>AP028439.1:13457344-13631896 GCA_036509395.1 Antheraea yamamai | reverse complement strand
TTTTGATCAGGGTAGACTTTGTTATCGATATAGAAGCCAAAAATAATCTTTTTACAATTTTTGTCTGTCTGTCTGTCTGTCTGTTTTTCTGTCCCTGTGAACACGCATCACGCTGAAAGTACTGAACCGATTTTAACGAAACTTGACACAATAATAACTAATATTCCAAGGTTACATTTAGGACTTTTTGTCCCATAAAACGCAAGGGGTTCTCCAGGATAACGAAAGACAAAAAATTGTAGTTAATGTAACTAGACTTTTTTGCGACACCTTAGTACAAGAGCCAGCAATGTTGGAAGAACGAGAATTTTAGAAAAACTGGTTCTTTAAAATGAAGATATATTATGCCATTCCAAACAGAATTCAGAATACCTGGTAGCCGGTTAACGTTGTGTTTTTTAATGCGCATCACATTTTTACAGGTTAAAATTTTGGGTTATAAATAATTTAAGGAACATTCTTTTTCAGTAACTTTTAAACGCTATTAAAAACATGAATTTATCACTGCCAGACAATTTTGTTATTGACAAAAATGTGCCCGATGATATTCTTTATAAACAAAATAATTCATTTCAAACCATTTTATTTTTTCCATTGCAAAGAACATATTTCATTTTATTAACCATTATGATATTGAGATTTCACCGTAAACACCGTAAACGAAAAACAACGATAAACGTAGACATATGACTCGAGACTGACGTCATCTTGAATACATGCGTCTATAACAGGCGCTTCCACAATTATCGCTATTTTTATCATACATAAAATGGGGTAAACATATCAAAGGAGTTGCAGTATCTAGCTCCAAGTTTCTAAACGTTTTCAAAGCATTAGCCGGTTTTAATTGGGGTGTTCATCCATAACATTTAGTTCGTTTATACTTCAATATTACACGCAGTCGTATTGACTATGCCAGCTTTCTTTATGATAGTAGTGCTCAGGTTAATCTCTATAAACTTGAAAAAGTCCAAAACCAGGCCATGAGAATTATCGGAGGTTTCATTAAAAGTACTCCAATCCATGTTATAGAATGCGAATTGAGCATATGTCCGTTACATCTTAGGAGACAATATTAAGCTGGCAAAATTCTATTTAAATTTAAGTCATTCGAAAAGAACGAACTAACTAATGTATCAGAATAACTGTCCACCTCTTTCCAATGACTCTATTGGCGTAAAAGAAAAAGACCACTATTTTTTCTCAATATAAAAATACTCCAAGTCAAACAAGTATAAAACATGAAATGTTCACTTTACACACCTGGGTCGATAACATTGATTTGCACAATATAATTAAAATAAATGTAGATGGTATTTGGAAGCCGAAGCGTCAATATGATGTTGTTAAAATAAAAGATATTTGTCTTCAATATATAAATAAACATTATCAAAATTTTGTAAAAATATACACTGACGGATCTAAAGCTGGTAATTATTTAGAAGCCGCATTTTTTGAGTCAAATTCCAAAACTTTTATGAAATTTCAAATTGATGAAAATATTTCAATTATGCACACTGAATTAATAGCAATTGCAGAAGCCTTATCATTTGCACAATCAACTGAGTCCATTAAGATTGTTATTTTATCCGATTCAAATAGTGTTCTTCAACACGTAGCGCGATGTACCTCGACTTTTCGAGGAATACCGATAGCCTGCCTACAAACACTATTTTGAAGCAATTACTAGATTTCAAAGCAAAGAACAAACTAATTGTTTTACAATGGATCTCTTCTCATATAGGTATAACTGGGAATGAAAGAGCTGATCTTTTAGCTAGAGAAGGATCCTCCGAAGGTGCTCCTATTAATATTTTACCAACTTACTTGGATGTATGCTCAGTATTTAAAAATAGCTGTTACTCGCATTGGAATACTTTGATGAGCGTTCTAAAACAAATTGAACGATTCAGCCACGCCCCTTAAGGTCACCATGGATTGATGACAGTACGATTTGCCATCAGGAAGCAATCACAGGAATAAGATTACGCTCAGAACACATCCCATGTAAAAGTTTCGCCTACCTGATGCGTAAATTACTATCACCACTCTGCCAGAGTTGTGAACTCATCGATGATGTGCACCACATCCTGGCAGAATGTGTTCGAAACGAAGATATTAGATCTCGGCTTAATGCTTCTGGTTTGTTCCACACTGGTTTGTACAATTCGTTATTGTCTGACCCCACTTCGAAAGATGCTAAAGAATTGTACAAAATTAATATAAGCTATTGTTAAGTTTATTGTCATTCTTATTGTTATATAGTTGTATGTCAGTTAGGCGATATAGCCGAAAAGGCGACTAAGCCTTCATAAAAAAATAAATAATAATAATATTAAAATTACAGCTATTTTAACATGGTTTGGACATACTTTATTTTATTTACAAAAAAAAATAGCATCGGGCACATTATTGTTAATAACAAAAATGTCTGGCAATGATAATTTCATGTTTTAGTAGCGTTTCAAAGTTAGTAAAAAACAAAACATTCAAAAAATATATAAAAATCAATATTTTTGCCTGTAAAGGTGCGATATGCACTAATAAACGCAACGTTTACCGGCAGCCAGGCGCACTCTGTTCGGAAGAACATAAAGATATATAAAAACTGGCTTATTATCTTTTTCGAAACCGTTGCTAGCTCTTAGACAAATAGTTACAGGCAAGTGACATTTGACGCGTCGTGCTCATATCTTTTTAATATTTATATTTTTCTTCAATACAATGGAGTGTGAAAAAGTTTTAATACAAATTGAAAATAGTTATGATATTATTCAGTGTTTCATTCATCATTATTTTATTTTATGAATACATTTTATCGTTTAATTTATAATTTAACTCTATCAACTTGATATTTTATAATGTAAACTCTACTGGGTTACTCTACTCTATAACGGGTTGTAGGCTTATTTTAAAAGATTTCTCACATACCATCTGGGTATATGTTTGATTGAGTCCCTTGATAGTTTGGATTCACAATTGGAAACCGATGGTGTGACTGCAATAAGGTTTTAGTTATATTACATTTTTTCGCGTTTAAAAATACAATTGGCACCAGTGATCACCGATTTGGTGCAGACGAAGTTGCACGGGTCAGCTAGTACTATAATAAAACTGTAGCAAGGTCAAATCTGTACATTAAATATTTTTTGAAAATTTTTATCGGGGTAGACTTCGTTATCGATATAGAAGCCAAAAATAATCTTTTTACAATTTTTGTCTGTCTGTCTGTCTGTCTGTCTGTCCCTGTGAACACGCATCACTCTGAAAGTACTGAATCGATTTTGACGAAACTTGGCACAGTGATAACTAATATTACGAGATTACATCTAGGATACTTTTTATCTCATAAAACGCAAGGGATTCTCCAGGATCTGCCTGTTTGTCTGTCCCTTTGAACACGTACCACTCTGAAAGTACTGAACCAATTTTGTCGAAATTTGGCACAGGGATAACTAATACTACAAGGTTACATCTAGAATACTTTTTATCTCATAAAACGCAAGGGATTCTCCAGGATAACGGACGAAAATCAAAAATTTGTAGTTAATGAAATTTTTGACGGAATTTGGCAAATTTTCATTATGCTATATATAGCAGACAGATTAGCTAAAAAGATAATAAATAATTTCCCTAAATTACTTTAAAAAAAATCGCTAGGATTCGAACCGTTGGCTCCGGCGGACCATATAATGTCCAGTACGTTATAACTGAGCTACGGCTATATGACGTTTCTATGCGTAATTATCAACCACATAAAATATGTGTAAACGAAACTGTCACTTATAGGTTGTTACATTTATTTTATTGTATAAAAAATGTTTGCTAAACAAAGGTGACAAGATTTTTTCCTAAAACATAAACCTAGATAATAGATTAGAAGTTTTGATTAGAAGATTGTAGAAGATGAATCTCAACTAGAGTTCTATCAGTACGTGTGTTGTTTCGATATTTGATAAAATTAGTTTTCTAAATGTTGTTGAGTCTTGAAGTAGTTGGGTTCAGGTTTGTGAATCTAAGATTAAAATAAATCAGTTGAGGTGTATGCAGTTATTTTTTTTTTCTCGAACTGACCACGCTATTGACCTAGCAAGGTCTTAACAGCTTCACCGGACTACTGTTTGCAGTTACTATGTTGTATTTTTACTAATATTATAATGAGTGGTAAAGTTTTGTTTTCGAGGAATGCTTGGTACCTACTACTGGTCCGATTTCAAAAATTTTTTCACTGTTAGAAAGGTATATTATCCCAAGTTCAGTATCTCAGTAAAAAAGGTGGTTTGTATGTCAAAAGTAAAATAAATGTGACCAAATTAAAATTGAATGCAGATTTCACGTATACTTTACAAATTCTTATAAAACAAACAACTAAAACAAAATGGAAATTTAATGTAGATAAAGTTCAACTTTTACAGTATGTTACGCGATGAAGTTACAAGTCACTGGGAAGACATTTATCGGCAATATATGTAAGTTAGTTTTGATCTTCACTTTGATGACACTACTTTAGGTAATGCTGCGAACAGATTCTAGGCTTATTTTAAAAGATTTCTCACATACCAACTGGGTATATGTTTGAGTGAGTTCCTGGATAGTTTGGATTCACGATTGGAAGTGCTGAATAACGCTTCAATAGGGTTTTAGGTTTTTTGAGATTATTTACGTTTAAAAATACAATTGAAACCGGTAATAACCGATTTGGTGCAGACGAAGTTGCACGGGTCAGCTAGTACTTAATATTTATGCACAAAACACAAATTTAAGTATAAACACGTATTATATTATATGTATAAAATAGAGATAAATTAGGCATAGAGAAATACTAATTTTAGTAGGTGGTAGAGCCACGCTGAAGTTATTACTGGTTTCAGCTTGAATGGATCGGCTCGCCCGGAGTAGTACCACTCTCTCATAGAAAACCGACGTGAAGTAACAGTGCTTGCATTGTTGCGTTTCATTCGGTCAGTGAGAGCGCCGGAGGCCCACCTCCCCTCCCCTCTCCTGGCCCCCCTCCCATCCTTTCCACCAAACACAGGGTGGCAACGCACTTTCGACTCCACTGGTGTTGGTAGTGTCTATGGACGATGGTGGTCACTTAACATCAGGTGAGGGAGTGGGGCTCCCTGACGTTTCGACTGGTGTAGGTACTCACGGTCTGCCTCTCTATAGGCAGGAGCCCGGCGGTCGACCTCCGCCGGGCGGACCGTTGGGACGGCTCTACAAGGTTGAGTAGCATTGTACGATCCTTTGCCGCCCCAACAATTACGGTCTGTCGGTACACCATGGGGTTTCAGTCCGTGCGAGCTGGACATAACCCACCCTCTCCCGCGGGAAGGTGGCGTATCCATAAGGAATTTCCCCATGTTAAAAAAACCCACCTGTTCGTTTGTCGACTATGACAAAAAAAAAGATTCCTGTAAGATTATTTTAACTTTGTTTTATATTAAAGCCACGAACCTACGACGATATTCAGAAGGGCCCAAAATATTGACAAGGATCGTAGTTTTCCCTGAGTTTAACGACATATGTCATTTGAACACAGCCGGAGCTGTATTTATATTACAACTAGTATACGTTGTAAAAATGAATAATTACAAGATACGCGAAATAAATGGCTATGTTGTTTTCAGATAATTCATGCCTAAATCGACCTTATGTTCTGATCACCGATCACGCACGTACGAAGATTAAAATAGCATTCATAATAAACAAGTACTAAAAAATGCCGTATCAAACCTACCACGAGAACAATTCCCATCATTTTAAACAGAAACGCAAGTAATTGTTATGCATAAAAATAAACAGCACATCCTGAATTAGTCCGTTCACGATTTAACGCGATCAATTGCCATATGTTTATTGTGATACCCTTATGAGAACAATTTATATATTCACATACAAGAGCAAATGTTTGCATTGTTGATGATTTGGTATAATTAGGTTGCTTATGGAATTATGAAAATTACCGTAATACCCTTGCCAATCTATGTATTGGTTTGGATTAAATGGTAAAGAAACCAATTTCCTGATTAAGGAAGAAATTGATCTAACTAGTGGTCACCTAGTGATCGAAATTCGACCATAATTCATTATTACAATCAATAAGAGCAAAAAGAATGATAATTATTTCAATGGAAGTTCAATTATTTATCAATATTATTATAAAATTAACATACAATTTGACCAGTTAATTTCAAAGGGCATATAAGGTAGGGAACGTAAGTTATATTAAAAATAATGAATCATATCATCATCTCACCCTTTTCTCACGTATGTTCGGCTAAACAAGTTTTCCTTTTCCTCGCTTGCCTATCAGATGTTATCTCAGTATTCACACCTTTTACACACATATCATTTTTCACACAATCCATCCATACATTTTTCGGTCTTCCTCTACTCTTATATCCATCGACCGTCATACTCAAAGCTTTTCTAGTTACATGGTCTTCATCTCTCCTCATGACATGCCCATACCATGCTAACCTATTACTCCTTAACTTCTCTGTTACTCGTGCTATTTTAAACTTCCTCTGATATATTAATTCCTAATCTTATCCATTCTAGTTACACCACACATCCACCTTAACATTCGCATCTCTGCCACATGTAGTTTTCTCTCGTCCATCTCTCTCGTCGCCCAGCACTCAGATGCGAACAACATTGCTGGTCTTATAATAGTTTTATACACCTTCCCTTTGAGTTTCAAGGGCATTCGCGGGTCACAAGCTACACCAGACACCTTTTGCCATTTTATCCACCCGGCATTTATCCTATTCCTTACGTCCTTGTCTATGCATCCATCGTTTTGGATCAGAGAACCGAGATACCGGAAATCAGAGTAAGTTGGTAAGGATATACCATTTAAAGCTATAGGAGAAAAACTAGATGGACTACCGAAGTCGCAAAACAAATGTTCAGTTTTTAGTCTACTGTCTTACTTAACTTTTCCTCCATCGTCTTTTATACATTTAACGTGTGTAGTATGTGTTAAAAATATAGAATGTTGGATGAAAAAAGGTAATTGGAATGTAAGAGTAAAATGAAGGATGGCGAAACGTCATTTTCATTTACATGTGTGTATGTGTTGTGTGCCATTCAAGCATTAGTGTGTGTAATGTGTATTTTAATTAATTTAACGTTTTTCTAATGCATTTTATATTTTAAAAATAGCTTCATGCACGTCTCCTCCATATAAACTTTAACTATGCCAAATTTCATGTTCATCCGTTCGCGCAATTTAGCTTAAAGAGGGGTACAAAGTTTTCGCTCCACGTATTAATATATAGATAAGCTTTTTTTTCAATTTTGTTGTTTCTGCGCAAATATATTCGAAATTGACACTATAATGGGACAGAGATATGGTTGCTATTCGATACGAGTCACTTCCCTTTCCCTTAATGCGTTGGATGAGCATTGTATAATAAAGATATAATGATCAGTCAGTCACAATTTAGCTGCAAGTCAGAGAGTCGTGGTAATTTCAAAGCCCGTTATATACCTTGAGTTTAACGATCACATGCTTCACAAAATTATCAAACGATTTTATAACAGACTCCTTCTCCATCAAACCCAGAAGATCGAAGAATAAAAGAATCATAATAATATTCGGACAGTTGTGGATTTGTTTAAGATATACAATTTTGTAGTACCTTATTTTGGTATATCTTGTAAGACTTATCCAACATTAGCAATGTAAACTCCCGAAAAAATATTTTTTACGGCTTGCTTGTTACGTCGATTTTACCTCTACTTTCTATAGCAAAAGCCATTGCGTTATTTATACTTATATATATGTATATTATCTAAATATATACTTACATATACACTACATATATACTTACACTTACATAGCAACTTTCTTTTCTACTATTTAAATATTGATAATACCTTAATCTTTGATATTTCTAAACACATTTACCTTAGAAGAAAAATTGGTAAACGCTATTGAATTTCCCAACAAATCAATAAATAAGTCGTTAAATATCAGAGTAATTTCTTTCTACCTGTTTAATAAATTAAAGTTTTATGACAATAAAAAAAACGTTGACAAATTATACAGCTAAACCTTTCCCATTAATCACTCTATCTACTGGTGGAAATCGCATGAAATTTCTTTCAGTAGGTTTTGAGTTTATCGCGAACAGACAGACGTGGCAGAGGACTTTGTTTTATAATATGTAGTAATTCAAGGAAATAGGAAGCTTATGTTTAATTGAAGTAAATCTATACTATATATTTATCATGAAATTCGTTAAAAACAATAAAAACGTCGAAAAAACAGTTCGTTTTAGACTTAATCGTATCAAAAATATTATACGTATCGACATAGCATTATGACCATTCGATTCGCTATTTTTTGTAGAAGCTTCTAAGCTGCTTGTTTTTTGAATTCGATTGAATCATTGGCTTTTTTTTTATGTCCGAGTAAGCGCGTGGGATTTAACTAGAAATAATGTATGATATAATATTAAAATATTACTTTAACAATCATATTACTGATAGCCTATGTCCGCGACATCATCCGCGTGGAACCTTATGAAAAAAATAGTGATTAATAAAGTCATCTGAATGTATTAAGTCCATTTACTTATCCACGTTTCTCTCGCACTTACGCTGCGACGTCATTAAAATTACAATAACTTTTGATGCAGTGGACCGATTTTAGTGAAATAAAGACTAAGTTATTCTAAAAGATATTCTTTATGATTACCTTGTATGGCTTCATTGAGAACTCAGTACTTTAGCAGTAATGCGTGTTCATAAAAACAGACGGATAGAAAGAAAGACAGACATTTCTAAAAATGATTGAAATGTATTTTATTTCTTATTCCTAGACACCGGCAACGATTTTTTTCACGAAAATAAAAAAGTACAAACACGTTAGATTTACATTCTTATTATATGTATCGATAGATATGATTTTACTCTACATACGGTACTATATGACATCAAAACTAACGAGTATCCTTAGAGGAACCACAATTGATACTTCAAAGCACTGCGTTTATTACAAACGCGTTTAAAATTAAAATATTACAATAACAAACAAATGACGGAGCAGCGAAGTTTATTTTACTTACAAAGTTATATCGCCCTGTGTTGAAGACGAGCTCCGTTCGTGTGTACAGTCCTAGATAATTAATATTAGCCGGTTTTGTTTTATTAAATTTTATCTCTCGATCTAGAAAGAATTAAAATATAACTACTAGTATAATACACTTTTTTGTACTTTGTATATTTTAGCTTTTGACCAAAATTTCAAATGGTAAAACGGTATCAGGTGGTAATACGTTAAATCTAAAGGTGGAATAGCTGTCAAGTACAGCTTCCTAAACAAATTTGCAATTTGAATGTAGTTGCTATCTAGGTGGCATTTAGGAAAACCGCAAACGAGATGCTATTGTTTCATTGCGATATATTACTTCAGTGGAAGTTACGGCGCAATATAGGAATCCATTTGAGGTTGTGGTGGCCGAGTGGTTTGACTCGTGATATATCAATCCAATGTCCGTAGGTTTATTAGTAGGAGTACCAACGAATTTTCGGAAACCGCGTACATTTACAATTTAATTTGGTAACACTATCGGCTGACGGCGAAGGATAACCCTGAGGAAACCCGAACCTTTTTTTTTTATACATGGGGAGATCCCTAACAGATACCCATCCCATCGGGCAGCTGAGGATGGGTTATGTCCGATTTGCACGGACTAAAAGCCCATGGTGCCTTCATATAACTTTTTGGGTGAGGGAGCAGGGACTGCCGTCTGGCACTGCGTCTGCTCCCCCGATAGGTGTAAAGCCCTTCAAGAGGCCCTGACTGCGGTCTGAGGGGTCAAAGATGGTGGACCCCTCAAAGGGGGAGTGAGTGTTAGACCCCCCCTGACGAACTGTGGGAGTCGCATCGGCACAATGCGCCTCTACCACATGGGCCTGTGCAGTTTAAACTGCCAGGGCGACGGACATGCCCGTGTCCATCGCCCCCAGGCCCCATCTACGGCGGCCGGAGGTCATCAGCTACCCATCCCCGCCGTGTGGTTCGTCGATCGCGGGAGAGGAGCCTAGTGGTCCACTCCCTCTCCCTCTCCGCCGCCTCCTTTGCAAGCATAACTGTCTCGCAATAGCAGGCGACGGAGAGCCACCCGGCCTCGCTCTCGACCATCTTATTACCCGGATGAGGAAACCCGAACCTGAGAAATGTTCTTGTAGTACCACCGTATTTGTAATACCGCATTAATAACTTCATATTATTTTAAGCTGATACTTTAAGATTACACCCAATCACTTGAAAATGTGACATTAATCACATATACATTTGTTCAGCCTGTCATATATGAGAACTAATCAAATGAATATAACTACCTGTTATCACATCAATCTGTAACAAAATAATTAATAAAGACACTGTACTAAAAGCGTTAGTTATAAGATTACTAACAACACTAGTACTACCTCTTTGACAAGATAATTGTATGCATCTATTTTAATGACGGCATTAGAGAAACGCTGCAATTATATGTTATTCTGCACTAGAACAGTGATGTTGGCACCACTGTTTTCTCCTGCTATGATAATATTTTTAGATAAAGAAAAAATGTAAAAAAATGCGATTCAAGTAAAACTTTTTAAATATTTTTAATTTTGTCAATAAATAGTTTATAAACAATTCAATAAAAAAAGAAAAAAAAAATTGAACCATAATAAGAATGATACAATAGAATTAATTATGTATATAAGAGCGCGCGACCGTGTTGCCATCTGGTTTCAATGTAAGTAACAAATTAAATCAAAGCTTCATTTTACCTGTAGTGCCTATCAGCTAATTCGGAACTTAAATATCATTAATTATTAGCAACTCTTTGTTATAAAGTAAATAAAATATAGAAAAGTACGAACAGATGGCTATGATAAGTAACGAATTAAATTAATTTTGATTTAATAGAAGTTTTGGTTATGTTTAATTATCATCTAACCGGATGGTACAGCAACGTGACGCCATATTGCCGTAACGCACTTCCGTTGCATTGTCGTCCAGTTACCACCTAGTCACGTCTAAAGAAGTTTTACTTTAAAAATAAAACTAAAAAGATTTGGTCGAAATCTATCCAAACTAGAGTTTTTGAATGTGACGCGTGTACAAAGAAGACCTCTATGAAGCAATGATGGCTTAGTTAATAGCGTGTTTGGACACCGTCGATGGACGTAGGTGGGAATCCTTGCAACAGAATCGGAGCTTTCCGTAAAGGAAAATATCGTGATGAACCGTAAATAGCATAGCGATGGGGCTGTTTTAAAATCCGCCTGGCTAAAGATCTGCCGTCAAGCACCTGTTGGTATGTGCCGGCAGCTGTACTCGAGAGCCAGTCACCTCTAGATTTAGCGTGTTTACTGTCTTAGATCACGGCATCACTTAGTTTTTACAGTATGGAATTCTTCAAGGAGAAAGTGAATAGGATATTAAAGGGTCGGCAACGCGCTTGTGACACCTTTGATGTTACAAGCGTCCATAGGCAGCGGTGACTGCTTAACATCAGGCGGCCCGCATGCTTGTTTGCCACCGTCGTAATATAAAAAAAAAATAACATCAGGTGAGACTTTGGGCAAACGCTAAAACCTATTGAATATAAAAAAATGAATAAATTTTATGTCGACGACTGTACGTTTTCATAATTAGAAACGGAAAATATTTTCTTTTGTGATTTTAATAATAACGTTTCGATTGAAACGCGAGTTTCAAAATAAACAATCGCTATATTAATGATGAGATTTTTTTTACGATTGAAATTATCGACGTACGAACGACATACAATCTAAATATTTATATATTCCATCGCGTTACAAGCTCGATTGGTATTTGTCTATTGTGAAATGACATAAAAAATTATAACATATAAAATGAGAATAAAGATTTTTATCCTATAAAATATGATATTCGATGAATAAAACAATGTAAGGAGAAAAGGTACTTTCGTATTAAATGCACCGCGCTTGCGTAAAAAGATAACGTTAGCCAGCCGCGGCAGCGGTCGGCGAGCGCGGTGCATTTAATACGAAAGTACCGGAGAAAAATATGAAAATACTAGCTTTTACCCGCACTTAGTTTGCATTGTTTCTTATCTTATCTTATATTTATATATAGCGGAAAAAACATAAGCATGACACCGCTTGCCTCACATCTCCACGACATGGTGGTTCTTATAAAAATTGCTGTTTATTATAACTTTAATAACTTTACCGTGTAATTTCTTTTAGACCAAGTGTCGAAGCATTGAAACAATAACTTGGTTGTCTGTAAAGTCGGTTTACGGACGATAATTTTACGTGATAACGTCATAAGAAAACGTTGATGAAAAATTGCATACTTTTATGAATTGAATTGAATTATTCTGTATATAGAGATGCCACAAGCCGATACAATGTCACAAGCCGAACGCTTAGACTGATGGCGCGTCTCTATCGCTTGTTCCGCACTCTCGCTTGCACGCTTGGCTCAGGCGAAATGTAACAATAAGTCATGGTTTTTCGTGTGTACAGGCGGCGTTCATACATTTATAAGATGTTATCACGTCAAAATTTTGTATTTATATCTTTCTAGTAATTATTGCGAGTTGCGCGGACAACGGCAGGCTTTTATATTTATATATAAGATACTTTATTGTACATTTATTTTTCAATAAAGTATAAATTCCTGATTCGAAGTTGTTAGTATATATAAGTAATGCCAATCTCGCGTACCCGATAGGCTAATTCATATCATTAGCGATTATCTCACTGATAGGATTTCCGTTTTAGAGTGGATGGTGAACTGTCTCTGTCCCATCCGATACGCTCAGGTATGCCACAGGGTTCATTACTCGCACCCCCGTTCTTCAATCTGTTCATCAGTGACCTACCTCGGTCTCCGGGGATCGAGGTAGGTTGTTATGTTGACGATATCGTTATTTACTCTTCCGGCTGGCGGTCAGACTTTCTTAGGAAGCGCATCGAAAAGGCCGCTTGCACACTCGGTGAATGGTTTCATCGATAGCGCATAGAAGTTAACCCTGATAAGAGTGCCGCGATACTCTTCGATCCCAAGCGACGCGCTAATAACCTTCAGCCCATGAGGCTATACGAAACTAATATACCTTGGGCCGGCGAGGTCAAATATCTCGGTGTTACATTAGATAAACATTTAAAGTTCGAGTCACATATAGATAGAATGTGAAACAAAGCCGCTATGGTCTTGGGTCGCCTCTATCCTTTGCTTTGTTATAAGAGAAAGATGTCCCTCAGACACAAGCTCACCTTGTATAAGACATGTATCCGTCCTATTATGACATATAGTTGTCCTGTTTTTGCGCATATATCGAAAGATAATTTTCATAAGTTACAGGTTCTTCAAAACCGCGTTTTACGTAAAGTGACCGGTACCCCGTGGTACGTCCGGAGAGTCGATCTCCATAGGGACCTAGAGATGCCTTCTGTCTGGGCGTACGTAAAATCACTTACAATCAGTTATATAAATTATATAAATGATTTGGTGCACCTGGCCACGGAGACCGTTACCTTCGTGATCGGGCGCATACGAAGACTGGGCCTCGAGTTGGCCCTCAATAAGTCCGAGGCCTTAATGTTTCATGGGTCTCGACCGGGGCCACCTCCGGGGGCCCTCATTTATGTGAAGGGTGTCCGGGTCGGGTTGGGGACCCAGATGAAGTATCTGGGCCTCACCCTGGACGGTTACGGTTAGTTATTTTGAAAAAGCCGTGAATCATCCCAGTCCGTTAGTGGTATCCGCCGCAAAATACGAACCCGTACCGAATGCTGCGAATTATAAAAGACGTCCGCGACACATTTTTACCGACCCTCCCGATGAAATAACGGCAGTGAACGATCAGTACCAGCCTGTCTCTCCAATCAGAGCGTGTTCACGCCCACGCCCGCGTAACCACAGGTCACGCCGCTGTGATTCAGAAAACAACCCAGTTATCGGGAAGAACCGGAAAGAAACATTTATTTTTTAACATTTATCTGTCTAACATACATATATTTAAAATACGTTACAATTATTGTTTTTAGTGTACGCACAAAAAGAGGTGTTAATTGAACACATACCATCGGTCACATATTGATCCACTCTAAAATAGACCTTTAACACCAAAACCCGATTGAAATGGCATTTATACTTACAGTCCGGTGAAACGAACAGGCGGGTCACCTGATGGTAAGTGATCACCGCCATCCATAGACACTAGCAACACCAGGGGAGTCGCAAGTGCATTGCCGGTCTGTGTTTGAGGGAGAGGGAGTGGGTGAGGTGGATGGGGAATGAGGTGAAGTTGAGGGGCGGGGAGGTATCCAGCGGAATTGATAATATGTTTTGGGACTTTGTTCTAAAACCTAACACTATCACCTAAAAACTGTTACTGTTATTAAGTCTGAAAACTAGGACGACCATAAATTACTCTCGCATTAAATTAACTTCATATTTTCACCTATTTTCAAAATAAACATATTATCACTTATAACTATAAAACTAATACCAGTATTATTTTAACAATAAAACGATTTCACAAACCTAGATAGAACATAATATTCCATTGATATTTAATAACCAGAGAGAATTATGAATTGTTCAATAGTTCTAAAGATTATATCCTACAAAACTTATTAATACACTTTACTTCTATAATTTATCACTGAATAAGTATTTTCTAATAGAAAATTGGATACTATATAACAAACGAATTAACCAATAATGGCTAATTGATTGATTTATATGTAGTGAAAATGGAAGCGTAGGGTATACTTGCCACATACCTAGATAAGCTACTAAAAGGTCGTGGCTACACGAGAGTCATCATAATCTTTTGTTGGACAAAGTATCCAAAGCTGCTTTTGTACTCTTACCAATTTGGCAACGCTGGGAGAGCGAAACGTGCAGTCGAGGCAAGCGTTAATGCGTTTTAACCAAGGTAGCTTCAATCAATATTAGGGTTACACCATAAGCTCCTCATTGCACATAGTATCCACATTTTAATTCATGATGAGGTCTAAGATGGATAACACACTAAACCTAGAAGCGACTAACTTTTAAGTGCAGCTGCCGGAACTCATCAACAGACTCTTGGCGACGGATACTTAAGCTGTGCCGGCTTGAATACTAGCTAGGCGGACTTGAGAAAAAGCCCTACCACTGTGCATGCCTCAGTAGGGTTTTACCAAATTTGGCAACCTAGGGAGAAAGAGTGTGAATAATAGAAGTAAGCATTCATGCGTATCATCAGGGACCGCTTCAATTTATACTAAGGTTACACCATAAGCTCCCTATTGGTGTGAGTCTCCAAAGAATAATTAGTAAAGTCTTATCAATTTAGGCAATGCAGGGATAGGGACGCGAAAAGTAGAGGTAAGTCCAGATTTCCTTTGGTAAATCCTTAGATCAACTAAGGTTGCAAGCTCCAAAATATCAGGATTTTAGGCCTGTATTATGTAGAAACTGATAGTCTCACATTGAGTACAAGAAACGCCAATAACATCATCTGATATTCGATAATTATTTTGCCATACTTTGGAAATTAATAATACAATAATTTATTTTAAATAAGTCTAAACAAATCATGTTATTGCAAAGGAGGCGCTAAGCCTAAGCTAAACGTTGCCGAAAATAATATATTAACAGTAAATCATATGTCGGAATACGAGAGATCTAAATCTGCTGTGACCAAACGGGCGGGGGCTATTAACGATACCGAGATATATCTATCAATATGAAAGCAGCAAACCACGTAAAATTATATTTAAGAAGAATATACGTACAAAATTTTATTTATTTTCTATAATTTCCTACAGTCTCATATTCATTTTTGTTTCTAGAACATTTCTTATAAATCTTTCAATGATGATATATAATTAAATGTATTTTATTATAGATTATACCTAGGACTTTGACTAACATACAAGATATTATACTTTCAAACATGATTCTTCACTAAGAAAAGAAAAAAAAAATGTTTGTATTTCAATGGTGGTATTTTACAGAAAAAAACAGAATATTTCATAGATGGGTCGTTATAATTTAAAATGAGCTAAATCCAATTTTCAATCATTCATATTAAACATGTTTAATTTTTTAAAGATTCCCAGTTTCTATACACCTAGAACGAAGTTCAAAATTTGCCGTTCATAAGGTATTTCGTTTTTTTTTTATGATCTTCATACTACATCACAAATTTGAAGATGTTGAAAAATAACGTAAAATATTAGGAACGGCTAATATTGGATTTAGCTTATTTTTAAATGTAACGACTCATATAAAAGATAATAAATAATTTAAGTACATATACCGCATTTATTTCTTTAATATAATTTATTGTGACAAAAATCAGCTCCGATTCGTTCTAATGTCGAACCGTATTTGAAGTCGAATGACTTAAAGATAGTCGACCGGTACGCGAACACCACCGTCGTATTATGAATTACGCCTCAATTGTTTGTTTTGTTTAAGAGCGTCGGTAATCCGGGCTTTTTTGTTTCTTTTCTTGAACACTCGAAATAGATGGTTTGTTTGTTAAGGCGTGAGAATTCGATAGGGCACGTTAAATACGACTCACTAACGATTTTGTACGTAGGTGAAGTGACTTAATTTAAATTGTCAGTTTGTTAACTTCCCTCCTTCGTTAATTTAGTAGCGAGAAAATCATGATCCTCATTTAAATAGGGACTGTCGTTCACACCTTTTCTAAGATATTACTTGGAATAGGATGTAAATAAAAAAAAAATTTTGAACTAAAAAAAATTTGAACAATCAAAACAATGGAATAACTGTGAGTAACAATATTTTAATTTTAGAATTTGTTCATGACAATTATAAAGATTAGTGTGTTTTTCATATCTATTGACACTCGGAGCAATAGTTATATACATTTTTATAAAGTCTATTAATCAATTAAACGTGTGATGAGCTGCAAAACATCAGTATTACATGTACACAAGCTATAACTACGCGTCGCTAGTGACGCAAGTCCCGTAAGCGAAATACGGCCGGTCACGCTAACTATCATGTCATGACGCGATATTATAAATTTATCTCCTGACAGAAATACCGCTCAGCATGCCTAAAGAACTTTTCACTTAAAAAAAACAATATATCGTCAAATTATGGGACAAAACATATCGATTGTCATACTTGATCACATTATATACCAGATGTAACAAGCGCCATATTGGCATTTCAAGCGATTATTGTTTGCTTGTTAAATTACTCAGACACCGTGTTGATCGACGTTAGTCCGAATACGCCAAGGGCTTTTTTTATTTCGAACTGACTACGCTATTGACCTACTAAGGTCTTAACAGTTTCACCGGACTACTAAGGCGACCGCTTAAGGCACTCAGCCGATTTTATTTGACAACTAGCTCAAAGTTGCATGGCAGACCTCGGCTTGGGATGTTGCCTGATACATGCGATTCGCGATCTATCTGAGCTAACCTAAGCTAAGCTAACTATTCATACATATATGAGTTGTCGAAACATTGTTGTTTTGGCAGCTGCGCTTGTGAGTTACTCTTCCTCTAGGTATAGCGTATTCACCATAACAGACCACGTCGTTATTCAACGTCAGGTAAGATTCTGATCAAGCATTAAATCTTATACGGTGTTATTACAAAAAAGCTAAATACGTATTGAATACTTGGTTTAAAAAGGTTTCGTATTAAATGCACCGCGGTCGCTAAATGTTCGTCTTGTTCTTTCGTCTCGCTTTGGTTAGGTGAGGTCAAACTTGCGAAACAGGATAACGCGAACTTGCCTCTTGGATCTTGGTCTGTCATGTAGTGAATTTAATTTTTCATTCATAATCTTGTGTTACTTGACTCTATATTGTGTAAAATTGGTGGTGTTTTATGTGATGTAGTTTGTTTATTGTGCATAAGTGAAGTGAATGGAAAATAATTCCACGGACCATGAATTCTGAGATGCCACAAAAATTCCATGGAAGGTTCTAACAAGATGGCCACTATCTTGTTAGTTCATTGAAATTATACTTGAGAAACTTGTAATATTGATACTCACTTGACAATGGCAGTAATAGTCTACTAGAAGACTGGTTGCCAAAATGGAATAGAAGAAGAACTTGAAATACTATTAACTAACTACTCGACGATGGTATTCATTGAAATTATATCAAGAAACTTGTACTATCGATACTCACTTGACAATGGCGGTAATGGTCTACTAGAAGACTGGTTGCCGAAAATAGAATAGAAGAAGAACTTGTAATACTATTAACTACTCGACAATGGCAGTAATAACCTAAAAGATTGGTTAAAAAAAAAAAAAAATTAGCTAAATCGAAAATTTTAACGGTTGGTACAAGACAACGCTAAACACATTTAAATTAGAAACGTTTAGATAAACGGTTTTTAAATACTTTTAAATGGCATTTGGTACAAGTCGCTCTAAGTATCTATCTTTGCCATTAGCTTTGTTTTAATAAAAAATATTATTATTATTTGTTGCATATCTAATAACCAAGCGTAATGCTAAGGATCTAAAGCCAATTGCATTGCGACTACTATTCATGGAGAGAAATCCATGACTGTGACTCTTTTTGTATATATCGGATCACCCACCAGCAGAGAGAAGCTGACAAGACAATATGACAAAGGCGACTAGCAATACATCACAAAAAAAGATTTCTCAATGGTCACTGTTGTTCTTCGATTCCATAAGCTTGAAATTAAGCAAATTGCTGTGAATAAACAACATGTATGCAGTTCACACACTGTAGAAGTGAAACCTTCAAAAAATTATAAAACATTTATTTAAGCGATAAACGTGATCAATACATTATATATCGATTATGACGCCTTTTCACAAGACTTTGAATACACAGACGCACACATACACACGTCCTAATATACATACAACGCTCGGATCTGAGCAAGCATTAAGCTCTACAATATACAATGAGGAGATCGTGAATAGAAGAAACACTGTATAATGTGTTCTATCTCATTCTCTCGCACGTTAAATCCCATAATTGTATATGTTTTTCTCTTTTTAATGTTGCTTTTTTATTTCATCGAGTTTCAATTCAGAACGGCGCTAATAAAAGAAGTTATCATTTTAAAAATCTTCAAAGTATCTTACGTAAAATTATCCTATCACCCTTACTCAAACTTCGACCTAATGGTAAAAAATTGTGACACAAAAATAATATTTCTATTTTAAAAGACGTTTAACAAATTGTTAGAACGTCAACTTTACGACAACCGTACCTACGCAATGGATTGTCAGACAAAAACCGAGATAAGATAACTGCCACGTGTGCAAACCGGAGAAAGTCTGCAAGCTGTTAAGTTTTTATTTTATTTTATGTTGTACAATCATTAAAATTAATCATGTCTAAAATCAATATTAATCTATATAAAGACATGATGAAAATACAGTTCTTTTGGGGCTCAATGTCAAAAGTACTGAACATGGTCTAAGACGCTAAACACGTTCGGTGTTATTACAAAAAAGTTAAATACATATTGAATACTTGTTTTAAAATGGTTTCATATTAAATGCACCGCCGTCGATATGAAATCGAATACGATATCGAAATGATCTCCATCTTGCTCTTTTGTCTCGCTTTGGTTAGACTTGCGAAAAGGGATAACGCGAACTTGCCTCGAGCGAGCGCGGTGCATTTAATAGGAAACCTTTGTAAAGCAAGTGTTTAACTTTTTTGTAATAACACCCAACTAAGCGTGTACTACGTGTAACTACGCGTGTACTGATTGATACAAGCAATGTTTTTATTTTCATAATCTACATTAACACGAGCGAAGCTGCAAGCAAACGCTAGTATTATGATGTCACATAAAAACAAAAAAGTTGCGTTTCAGTTCTATCGCGCGTCTGGGGTTAATAAACTAGGCATATTTTGACAAGACAGTTGCCATAATGACTTAACTATTTGTTAAACATTTGATTTCACTCCTCATATCTATACTAATATTATAAAACTGGAGGGCTTGTTTGTTCGGTTGAACGCGCTAACCTCAGGAACCACTGGTCCGATTTATAAAATTCTTTCAGTGTTAGATAGCTCATTTATCGAGGAAGGCTTCCGGTGAAGCTGTTGAGGCCTTGCTAGGTCAATACAGTAGTCAGTTCGAAAAAAAATCGAGGAAGGCTATAGGCTATATATACGCTAAGACCAATAGGAACGGAGCACCAATGAATATTGTTTCAAAATCTAGGCTTCTTTTCTGTTGAGAGCTTTCGCTGCGTGTTAGCGTTAGCCCAAAATAATTATTCCACGCGGACGAAGTCGCGAGCAGAAGCTAGTAATTTATATACGGCGGACTTCGAAACAGAGTTAACCCCAAAATGATCCTCCCTTTGTGTTTCTGTTATGTAAACCCTTTGCTTGTGAGGATAAAATGTAATTAAAAATATACCACTAATTCATGCGAGGAATGCAGTTGTGAGTAAGCAACACGTGGGGTACGTATTGCATGCTTCAGTACAAGTATTGTCAAGTGCTAGGAAGTTCGACAGGATCGGAAATATGCGACGAAAAAAACGCTAAGATTTATTGACCGCAAGCTTTTGAATATTTTTTTAAATGCATTTTTAATCTTTTTACAATTGTGCGTTTCCCGTTTATTTATTTTATGTTTTGGCAATAAATCTTCTAGTATATTATTACTGCTATTGTCGAGTATGTAATGATGATATTACAAGTTTCTAGCGATCATTTCAATAAATTACCAAGATGGTGGCCGTCTTGTTAGAACTTTCCAGGGAGTTTTTATGGCAATTCGGAATCTATACTTCGTGGTATTATTTCCTATCTAATTAACTTATGCACAATAACCAAACCACATTACGTATAGATATATATAGAGCCAAATAATACAAGGTTATAAATAAAATATAAAATACATTACATGACACTGGCTTTTATTAATCATTTTTAGAAATGTCCCTGATAAAGTACCAAGTTTATGATGAAATCTAACAAAGAAAATTATTAAGCACTCGAGTAAAATTTAGTCTTTGTTTCATTGAAACCATATAAATCAGGTTCTTGTATCTTCTATACATATAATAAGAATGTAAATTAAAAATATATGACTGCAATTTTTCAAATTTTTGTTAAAAGAATTCTGGTACGTGATTATGATTAAGTGGTGGAATACATTTCAATCATGTTTTTAAATGTCTCTCTTTCTGTTTGTTAATTATTTAACAGTCAATCATTGTTTTTTTTTTACATTTAATTCCACGAGAACGTAGTCACGGGCACAGCTAGTCAATAATAAGATGCAAGTTCCTAAGGTAAATATCAATACTAATAACTTAAGATATTGTTATTTTGTTTGTGTAAATTTTGTGTGTGTTTTTGTAATTTATAGCTTATTTATTCAGGAACATTAGAGATTATATATTATCAAACTACAACACTTACAAAGGTGCAATGCCGTACAAAATGGAGGTTAACAAATACGCTAAGCGAGAAAGAAGTACTAATGTGACCGTGGCATGTGCCGCGCTGTGGGATATCAGAGTTCGTGGCGGGTTGAACGCTTGTCTAGAACCGAAGAGAAAAGGACCGAACTGTGAATGCCTATGTGAGCGAAATAGAACGCAGCGCGGCTCACTCGGGTGGACAACTCGTTACGCAACAGTCGTAATTTATACTGAATTTTTGTAAACTAACCAAACATTTTAATTAATTTTAAAACCAAATCTCCCCATTATAGTACGACCAAGTTATTAAATAAAATGGCACCTGAACGTCTATCTGTCAATTTTGTCAATATTTTTGAAGATCCCCCTACTGTCTTATGTATAACTCATTCATTCACTTTTTATATAGTTTTTTGAAATATTTACTTTCCTATAAACTTTGTTCTGATATTTCTAAACACAACAAGAAATAAATAGTCCAGTAGGTACAGTCATTCTGAAGTTATCTATACCGCGTGGCATATTTAGCTATTTAAAGAAAAACAAATCCGAATATAAAAATCTCACTTTTACTATTCACAAACGTCATTTTTAAACTTTATATAGCCTATGTCAATATCACGATGATACTTCATGTGCTAATCTCCATCAGGTCCTTTACGCTACAGAGCTAACCAAGGAAGCAAACCAAAATACCTACAGTGGACCCCGACATATCTAGATATTATGACACATTGAATATTTTTTTGACAATCTTCGCTAATGGAGATAATGCATGACTGAACAGGTTACTACTTGATTCATTTGTTTGTACATAAGTAGTTATTTCCTAATTTCCTAATGTAAATTATTATTTTTTGTATGTTTTATAGAATTGACGGTAATTTTATGATAAAACGTTAATTATCTATTGTGTTCTTTAATTTACTAAATTCGACATACATAATGAAATATGATTTGGACTTCAGAGTATATCGTAATGTAGAATCTTATCATTGGATCTGTAATTTGTCGGGTTATAAGGTACTCTTTTGTGGTAGGTTGTAAAAATCCGGACTGTAGCGGGCCTTAGGCAGTACTCTATATTCCGACAAATTCGATAGTTCGATACTGCCTTGCAAAACGTTTATCCAACTTCGTAGGTACAATTTAAATTATCTATCATCGCATGAACGGTATATAATAAATGCATTTCAAGAATTTCACAAACAACTCCTACCCACTGACGGATGAAAGAGCGAGAACATTTTAAAAATAAAAATTTCAAGTGATTAGTCAATTTTAAAAACAACATTCAATCCCCGAGGTCGTGAAGTGGGCATGAATTTTTTCCGTGTCCGCTGCGACATGGCGGCTAAGCTAATTATCGGAAAAAATGTCGGCCACCCCGGGCGGCTCATCAATCTGAATTGACATGTTTGTACCACGCTCGTCTGATTTTAAAGCTTCCTATATGTTCACGCTTAATTCTTTAAAACGGTCGGTAACATGTCTTTGATATGGCCATTTTATCTTCTATACATATAACAAAAATGTAGATGTAACGTGTCTGTACTTTTAGATTTTTATGAAAAGAATTGTTCCCGGTGTCGTGGAATAAGCAATAAAATATATTTCAATCATTTTTAGAAAAGTCTGTCAATATGTTTGTTTGTTTGTACACGCATCATTGCTGAATTACTGCAGTCACGATAAAACCCCATGAACCTCATAAAGCATATCTTCGAGTAACATTTACCTTTGGTTTCATTAAAATTGGTTCACTGTATCAAAAGTTATTGTAATTTTAATGACGACGCGCATTACGTACGAGACAAAGGTAGATAAGTGAATGAACTTAATACATTGAGATGATTTTATTAGTCACTATTTTTTTACATTAGGTTCCACGCGGACGAAGTCGTGGACACGGCTTGTACATAAATAAAATGATATGGGGCCTGTCGTTGTGTGCGTATCACGCACAACTATCGAAAATATTTTGATTAATTTATCTTAGTTTTACTTCTAAGACTTCTAGGGCACTTTGTCCTTATAGAAAAAAATATCACGATATCGCGATCATGTAATCTAAGTTGTTAAAGTTTTAAGATACTACAATTTTAAACACTACAACAGTGTACAATAAATTTTGTAAGTAAAATATATTTTTGCTTTCAATGTTTTTTATGTTTTTTTCTTCTGTATATAAAATATATTGTTGAGATAACAAATAAGGCAGACGAAGCTGCAGCTATCAGTTAGTGTCTATAACAAGGTTATAATCTCACATTATGTGACAAGCCTTAAAAGCGAACCAATAACAATACTAAATGTTAATCAGAAAGTATGCTTTTTTACGAGTGGAGGTAAACGAACATATAGATATTTGCGATACGAGAAGAATTACAGTTGCTTTGCTGGCCATTGAGAAAGAAGCAAGCTCGTTTCTTAAAGTTTTTTAAGCTAAACGAAAGGTATGAGTCAAAAACCACAAGGTTTTTACTCAGTAGGAATCTGATATACCCCACCTCCGCTTCCAGACGTGGAGGTGCAAGATTTTCCACATTAAAAAAAGGAAGTAACAATTGATAGGCGACATAATATGAGTGCTTCGTATAATGCAAATTTAACGCAGATGAAATCGCTGGAAGCAAATATGCAATAGTGTGCGAAAGACGCGTGCAGAACGAACAAACACTCGCAATTGTCATATGGTAATCGATTTAGGTACATAGTCGGTGCTTCAATGTCGCTAAATAAAACAAAATGTCGTGACGTCGCGTGTCTATCGTCAAAGCCAGCAAGACGAAAACAGCACGTCCCGATGAAAGATAGATGAATGAACGCATTCGACGATACAGTGCCGGCTTCAGGGCTTAAAACTATTCTTTTTTAAATATGTCCTATCTATATGTAAGTATATTGATATTATAAAACTGGAGGGTTTGTTTGTTTGGTTGAACGCGCTAATCTCAGGTACTACTGATCCGATTTGAAAAATTCTTTCAGTGTTAAAAAGTTATATATCGAGGAAGACTACTGGCTATATATCATCACGCTAAGACGAATAGGAGCGGAGCACCAGTGACGAATGTTTCAAGATCGGGGTGTTTTTTTTCATTTTGAGAGCTTCCACTGCGTGTTAGCGTTAGCTCAAATTAATATTCCACGCGGACGAAGTCGCGGGTAGAAGCTAGTAATATATATATTAGGGTGTCTGTTACTTCCCAAGTCGTTTTTTTTCAAACGCCCCACTAAATTTTCATTTTATACCCTAAGAATAATTGTCAAACCCAAATAAAACCTTTATATTCATAACCTGGGCCTAAACCATAATACATTTTCCATTGAAATGACATGGGATTTTTGCTATTTTGTATTCTTTTTTTTTCTCTTAAACAAATAGACTTACAACCAAAATCAGGGCATATTATTATAGGAATATAAACGCTCTACAAAAAAGGTTCCGTTTGTTTTTTCGGTAAATTCTATCCTTCATACACTACCATCATTAAATAGTATAAAACAAAGTCCCCTACCGCGTCTGTCTGTCTGTCTGTTCGCGATAAACTCAAAAAGTAGTGAACGGATCTTCATACGGTTTTAACCAATGGATAAAGTGATTCATGAGGAAGGTTTTAGTATATAATTTGTCAAGGATTTTTTTTATATTCAGAGCGGGACAACGTCTGCCGGACCCGCTAGTTCAAGGATAAAGTAATGTTCATTGTCAAATTCACAATTTTTACAAATTAGGCGCATGTCACAAGTCAAGTACAAGTCACGGACACTCTCTAGTCATTATTAATATGAACATTGTTTGTACGTGCTAAGCTATGAAAAAAATAGTCAGACTGAAAAAAATAAGCTTGCATTTTATACTCTATTAATTCATGTTACATGCTTCCATAATCACGCCATGACTCTTGGGAGCGAGGCAAAACGTAGTTAAATCAGAACGTAGGTTAAAGATAATAAAATCGCGGGTATCACATATTTTTTAATAATTTTCTTGTCGACTACTTGTGACCAAGTAAATAACGATTTTTTTTTGTTTCTTACCGCAATAGATGGAAAGGTGTTACAAATATTAGACTTATGTAGGAGTTATATTATTGATTTTATTAGTATTTTATCCGATTTTATTACACGTTCATTTGTTATGAAGAGCGTAATGTCGTCTTATGTCTTATGTCTATAGAAGCGATTCGCAAAGCGGGCTCCGCAGAACTCACGGAGTTCGTGAAAAGTAACCAGGGTTTCTCGAATCGGTTACATATATAATTGAATCACTGGATTATTATAGCCGGAGAAGAATTTCACTACGACAAATCTCACTTCAAACTATATGTTGCGCGCGACTGCGTTCTTCTGTGAACTATGTTATTAAGTTATAGTTTCAGATAGTTTAAGTTATAGAACCAATCTTCGAAACGGTGTAACCGAATTTTATGACAATTTCACTGGCAGATAGAAAAAAAATCTGAGAATAATGCAAGCAATATATAATTACGCTTTCCCGGAGAGGTTAAGCAGAAATAAAATGAAGGCAACTTAGAACCGTAAAAAGGATTATAACGTGTGAGTACTAATGTGTATAAAGACTTTTCACTATAATGTAGACGCGGGTAATTAGTATGTATGTGTATTATATTATAATTGTCACTATTTTTATTAACTCATATAGGTACGCGTGTGTATGTGTTTTTTTTATTTATATATAATATATCATTAATATAGATATATTCTATTAACAAACACTAAATACTTTAACCTGTGCTAGTTTTTTTGAATTTTTACGAACGCTTTTCTTTGCCAATAGTTATTTGTTTCCACATCTGTAGTTAGATGAAGTAAAACGTCTTGTGGTATTAAGTATCTAAGCTTTTAGTTCAATAATGCTTGTTAATGATTTTAATTGTCCGTACAAAGGGTTGTTTGTACGTGCTAATGAATAAACAGATGTGAGGTGACATCTAAAACTAAATATATATAACTCACTGACCGTCCATTTGACGCGGCTGTTGCCACTCGCCCCGCCACTCCTGTCCCTCCATCACATTTCCTCGCCGGCGGCCGATTATTTTTTCAACGGGACACAATAAATCAGTTTTCTCAACGTTAATCAAGTCGCGTGCGCGCGCGCAGCCTTTGGCGCGAGGAGAGCGCTTCTGTCGTCGGCGCGCGTCGTCGGCGCCGGAACACGCCCCACCCCGCCCAACGCCCAATCGTCGACGCTTTTATTTCGAACCTCGCTATCGGCGGCTCTATTTATTTTCCGTGTGAATTTATGTACTCGCGTGTTTGTCCGTCCGACATTACCTGAACGCCCGTTGGCCTGTGATGTGTAGGTAGAACTCTATGTACGCGTTGAAAAACGTTTCGATTTATACCAACCCGTATGTATTACACTGCGTTTCAATTATCTCCTACGTAATAATAGTGATGTTTTCCAGATTTTCACCGTCAATTTTTCCCTATATCAGATAGATTTATTCCAAATAAAAAATAAATTAATGCAATTTATGTATAGAAAATGTCTCGTAAATTGTTCTGTGACGTCATTCCATTAAAAAAAAACTACAAACTAATCCAACATCAGTCGAAGATATTACTGTAAATACTATTTTATCCTTCCCTAATTTATTGGTTCTTCATATCAGTGTGTTTTTTTTTTCGTAGATAGCAATATGCTATCTAGCAAAAGGAGTGACATACACACATATAGATAGATATATTTAAACACACATATAGGTGTATTTAAACACCATACAAAGAACTGATAATTATGATCACCTAAGATCGCCTAAGACCACAAGAATCGAACCCACCGACTCTCATTTCTATTGTATGACACGCCATAAGGCTTACAGAAACGTATTCACAGCATAGCAAGAAGTTCCACGAATAAATGGACAAAACTTTTCTCGTATATTTATCCGGATTAGATTTTTATGAGATTTTACTAACAGACAGAATGCTTCCAAGCTATATATAATTATGCTTTTCTATTGGTACTAAGCCGTAATAGTACAATTAGCAGAAATAGAATAAAATCTACAAAAGCACTGTACCACAAGTTGTATATAAAAATGTAAAAAACAAAACATACAATCACAATTAATCTATGTCACGTATTTTCCCTTAAACAATAAAACCATTTTCTCCACAACGAAGTCATATATTATTAACACCATAATACAATCCACTTTCAACAGAAAATACTGTATTTTAAACATCCAAATTGCTCAATTGTATCAAGAATTATTATCACATTCACAACTATTAAATTTTGCTAAAAAAAATAATCTATAATTAATACAGATACGTGAACGCCGCCTCAACCGAGAGATGACGCAGAAAGAAACATTATTCAAATAGGTTTTTTTTTGTAACTAAGAATCTTAGTTATTCTAACATCAGTCACCACTCGAATGAAGTTTAACGCTGAGTTTATTCTTCAGTAGAACTAAGACGCATCTTTCAACGCTAAGTGTAAACAATATCGCTAACACTCACTGAGCATTCCGAATTATTTCATATTCTCATTGTAAACAATCGATATTACTTACTGTTAAAAGTTTATCAATATCCCTGGAATTTCTAGTGATAACTTCCATTTATATCAATCTTATATAATACTTTCTTCTTTCGACGTTCATATTTATGTGACAGAAGTTGATTAGTAAATACCAAATCAAATCAAAAATACTTTATTCAGTTTAGGCCCTGATAAGGCGCTTATGAACGTCAAAACTATCACCGGTTCGGAAAACAACCCAGTTATCGAGAAGAACCGGCAAGAAACTTGATCAGGTACATCGTTTTAACATATATATATTTCGAATACATTATACGTTACAATCGTTTTTAGTATGCACAGAGAGGAGACAATTCCAAACGTCACCATCGTTCACATATTGATCCACTCTATAATAGCCCTTCGACACTAAAACCCGCTTGAAGTGGCGCTGAAACTTACAGTCAAGCAAATCGGTAATATGTTTTGAGACTTTATTGTAAAACCTAACACTATTACCTAAGAAAGTAATTACTGGTTTTGCTAAGTCTGAAACAAGGTACGACCAGTTTGTTACAGTTTCTAGTATATAGATCATGCCGGTCCTTTACAAAATTCAGTTTTTCAAAGTTTTTACGGACATATATTAAATTATCAAGTACCACACCATTACATTACCATACCATTAGTACTGCATCCGTTGCCTTATAGTCGTAGGTGAAAGTGGCAAGATCTAAAAGCTGCGACGTGGTCTGGGCAACGCCACATTAGTACAGATAGTATTCATTGACTGCGTCGTCCCATTTGTCACACAAAACAAATTTGTCGTCAAACACCAATAAATGCGACATAAAATAGCCGATTTAATTTATTTAAGTAATATAGCCAATGGAATTATAGACTGTCCAGAATTATTATCAGTCTTATCAGAATAGAATTATCTTATAGAGAAAATGATCTTATAGAGAAGTCTTATAGAATTATCAGTCATGTGTCCCCACAAGTACGTTAAGAAAGCCGAAGCTATTACATGTACCACTTGTCGGGACGACATATCGCCAAAATGCCTTTCTGATCCGAGCATATAAATATTTTAATTCTTTAGACTATAACCTAGATTTATTCTCAGATAGTATATCGTGCCTTAGACAATGTTTATCTCGAGATTTTTTTCCATAATATTAACTTTGTGTATTTAATCATGTTTTTATTTGTACATCTATATTGATAGCTGTCTTTTCTTTGTTTTTATAAGGGAAAATTTGTAAATAGCCTTTGTATGTTATTTATTTGTTATTTTATTAGTATTAGCTGTAAGTTTTCCAAAATAAATAAAATAAAAAATAAATTAATTAAAAATGTGTTCCGGCAGCTTGCTGTACTTGAGAACCAATCCTTCACTATATTTAGCGTATTTACTTTTTTAGACGCTATCGTCATTTAACATCGGGTTAGATCAGCTAACAGCCTGTAAAGTATTAAAAAAATAAGCTATTCGTGGCCAACGGCAAGCTCTTGTGAAGATAGACCATAATTTGCCGGATGCGGGGTGGTAGGGTGTCTGTACCCGACTGGATCGCGACCACCGTACACCAGGTGGAACACCCGCCATAGTGACACGTTTGGGCGTGTCGCGTTCCGGGATCAGCCGGTGTATATCCAGCAACCGGGAGGGGGGGGCTGTCCCTGACTGAGTCGCTTTCAGGCCGGCATGACAGCGACGACCGGCGATGGATAGTATGTCTTTCGGTGGTCGCCATTGTTTTTGGATTGTACTGTGCTTACCATCAGGCACAGTACAGTCACTTTGTCGAGCTACAATAAAAAAAAAAAAAAAAGAAGGCAACATACTATGACACAGTTTACTTCGCACTTCCTTTAAGTAATCTCTTACGTAGTTTTAAGAATTAAGAAGCTTCTCTACTTTTAAGATGACTTCTAGAATAATGATTGAAGAGGGAAGGTCGTCAGTCTGTTTACGATTATTATACGAACCACAGGTTTTCAGTTAAGTCGTGATGGTCTAGTGGTTTGACCGGTGGAATATCATTCCGATGTCCGCAGGCTCCAACCACGGCTTGTACCAACTAATTTTTCGGAATACGCGTACTAATTTTGAATTAATTTTAATTGATAACACTATCGGCTGACGGTGAAGGAAAACATCATGAGGAAACCTGAACCTGAGAAATGTTCTTGTAGTACTACTGAATGTGGGAAAACAAACAACTGTGGATTTGTCAGAGCTTGAAATCGCCAATACGTCGTAGGCTGGTGTGGTGAATATGCGTGGGCCTTCCTTCGGGAAGAGGCATATGGATCTATAGCTGGTCTCTCACAGGCTGATGATGATATTTAATTGAATAGTTTCACTCACTGTTATTAATCGATTTTAGTTTATGGTAATAAAGTAACCAGCGGACAAAACGAAACCGTGTAGACAGATACTATACGTTTAACCCTATACATAGTTGTTCGTTAACATTTAAGGTTTGTTTATTTTATATTCTACTAGCCTCTGCCCGCGACTTCGTTCGCGTGGAATAGTTACTTTGGGCTAACGCTAACACGCAGCGGAAGCTCTCAAGAGGAAAAAAAACCCTGATTTTGAAATATTCTTCATTAGTGCTCCGCTCCTATTGGTCTTAGTGTGATGATATGTAGTCTATAACTTTCCTCGATAAATCAGCTATATAACACTAAAGGAATTTTTCAAATCGGACCAGTAGTTCCTGAGATTACCCCCTACAACATAACAAACTAACAAACTTTGCCTCTTTATAATGTTACTATAGATTTGTTAAGAATGTTTTGTAGAAGTAAACTGACATCTGTAGCTCGAGTTAAAACATTTAATTGATAAACGATTAACATTTTTTGTTCTTTGTATATCATGCAAAGAACATTATATGGATCACCTAAAATAAGCCAGAATACAGTGTGCAGTTTGCAAAGAATGGTTTCATGAAATCTGTTCCTCATATTCGGGGCGTGCTTCGTACTTCTGTGACGATCGTTTTGATTTGTGTATCCTTTTTATTGACTATTCATTTTTACCGCCTTAGGTGGGCAAGATATATAATCTTTTTTTTCTAAACAATAATTATATAAAAGGGAACACTAATTAATGTTATTTTTTTTTCTAAATAAATAAAATTAAATATCCAAAGATATAAATAAATGTGTTTAATGTATATAATTCTTTTTTATTTTTATGATTTACGTATCCTCCTGGTCCGTCCGTCTCCTATGTCGTGTATTAAGAGCAGGAATCCGTTTCTATTTTTTTTACCAACAACCGAAATGGGTGGATGACTTTGACATATTAGGTATAAATGCGAGAGTTGTAGGTAGGTAGGTAGAGCCACGCTAAAGCTATTTCTGGTTAAAATTGAAACATGAATGGGTCGGCTCGGCCGGGGTACTAGCACCTGACCAACAGAAATACCCACGCGAAGTAACAGTGCTTGCATTGTTGCGTTTCATTTGATCAGTGAGAACCTCCGGCCCACCTTCCCTCCCGCTTGCCCTCCTCCCCTGCCCTTCTCACCCCTCCTCCCCCCAAACACAGGCTGGCAACGCACTTGCGACTCCCCTGGTGTTGCTAGTGTCTATGGACGGCGGTGATCACTTACCATCAGGTGACCGCCTGTTCGTTTGCCTCCGATGATATAAAAAAAAGAGTTCCTTTCTTTGAAATGTCTGTGCAACAATTGTATACAAGGATTCGAACCTACGTGGATCGTGACGTCAATACTTAATATGGGCTGCATGCCTACTGGCTATGTCCTTCATATATATAATGCAAAAAGTGTGTGTGTACTTATGTACACGCGTTAGAAGTTCTACTTCTTTGGCGTAACAAGATAAAAATCTTTTCAAATTTTTTTTTTCGAACTTACTACGCTATTGACATAGCAAGGTCTTAACAGCTTCACCGGACTGCAAAGGCGAGCGCTTAAGGCACTTTATTTTGACATTTTATTTTGACAACTAGCTCAAGGGTGCGCGGCACACCTCGGCTTGGGCTGTTGCCTGACTCATGCAATTCGCGACCTATCTGAGCTAACCTGAGCTAAGTTACATATTCAGACTTATATGAGTTATTGAAACATATATGTGTACCAAGCATACATACCTCAATAACTCTTATATGTATTTTGTGTTGGATAATTTTTCTAAACTGTTTCAGTTCAATAAGGGAAAAACAAAAATAAAAACCCTTCTACTATCATGTGTAAGCATGTGTCCAAAAATTTTATCTTTCGCCTTATTCTACGTTTGTAGAAAAAACGACACTAGCAATAGAAAAAAGGTATTTAATACATTGACAGTTTTAATACAAAGAAACAAAATGTTGACTATAGCTAATTTCAGGGTGTCGGTTTATCGTGACTGTGTGCGCGCGCATCGTAAAAATTTACTCTCATCATTTTTCCCTAACGCGCTAAAAGAAGTACCTATAACTTCAATAAAAATTGTATTTATAAACTTGTAACATAAAATTCGATGAAATATGTAAAGAAACTAACGACGTCGGATACATTTTACATATATTACTTTAACGTAGACAAGAAAACGATTTTAAAAGAACATACTGTCAAACTCAAATATTGATAATTATTTAATAACGTTGGTTGAAAATTTGTTGTTCGGGAAATATATGTTTAAACGTGAGTTTGTAAGAGATCGTGTCGTCTCCCTCGTGCGCGTAACAACGACCGCGTGTGAAAGGGAAGGACGGATCGAGGCGGAGTCACACTGTCCTCGATCAACCCACGAGAAAAGCGGCGTGAAAAATAAAACAAATCGCCGGTTAATAGCACGTTTAATGTGTCGAATCCAAAGTAATTAATAAGCGGGTAAGCGTAACAGTAATGTCGCCGTAAATCACGTTAAAATTTGAATGTACAGTCATGAACAATAGATGAAAATTTTCTTAAAACTTTTTATATAAGCTTGCTATAAATCGTAAGTATATCCTGTGACTTTAGTAGAAGTAGTGATCGTTTACTTGTTGAAATTCGACCAATTTTCGATAGTAAGGAAAGAAACGACTTCTTTCTAAATTTTTTTTAGTTTGTTATGAGGCCGTCAATGGCTACTAATAAAAAAATATATAAAGTTCGTTAATAAGTTGAGGAGAGACTTTTTGGTGGGATCCTGATCTGCCATGTAGTGACTGAAAATATAAATGTTTTATTCATAATCTTGCGCTATTTGACTGTATATTTTGTAATGTTGGTGGCATTTTACGCAATATACTTAGTTCGGTTATTGTACACAAGCAAAGTGGATGTAAAATAATATCATGGGCATTGATGTACTTATATAAAAATCCAAGACGCATACTCAACGTCTCAAAAACTCCCGCATAAAATATGCATACGATTGAAAATACTGCACTCATTTCAAAAAATCTCGCGTCCCTTGCGTCCTTGTAACAACAACTTTAAATCACTCAGGTATGGTTGAATTTGCAAAATCTTAAGTTAATCGCATAACTATAACCACGTATGGATATGGGGGAGTTGTAGCGGTTTTGGGGGTAATTTTAATCGAGACTGTGCGTCTTGGGTTTTTATAATGTATGTCAATGACCATGGAGCGTGAATTCTTAGTAGTGCGATGAAGCTGTTAAGGCCTTGCTAGGCCAATAGCGTAGTCAGTTCTAAAAAAATAAATCAAAATATACATGAATTCTGGGATGCCACAAAAGCTCTCTTGATAGTTCTAACAAGGGGGCCACCACCTTAACAGAACATGAAAATTATTACAATCAGGTGTATTGTAATATTATTATCTACTTGATAATGGCAGTAATTATCTAGAGAATTGGTTGACAAAACTAAAGTAAAAAAAGTATAGACGAAAATTGTACTGTACCATTTTATCTTTGCCTATCTATAAACAGGACTTTATACACCGCCTTTCAATTTTGCAATCAATCCTTGTTATTGAACATTAGCTTCTGCTCGCGACTTCGTCCGCGTGGAATAATTTGGGCTAACGCTAACACGCAGCGGAAGCTCTCAAAAAGAAAAAAAAACGATTTTGAAACAGTCTTCATTGGTGCTCTGCTCCTATTGGTCCTTGCGTAATTATATATAGCCTATAGCTTCACTCGATAAATGAGCTATCTAATACTGACATATTTTTTTCAAATCGGACCAGTAATTACTGAGATTAGTGCGTTCAACCAAACAAACAAACTTTATAATAGTAGTATATATAACTAGCTTTTATCTACGGTGCCGCTCGCTTTACTATATTTCTCACCTATCTCTCGGGAACAGTACTTTTTTCCGGATAAAAGTATTCTATGTCATTTCTGTACCGCTCATAGTATAGGTATATGCAAAAATTCTTAACGATCGGTTGAGTAATTAAAGTATGAAAATATAGGTAACAAACAAGCAAACAAACAGACGCACATTCGCATGTATATGAAGAAAAATCTATAAGTGTTATTTTGTAGCAAAACTATGTGACATTGCAGCTAGTAGTAGGTAGATTTCTAGTGCGATAGAAAAACAAAGGCGATCACAGATCGACAGTCCATGGACAGCCGATCCTAAAAATGCGACAAACTAATAGACTCACTGTAACACATTTATTTCCACGTGTGTGAAGGTCGCGACCCAGTCAGTTACTAATTCTAAGACACGATACAATTAAGCATATCACTATAGTGGCTGTTACACCTGGTATATAGCGGTTGCGATCTTTTAGACACAATTGCCATGTCCTACCATCCCACGAAGTATTGTAGTGAAAACGCTAGAGACAGTTACCTACATATATAACAATGACACTGGCGAATGATTCGACGACGCTATTTGAAAAATGAAATGTGACAAAAACGTCGGTCATCGTAAAGGACAGATTTACTTATAATCATTATCATTACCATTCATTACATATTATAAAACAAACTCCCCTACCGCGTTTGTCTGTCTGACTGTCTGTTCGCGATAAACTCAAAAACTACTGAACGGATCTTCATACGGTTTTCACCAGTGGATAAAGTAATTCATGAGGAACGTTTTGGTATATACTTTGTCAAGGTTTTTTTTATTATCAGGGCGGTACATCGTTCGCCGGGCCCGCTAGTATATTATAAAACTAAGTCCTCTGCCACGTCGGTCTGTCTGTTTGCGCTAAACTCAAAAACTACAGAACGGATCTTCATACGGTTTTCACCAGTGGATAAAGTAATTCATGAGGAACGTTTTGGTATATAATTTGTCAAGGTTTTTTTTTATCAGGGCGGGACAACGTCCCTCTGATACGGCATAATTATGAGAGCTTTGGGCGAATTCTCAGTTTGTCATTTAGTAGCTTTTATTTTTAATCTTATTTTATTTGACCCCATATTGTATAGTATTAGCGGCATTACAAATACAGCTTGGTTTAAATAATAGCAATTCTGGAAAGTTCTGAAAAGATACAATTAGGTCACCACAAGGCATTCTTCATCTTCAAGGCATTACCATACACGTTTTCAGAGGTGCAGAATACATAGCACATAGCGTGCATTTCCTTCAGAAAAAGTATTACGTAAGTAGTAAGTTAAATCTACCAACGCTAGTGAAACCGCTGGCAAATGTTAGTCATGTATACATATAATAAAAATGTAACTGACCGCTGTCTGTATATTAAATATATATGAGAAAAACTATTATTATAACTTTATAAACTCAATAGAACCCGAAACAATGATTTTTAGAATTTTTGTCTGTTTGTCTGTGCGTTTGTGCACGCTAATCTCAGAAACGGCTTTTCCGATTTAGATGTAGTTATCACTGATATATTATGGTAAGCTTCACTTACCATTTAGTGTTTGTTTCATGTAAATCAGTTCATAAATAAAAAAGTTATGCCAATTTAAAGAATCACGTCGAACATTTGTTAAACTATCTATCTACTGTTCTTTCTCTGTTCAGTAGCATTGACTGCAACTTTACTAAATTTCATAATAATAGTAATGGTCTATATAAAATTATGATTACATAATAAAAATAAACTAGTGGGCGCCCAGTGGTCGACATTCGACCATAGTTCATTGAATTTTTAAAGTTTGAACTTTATTAGGGTTCTTTTATCAATGGCATCGACTTAAAATATATAATTAGGTAGTTCAAATATCAATATCTTTTATTTAATTCGGTTAATTTAATAAATAAGTTATTTTTTGCTTTTTAGTGCCTTATTAGTTTTTAACATCGAAGGCGGTTTATTTTTTTTTTGTAAAAAAATTTATTTCCCCATTTTTAGTGTTCATAAATATATCTGGTTTGTAATGGGCATAATAAATCGGTTCCAATTTCACGAAAATACGTAGAGACGAAGTGGGTGAAAATCAAATAAACGATATTTAACCCTCTTAGGGGTTGAATATTTTATTCAAACTTATACGGGACCACCGCTGAATATAACTAATTAAAATAAAAAAAGAATTATTAAAATCGGTTCATAATTTGCGGAGATATCGATTAACATACATAAAAAAAAATACATACAACCGAACGTAGTAACCTCCTCCTTTTTCAAAGTCGCTTAAAAAATACATACAGTCGAGCATAGCTACCTCCTTCGCAACCTTTTTTGAAGTCCGTTATTGACGGATATCGAAATGTCTTTTTTATTTACATGTGTGTATATGTTGTGTAAAATTGGAGCAGTAGTGTGAGTAATGCCTATTTTAATTAATTTAATGTACTTATAATGCATTTTATATAAAATAAATAGCTTTCTGCACTTCTCCTCCATATATAAACTTTAACTATGCCAAATTTCAAGTTCATCTGTTCACGCATTTCCCTTAAAAAGGGGTACAAAGTTTTGGCTTCACGTATTTGGCGCTTAAGCCTTTATATTAAATTGGACACGGAAGAAAATTGGTTAAAGGATACATGAGAAATACCTATATTGACAACTTCAGAATTGGCAGTATGGATTAATTCCTTCGCCTGTCCTATTGGACGACTTTTTTGAAGTCCGTTATTGACGAATGTCAATGTCATTTTTATTTACATGTGTGTATATGTTGTGTAAAGTTGGAGCAGTAGTGTGAGTAATACATATTTTAATTAATTTAATGTACTTATAATGCATTTTATATAAAATAAATAGCTTTCTGCACTTCTCCTGCATATAAACTTTAACTATGCCAAATTTCACGTTCATCCGTTCGCGCATTTCTTTCAAAAAGGGATACAAAGATTTGGGTTCCCGTATTAATATATAGATATAAGTTAAAAATGATCAGTTTCGGAAATTTATAATTACCAATGTAAGTTAACCTCAGATCTATATCATCAATTATATAAAATTGGGTTCAGCTTAGGCTGGACGATATAGGTTGTACACGTCTGCGCGGATATATAAAGCGCGCCGCTGCTTGCCACTGAAGAGGACTCCCGGGCTTATACCCGCCGTATATGATACCCACACATCAATGAGCATGCCCGGAATAACAATAGAAGCCTGGAGGCTAGAAGCCGGCTCGAGCAGTGTTTTCGCTGTCAGCAGTTCCGGCACTCCGCTCTACAATGCCATCGCCAGATTGCCTGCGTGCGGTGCGGGGGGCACAGCCCGCCCAACTATGTGACCGCCCGAGAGATCCCCAGATGATGCCCAGTGTTCAAGCGCGAGTTACGGAACCGCCGGACCGGCCGTGGAAGTACTACGGTTGCCCAACCGGTGATGGAGGAGACGGCGCCGGCGAGCCTCATGGCCCACGCCAACCCCCCCCCCCCCCCTCCTCTAGGGGTCCCAAGACCACCAGACGAAAGCCAACATCGAAGTCCGCAGATGAAGACTAGAGAAAGCCTCTCCAGAAGAAGCCTGCGCCATCAGAGCGGATTTCGGGGACCAAATGTGGAAATTGCTGCGCAACTAATGCTGACTAATGCTTCAAGCATGCCGGTCTGCCCTTCACCCTTCATAGAACCGAGACGACCATCGCACACCGACGAATAGGCGAGACCTCTCCGGGAGAGCGCCTTTCAAGAGGCGCGCATCCCAATACACAAGACACCCCCGCTAGACGGGGGGAGAGCGAAGCCACCGCCAGAGGGGTAACCCTGATGCGGTCCCCTCGCGTGCCCCTCACGGGGCGAACGAGAAGAAAGCCCCGCCGCTGCTTGCCCAAATATTAGGTTTATTAAAATTTTTAAATTTTTCGCATTTAAAAATATAATTGAAACCGGTGATAACCGATTTGATGCAGACGAAGTTGCACGGGTCAGCTAGTATATATATAGAATCTATATTATAGGTATGTAGTAAGAATGTAAATCTAACGTGTCTGTACTTTTTAGTTTTTTTGTAAAAAAGATGTTAGTAGAGTAAGAGTAAAAAAGTTGTTGCAAGTGACACGCATCACTAATAAAATACTGCATTCATGATTAAACCTCTTAAAAAAATTATAAAGCATATCGAGTAAAATTCACTCTTTGTTTCATTAAAATAGATTCGGTGTATCAAAAGTTATTGTAATTTTAATGACGACGCGACTTAAATACGAGAGAAAGTAGATAAGTATATGGATTTAATACACTCAGATGACTTTATTAATCACTGTTTTTTACATGAGGTTCCACGCGGCCGGAGTCGCTGGCACAGCTAGTTTTCAATAAAGAGGTTGCCGACGTAGGAAGAAGAAGACATAATTAGATATTAATTATAAAACACGGACAAACGAGTATAAAGACAGAAAAGTTCGTGCGAGAAAAATGAATAAGCCAGTTCTTCGAGACTTTATTTACGTTTATGGTACGAGGTGAGGCGACGACAGCGCTAACGACGACGCCTTCCTGCGCGCATTTGTCTTTCAACGGGCACTCGTATGCGCATCGCACCCGCGCTCCCCCCGTACCGAGACGCGCCGGATGCACCAACAGAAAAAACCACGCTAAGAACACCATGATTCCATACTAAATCGGGATTTACATTATACTTCTGTGCCATGGAATAGGATATTTTTTTAGTTTACCGTTTTATCTTGTTAAACGGGCAGGCAACGACGTAAAAGGTATAGAGATGGTACTAATATGTAATCTCATTTTTCTATGACAATATTTCAAATTCTAAAGCAATAATTTTATTGAGATCTATACCGATAGACACCTTAGCATTAATTTTAACGTGATGTCATTTTAAGGCATGGTTCAGAAAGTTATGTAACGGTTTATACTCGATTACCATAAATTGGTTACTACAAAATTTTATAACCTAGTATTTTGTAAAGATATTATACATTGTAGTGGTGAGATTCTCACTCTTAAGTTGTAGATTTTTCCCATCTCCGAATACCATCCACTGTGCAACTGTCATCCGATGCTTCTCGCAACGTCCCTTCTAGAGGCTTCTATCGTCCCGGGCACAGAAATCAAATTATCAGCCTTTAATCAGCCAACCTACATATTTTAAATAGAAGTACATATATTTACTTTCATTAAAAATCGAATAACATAACATAAAAATAATAACAAATAGTGAGAATGAATTAGTAAAAATCTGTACATATATTATACAATAGTTAACTATATAAATTAGAGTCTGATAGCTAAAATGCCAGCCCCAAATCTTGGAGCCCCAAATGAAGATTTAACTTAACCGCGTCTAGAATTGGCGACGATTTAACGGATCTACCTTCCTAGATAAATATAATTAATACTTCTTGATATTTCGTAAATATTCTAAGCCAACAAATAATCGATTTTTCGGTCCTTCTTTATTCGTTTCGATTGTAAACACATCTCGTGAAAATTAAAACTACTGAGTGGAATTGTTGGATAATATAAATATAAAGTTAATATTTATTTACTGCTAATTAATATAGTCACCCTAACCAAACTAAACTTTCACTGTAAACACAGACGGCTTTGTTTATTGGTTGAGATCGTAAACTACTGGTTTTTCTTGTTATTGTGAAACATTTTTTAAGTTATATACATATAATTTGGAAAAGTTTAAGACCTCTTTGATGTTATTTAACCAGACGATCACAGAAAATGTAGCATAAACAAAAATTGCAGATGCCTTCATCAGTATATATGGTACGTGGGCGGCAGCATGGGTGCACTAAATGTGAGGCGGATTGAATTATTACCATAATATTTTTTTGTAAAAAAAACATTGAGTTCTTTAAATATCTTCTTTTGGGTACCTAAAACTTAATTTATTTGACGCTCTCAATTGGTTCCAGGAACGCTGTTTTAATAAGAGAATAAATGTTACAGAATCGTCGTGTATGTGAGCTAATGACATTTACCGCTATTCAGGGTTTTTACAGCGGCGTGTAATTAGTTATATAACTTATAGTCCAAGATACCAGAGCGATTAGACACGACTTATTTTTAAATATATGAAATCTTATGTTCTGAGTAGTGTTTCATGTACTTAGAACGCTTGTTCATTCAAAAGAGTTGAGTCTGTGACAAATGTACGGGTACCTACAATATAAACCTGTACCTCTCGCGCTCATACTAACAGCTGACTGTTTTTCACGTCTGGGGGATGTTTCGTCATTACAATCTGTCTGCCATTATCACCATTCAAACGTCATGTCATAGTAAAATCGTATGATTACTTTTGGAAAAGTGACTTTCAGTGAAGATATACTTTTATATATTAAATATATACTTTTATGTATTAAAAATGGAATTCTTAGAACAGAAAAATTAATATCTTGTCATTTATGTATTGAACCAAAATTGTACAGACCAAAACTAGAAAGAAAGCAATGAATCAGTAATACATATAAATACCTAAATGTCCTCGTTCAGTAAGTACCTAATGTTGACAAATATCGTTTATTTACACGCGATGTAATAGGTACCAAAGTATTGACACGCCCTTAACTATTTAAATTCCATAGATCATTTTAGATCATCTATGCATAATTCCGATGAAGAATTTTATGGAATATATAGGTATTTTGTTAGTATATTAGTTATGTCGATACCTAGTAACTTTCTTATATGACTACGGATAGTTAAGTATTTTGTCACATATTAAACAAATCTATATTCATTGGTCCATATTTAATTTCAAATAAATCCGTTGAGAAGTAAAGATAAGAGCAATGGTGACGACTTTCGTAATAAACATTTAATAAAATCGATTTAGAAACTCGCTGTAAAACTAGTCAAACATTTTCTAGTCTATTTCTTTTCAATCTACAACAATCGTACTGATATTCTGGTCAAGGTGCTTTTATTATTTTTATCACCGCAAAAATATACAGGCTGTCATAAAACTATCGTCGCGCTTCAGGTGAACGGCCGCGCGCGCATATCGTTCACAAGATGGCGCCCATATATCTGTCATCGGGGTGCCTGATGCGCGCCAAAATAAGATTATTGGAAATTTGACACAGACGAGCGAACACAGTTTACGATCCTCGATGCTAGACTGGGTTACGACGAGATCTGATAGTTATGACGCATATAAGTGATCTGGTATATGTAAAAAAAATAACTATGAACTTAGTCATCACAGAATGGTAATAAAAATTATTTATTGTAATTCTTAATTGAAATTTACATTACTTTTGAAGTGAAACTTCTTTATCGGCGTTGGAAAAAATTTACCGTCACATTTTTCCATTACGCGCCATCTTTTTTGTATTCATGTCTATGATAATAAAATCCTTTTGTTTAAACTTTATCTAATTTAACTTTATTTTTTAATATATTAATGAAATTGTTTGCCATAAAGAAACAAAGGGTTTTTTTTTTTTTTTTAAGTTGCATATAGATCATTTTGCGAAAAATAAGGCCTTAAACAAGTTTCACTTCTTACGTGTGTACACTAGTACACGCACACATTTTTTATTATTAGAGCAGTATTATTAGTCAGATGTGATCATCCACACCACCTCGATGGGTGGAGGTCTTCTACGGTGAGGTTCTCTAGGGCATTTCTACCTCGTTTTTCGACTCCCAGCGGCGATGTTTCCAAACCATTACAAGTTACAAACCTTCAAGAAACAAGCGTACACGTATTTAAAAAGCCAGCAACGCACTTGCGACTCCCCTGGTATTGCTAGTGTTTATGGACGGCGGCGATCACTTAACATCAGTTGACCCACCTGTTCGTTTGCCTCCCATGATATAAAAAAAAATGTAGGTAAAGGATTCTGGCCAAGGGCTTAGTCAGCTTCCATCGGGGTTAGTGAGTCAGTTTACCCCTGGCAAGGAAAACATTTTTTTTAAATTTTACTTTTGTTATTCAATCTTACAGATTGTTACTGTTCTTATGGAGTAGGTAATAATATTACAAGTGCCTTGTGATGAATTTAGTGATCTAACAAAATGGTGGCCCTCTTGTAAGAACTTTCCATGGAGTTTTTGTGGCATCTCAGAATTCATGCCACACGGTATTATTTTCCATAAACTTAACCACAATAACCGAACTATATATATAGGTATATTATAATAGATAGGTATATAATATATAAAACGCCGCTAATATTAGAAAATGTAGAGACAAGTAACACACGATTATTAAAACACTTATGAAGTATTTAACCTTGATACGCTTTTTATTAAATCGAGCAAAAACAATGATATTACTTACTTTTAGTATAGGTCAAATGTACATATATTACCGCAAGCCAAACTGAAGGTAATATCTAGTACAATACGTAAAAACGTTTCTATGACAATAATAACGACTTTATATATAGCCACACCGAGAACAAGAAGCTACCTTAAAAAAATCTTTTATTATTGGTGTCACTTGAAAAAAGTATTAAGCTTTTTTTTATTTGCTTGTAAAATAATTTAACAATATTTTTATTTTCAATTAAACCCGTTACATTTAAATTATTAACATATAAAATATAGTGGAACGTAGCAATAGCTCATATTATGTATTACTTTTTTTATAATATATTTATTCTAGTAGATACACAATGGATAACCAGTTTAATTTTCCTTTTATATAATTTATTTACAACAATATATTTAAAATATTCAATATTTTGAAATTATTATTCTTTATGCTTTTATATTACACTACAAAATAAAGGCACATTTTTTATTACTTACTTGATTAAGATTCATTAAAAAGAAATGGATATATAAAAAGGAAAACACGAGTAAAGTTTACAAGATTTGAATGTGGAGATATCATTACAACTTCTATTTTTACCACAAAGCAGTTACGTTATCTGTTATATTTGAGTCTCAAATACAGATCCAGGAGTACATGCTGTGAATTACATTGCAACAACATAATTATAGAGATTTCAAATAAGTATATAACAAAGTTCTATTTTATTTGATACACGATTGTTCAAAGTTTATTAAAAATATTATAGAAGTTGATATGTTTCACGAAGGAAATCACCTTAACTTTAATCAATACGTTATATTTATCAGTGTCTTTAACATTTTCAGTGAAACTATTAAATATGGCTGTGTGATTTAATTATCTTCGCATCTTTCAAAAGGAACACTTATAATAATTAAAAATCAATAGTTCTCATCGGGAATCCCAAGCTTTTTAAAATTTCAGTTCTATTAAATCGATACAGTATTATTCGAATGCAATATTTACTTTAAGCAAATCATAATTTACTCGATTAAGTTATGAGTAAAACTTATATTTCGAACGTTTGAATAAAAACCTTAGGTTTGTTGTTGTTTGGGATGATTCCAGCGTGGTTTAGTTTAACGCCGAAAACGCACGGATATGTGTTTTCTCTACAAGTAACGGACAACCTCGAGCTTCTTGGGATCCAGCTATCATTATCATTAGCATGGCTTGTCTCTCAGTGTTTTATAGGTTACACTTTGGAGACTGTGTACTGGAATTACATAATATAATTCCACTGTCCCCATTCCATTAGAGGACTACTAGACGCCGTGTAGGTAAGCGCAATCAATCGTCGGCCTCATCATCACTTACCATCAGATGAGATTGTGGCTAAGCTCGTGCCTTTAAAACATAAAAAAATGTGTGCGTGTACTAGTGTACACACGTAAGAAGTGAAACTTGTTTAAGGCCTTATTTTTCGCAAAATGATCTATATGCAACTTAAAAAAAAAAAAAAACCCTTTCTTTCTTTATGGCAAACAATTTCATTAATATATTAAAAAATAAAGTTAAATTAGATAAAGTTTAAACAAAAGGATTTTATTATCATAGACATGAATACAAAAAAGATGGCGCGTAACCGAAAAATGTGACGGTAAATTTTTTCCAACGCCGATAAAGAAGTTTCACTTCAAAAAAAATTAAGTAGAGTCAGAGAAATAGAGTGAAATTTATTTGCAATTACTATTAAATTGGCAAGAAAAACCTTAACATTTAAATAAACTATTCGCAGTTTTTTTTTGCGTAACATGTTAATTTTTACACGATGGACAATTAGCTTGACCCTTGTTTAAATCGCTTATTCGTTTTTTTAATTTCAAATAATAAAAAAATTAAATAAATACATACATAAAATAAATATCACAATCAACCATAACAAATATGAATTTAAAAATAATTTTTTCGAAGTATTATTACAGTATACAAATCTAATTGAAAGAAAAACAACTTTACAATTAAAAACTCTTTATGTATTAAGTAACAAATCAATCAATTAGTAATTTACAATTTATCTGTAAACTTAAAATATAGAATTACTAGTCAATAAATCAGTATGACATTGCTGAAGGCGTATTGCGTAAATATAAGCCAGATATCTTGTCAGATGTAAAAAGTATATCTATATAAATAAAGTTACAAAAATCTATTCGAAATAATTATTATTATTAAATAATAATAACCTTACTTTCAATTCAGCGAATAAGCATTGTTATAAATGTAGTTGCATATATACAAACTGGTTGATTGAACAGTCATACCAATATTAGACATGTTTTATTTAGAATGAAATATCAATGCGAGTGATTTTTCCTCCTTATATTATTATTTAAGTTGTGTCTTTATTTATTCCAGGACCGGCTATATCTTTGATATTTGGTCATGGACGAAGTGTTTAGAGATATAGTTTGTAAATACTTCTTGCACAATGAACAACAGTGAATTGACGGTAATAGTTATTATTTAAAGATGAATCCAAATGAAATTAATTAATTTTATGATTAATTGTATCGCTTTAAATCGATTTGATTCATCCGTATCACTAAAGACAGAAATGTCAAATGTCAAGCGACATCAGCCGTCAATAGTAAACCTCCAATGCGGTATTTTGTGCGGTGAATCGTATTGAAGTATATTGTGTGTTCTCTCGTTATTAATTAGCCAAAAGTGAATTAATTTATTTCATCACTTATTTATTATATATAATTTAACTATCGTAATGCCCGACCTGGAGAAACTTTCTATAGGTGAGTAAAAATATAACCTCTGATCACACGTAAGCAATATAAAATAAATAATAATTAAATAATTAAATTAAATAATAATAATTTTTAAATTGTTATTATATCAATATACATTGAATTTAGGAGTATATATACAGGTACACATATCAATATATTTTCCAACTTGTAATTATTAAACATGTTTCAGTTCTTTTCTGGTATAATGAAATAATTGTATGCGTTTTTTTTTAAATACAGCACAAGTCACTTTTATTTTCAAGACATTAGTGTGTGCTTGGTACTTCATGTGTTATTTGTATTCTTGTAGCAGATATATCTATTAAAATAGTACAATTTATCTGTTGAACTACAATTAAACTATTTTTTTTTTAAACTTTTTATGACATTCGATGACTCACTTAATTTAATTTGTTGCCTTAGGTGAGATATACACCTCGGACAAGAATGGAAATGATGAATCAGGAGACGGTTCTCAAGAGAATCCCTTCAAAACGATCTTGAAAGCAATGCATCACGCTGGGAAGGAACCTTTTCCGACTATATATGTTGATGCCAAAGAAGAAGATAAAAAGTATGAAGTAGCAGCAAAATCTCAGTTGAAGAAGATTCAAAAGATATGGCAGAGGGAAGTCCATAAAGCAGCAGACAAAGCTAAAGCTGAAGAAGAGAACAATGAGAAGAGATTGCAGAACTTGGAGGATGCTAAGAAGGTTGTTATAAAGGAGGATGCAAACTTGCCTAAAGCAGCAGTTATTAAAATATCTGAAAGTAAGTATAAACTTTTTTATGATGAATGATGCAATCTCACATAGATATTGTTTGTGCATGACTTAATTACATTGTTTTTTTCCAGTTTGAAAATTGAACTTTCTTTATGATAGATGATGCAATCTTAATCTGATATTGCTTGTGCATTATTTAATTACATTTTTTTATCCAGTCTGTATAAATTTTTGAAATGATATAACCATCATTAGAAATTAGTTATTTTTGGTTTCTAGATAATTTTGATTTGGGATGGAGATGAACTCCAATGTAAAGTTATTACACACTGACTGTTTCTCTGATTAATTTAATTTTTTATAATAAAATAAGCCCATGTTATTCACTGATAATATAGCTCTCTGTAGGTGAAAGAATTATTAAAATCTTTTGTTTTAAGAGTTTATCTATTACAAATGAAATATCAAATCTTTACTAATATTATAAATGCAAAAGTAACTATCTGTCACGCTTTCACACCAAAACTATTGAACTGATTTAAATAAAATTTGGTACACAGATAGTCTAGAGCCTGAGAAAGGACACAGGCTACTTTTTAATAAGAAAAAGGGTTGTAAGGGTTTGAAAGGGGGGATGAAAAGTTGTATCTTATCATATAATCGTTGTATTATTATATTATCGTGATTTTTAGACCTCAAAATCAAAAAATCAAAAATACTTTATTCAGTTTAGGGCCTAATAAGGCACTTATGAACGTCAAGACTTTCACCGGTTCGGAAAACAACCCAGTCATCGAGAAGAACCGGCAAGAAACTCAGTCGGGTACATATTTTTAACATATATTTCCAATAATTTATACAATGCTTTTATTGGATGCACAGAGAGGAGTCAATTCCAGACATCACTATCATTCACATACTGATCCACTCTATAATATCCTTTTGAAACTAAAACCTGTTTGACGTGGCACTTAAATTTACAGTCCGGCAAATCGGTAACATGCTTTGGGACTTTATTGTAGAACCTAACACTATTACCTAAAAAACTATTACGGGTTTTGCTAAGTCTGAAACATGGGACTACCAGTTTATCACACTTTCTAGTATTTAGAATATGCCGGTCTTTTACTAAATTCAGTTTTTCAATGTTTTTATGGACATACATTAAATTATCAAGAATGTATTGGGAGGGCAGAGTTAAGATACCGAATTCCTGGAATTTTGTTTACCTAACAGCACTACCTAAAAGCTTAAACCTTATTTTTTATATATGACAAATAAATATGACATTCAAAGTTTGTACAAGTTTTATCCTCAAGGGTGTAAAATAACAATAGTAGATATGGGATGAAATTTTGTATGTAAATATGTAAAGTTCCGCTCCAATTTGAAAAATTCTTTCAATATTAGATAGCTCATTTATTGAAGAAGGCTATATATTATTAAGCTAAGACCAATAGGAGCAGAGCACCAATGAAGAATGTTTCAAAATCATTTTTATTTCCTTTTGAGAACTTCTGCTGCGTGTTAGCCCAAAGTCATTATTCCATGCGGACAAAGTCACAAGCAAAATATAGTCTTTCATATATATAAACTAGCAATCTCTTGCCTATTCCCTTTCCCTTTTCTATGTCATTCAAGTGTAATGTAGCTTCATATTGGAATTCTTGTAGTAACTGATCAATAATTCCTGAGATAACATACTATGTTTTTATATTCATATATACGTGAGCTATACCAGAAATGAGTTATAGTAAAACTAGCTTTTGTTTGTAGCTTTAGTTGCATCAGTGTACATTGACTTATCCTGTCGGGAACAGTTTTTTTTTTCGATAAATTGTGTCTTATGTCCTTTTCTGTATCTTTTATAATGTGTACGTATACAATGGCTAATTGAGTAGCAAAAGCAAAAAGTAACAAACAAATAACCTTATATTTGCATTTATTACTTGGTATAGATATTGTCTTAATTTTCATAGTGATTGGTTGAATGGTATAAAAATTAATGCAGTGCAGTGTCATTAATTGCTTAGTTGTTGTAAAATGTTTAGTAACCTACATGCAAAAATGTGTTCCAACTTTCTTGGGGATGCGAAAGTTTTGGAGATTATAAAGCTCATATATACACTGACATCCATTTTATATACAGTTAAAACTGTTTTAGGCAACATCAGTTAGAACAACATACCAGTTATATAGACCTAGAACAAAGGTCCCAAATGCTGTACCTCGAAATCAACACCGGACTATTGGTTTTTACAACTAAATATGAGTAGTCCCTTCAATGTCGTTATAACAGATTTTGACTGTAGATATAAATGGTGTAATATAATTTAGACATCTACTAAGTCACTCTTTTTATTTAATTACATTTTTTTAGCTTTCTATCCTCTAAGTAAATTTAGATTTTGTAAAAGAAAATGATTTAAAACCCAAGACACACAGTCCCAGATAAAAGTAGACCTCAAAACTGGCCGCACAAACTCCAATATACATATGTGGTTATAGTTATGCGATTACCTTATGATTTTACAAATGCAACCTTACCTGAATGATTTTAAGTTGTTTTACAAGGACGCAAGCAATGCGAGACTATTGTAAATGACTGCATAATCCAAAATTATGTATTCATTTTCTTGTGCAGGCTGTGAGGTAAAAAAAAAAGGGTTTTTGTATATCAATGTTTAAACCACATATTGTATATTCCCTTAAACTTTCTTATTAAGTTCTAATTGGAAATTTGCACATTAAAATTTACATTTTGTACCATACATCAAGTACTATCATGATATTAATAAATTCAAATTAATTTCTTTCACCACAAACACTTGTTATTACTTCAGTGTTTCAGTAAGTAATTTATTTATTTGTTCAACTGTCAATACTTTTTCATATAAATTATATGCATACATTTTAAAATGTATTACATGTATTAAATGTCACCTGTAATGAATATGAAATAAACTATGTAATATTAAAATTTAATTTAATTGTATTTAGTTCTTTGTAAAATCAATAGAGAAGAGTCATTAATGAGGATAATTTACTTTATAGTTTCTATAACCTCTCAGACTCAAAGGAATCACCAATATGCTTTTATGTACACAAACAAGCTGATTCCCGAAGCGAAATCGATGCAAGTAAAAATACACCGGTCCATCAACTTAGGTTCGAATCTTGCAATGAGTCACAGCTTTCAGTGATGAAAAAAATCAAATGATATCATAGCATGGTATTCAGGCTTTTTCTAATGCCCACTTGGCTATCTACCACATTCAAGTCTCAAATCTTTAATCAAGCAACTATAGGTGTTTTATGGTAGAGCACTTGACAGTTAGGTTTCATATGTTACCTACTATCTTAGACCACACCTAATTAATATCATATTATATTATGGTGAAATGATAAACCTGCAAAGTATATAAAACAGGCTCAAATTAAAGATTTAAAATAAAGTAATATTTATTACATTCTGTCTACACACACATGAACATATAGTTTTATTGAAGAATAGTTGTCCCCGCATCTCCGTACGCGTTTTTTTTAAATTGTATTAAAGAAATCCTTCAACTTCAACATTTATATATTGGCGTCTCGTAGATACGAATTCTGCCAGTGTCAAGTTAGTCATGGGAGAGTCACTTTATAGGTAGTATTGAATAAATATTAATTGTATAATTTTGCTCTTCCGTATTAAAGAAATATAAAATTGTGAGACCATCTACAATTATATAAATGCTCTTTAAAAACAATTGTAAGTTCGACACACACGTCCCTTACAGTAAAATGTAACGTATAGATTAGGTATATAAATAATACATTAGATATATAAATACTAACAGTGTGGCAAATGAGGTTTATCATCAGCAACATATTTGGAACCTTAACTCACCATATCCCCTCAGTGCTCACTTACACTGTATAAGGAACTAATGATAAAATGACTTAAAGATAGATAATGATATAATATGCGCATATTATCAATAAGTAATACATTTATGGTCTAATACCTTATTAGAAAGACCCCTTCTATCTTTAAAATTACTATTAATAATTATAATGTTGAATTGTAAACAATGAATGAGCTGACTGACGTCTTGAAATCTTTCGTAAATATAAATCAAGATATAAAACTTTATATATATAAGCAGATTTTAATATTTGTCAATTTAAATAAAATAAAATGACCACAAAAATGACTAAAAAAAAACAATATAATTCAGAATATATGCATACATATATATGAATTTCAATTATATTTATTCTTGGAGTCCAGTACAACGCATGTTTTACGCACATGTTTACAATGAACAACATATTTTTGCTAAATTTCATGCGGATGAAGTCGCGGGTAACAGCTAATTTAAAATAGAATAAACTAAATTACTTTTTTACGGTCAGTTATCTGCCAGTGAAAGTCCTGTATACATCCGTAGAACCGTTTTGGAGATAGCACTGCGGGCGAATCCATGATTAACAACTAGTCTAAATTAAAATAGACTGAATTACTTTTTATATTGTCCACTATCTGCCGGTAAAAGTCCCGTAAAAATAGGTCGAACCGTTTTGGAGATAGCATTGCGGGCGAAGCCGCGGTTAACAGCTACTCTAATTTATTTAAACCTAACATATTTAAAATGTAGCCTAAGTAACCCGCTGTAATTTTTGCTATCTGCCCGTGAAATTCCCGTCAAAATCGGCACAGCCGTTTCGGAAAGTACCCAGAACAAACAGACAGACCGACAAAAATTTTAAAGATTGCATTTTTTTATCAGTAGCGTGTATACTTTCGTATCCAATCAGTAAAAAAAAATATTTTGATATTACATACAGACACTTCATTTTTATTATATGTATAGATGTTTGTTTCAATCAATGACTACCGCCATAAGTGTATATTTGTGTGATGTTAAGACGTACAGAGTGCTTAAAAAAGGCTCAAATGAAAGACTTCAAATAACGTAACATTTATTATATAGTATCTCTATACACATGTATATCGTATATATTAATACGTGAAGCCAAAACTTTGTACCCCTTTTTAAGAAAATTGCGTGAACGGATGAACTTGAAATTTGGCATAGTTAAAGTTTATATGGCAGAGAAGTGCACAAAGCTATTTTTTTTATATAAAATGCATTACAATCATATTAAACTTAATTAAAATATACATTACTCACACTACTGCTTGAATTTTACACAACATATATGTAAATGAAAAAGATGTTTCGAATATCCTTCATCCTTCTTACGTTCCAATTACCTTTTAAATATTTTTAACATGACTGACATAGCATGCCTTACAATATGCTCTTTGAAATCAACTGATTAAATTGTAGGTTAATTTTAGAATAATATAATATGTAAATTTATAATATACATTACTATTATTTGATAAATAATTTATCTTTAGTAAATTTATGGAACTACTGAAATAATTATTATTCTCTTTGGTTTTATTGAATGTCAAAATTTTTACGTGACAGGACTGCTTTTCACTTCATGTCACTTTGCTTCATGTTGCCATAAGAGTAAAGCAATATTTCCAAAGTCAATGTCAATATTTTAATGTTTAGTATTTCTTTATGGTGTACTCGCTTCAAATGATGATTCAATAAAAAATGAGCGAAAAATGCTTTGTAAAATCAAAATAAGAGAATTTGTTTGGTCATGAAAGTAATCCATGAGACCATGACTTACATCTTTGGGGTTACAATGATGCAGTTCAACTTGATGTAACAATTATATTTAGTACAGTTAATGATGAATTATGAACAATAATGAATTAATTTTCAAAAGTTAATGGTAGTATTAAAAACATCTTTGTTTTGGATTCATCATTTGATTCTATTGTGTATCCATTACTTTTCCAAATGATGATACTGGGCCTATCACTATTGCTTATAATGTACAGACTATATTTAATTCAATACCATCCAGAAATACCACGCACCTATGGTGTCGTGTAAAATTAATTGAAAATTGTGTCATGAGTTGTGATAAATTTCTTTCTTTTCGTAAAGTTATGTTTACTTAGTATTTGAGAGCCTTACCACCTTATGTAACCGCCTGTTTTTTGTTTCAAATTTATAATTAATTTCAATTTTCATTTAGACATCGATTTTTTAAATGTTTATATAATTTAAAAAAAAATGGCAAATAACTGAGTAGGCATGATGAAAGCCTTTGATTATAGAGGTTATAATACCCTTTGATAAAAGAACCCTAATAAAGTTCAAACTTTAAAAATGCAATGAACTATGGTCGAATATCGACCACTGGGCGCCCACTAGTATAGTTTTAATTAGTGAATGTTTACAAAGTGTATAAAAAGGCTCAAATTGAAATATAATTCTTTGTGTTTCCTACACACATTTAAACATATAGTTTTATCGAAAACATTTGTTACAGGCAATGAATATCGCGGTAAGCGTATATGCGTTCGTGGCTGGGTTCATCGTCTTAGACGCCAGGGAAAAGCACTCGCATTCATGACATTACGTGATGGATCTGGATTCCTACAGTGTGTATTGCATGGTGTTCTTTGCCAGACATACGATGCTCTGGTGCTTTCAACTGAATCGTCAGTCGTTTTGTATGGCAACCTTGAGGTGGTGCCGGAAGGAAAATCTGTAAGTATAACAGAGGAAACTAGATCTACATATTTTTATTAAAAAATAAGATGACTGTGTTATTTTTTTCTTAAGCAAATTACCTAAATTTGCATAGTCAACAACTATTTTGTGGTTACAAGGAATTATATAATACTAGCGGGCCTAGCGGACGTTGTCCTGCCTCCTATAATTAAAGAATATAAACAAATTATATACCTAAATCTTCCTCGTGACTCACTCTATCTACTGGTGAAAATCGCAAGAAAATCCGTTGAGTAGTTTTTGAGTTTATCATGAACAGACAAAAGACAGACGCGGCAGAGGCGGAGGCATAGTATGATACTATGTAATGATGACTGTTATAATGAACTATAAAATGATTACATGTTTATGTTATAGATTGCAGAGGATTTGCATGTGTTTTCTTATTTTCATATTGAGACTGATTTTATTGCCGCGCTTGTGGTAAATCTGCGACCTTGAAATTCCCTTCCCCTGCCCCGGCATCCTTCCCTTTTCCATTGATATATAATATTTACCATCGTCCATCGCTCTAGATTGTTTAGTTCGCCTGCTGTGTCGTGTTGAGTAGACGTGTGTTGGTGGTGCTTGTCACGAAAATGGAGAAAAGAAATTAAGAGCAACGCGTCGTGATGAAATTTTGCGCCAGATTGGGTGAAACAGTTTCCAGCAGAGCTGGTTTTTCCAGTACGACCCTGAAACCAAATGCCAAACAGAACAGAACATGCCAGAAACAACACAATGATTGTCTCCGCACGCCCCCCGCCCGAAGAAAGCTCGCATCGAGTCGAAGGTGAAAACGATGGTTATTGCCTTTTTGATAGCCGTGGAATCGTCCACAAAGCATTTGTTCCATCGGGGCAAACCGGAAATCAAGTCTACTATCGCCAAGTACTCGAAAGATTGCGAAAACAAGTTAACAGGGTGCGCCCAGACATCGCTTCTAACTGGATCCTTCGCGGACAACGTGCCGTGCTACACCGCCCTCAGCGTGTCCCAGTATTTGACCTCTAAAGGGATCGCCGTGTTGCAACAGCCGCCTTATTCGCCCGATATGTCACCCTGTGACTTTTGTTCCTTAAAACAAAATCGGTGGACAGAGGAATCCATTTTGAGTCGATTACGGACATCCAGGCGGCCGTGATGATGATACTCGCGGACATCCCAGTCGAAGCGTTCCAGAAATGTTACGAATCATGGAAAATGCGCTGGAATCGTTGTATAGCTGCCCAAGGGGACTACTTTGAAGGGGATGGCAGAGTTGTAGAATAATTTTTAAATGTACGGTTTTTATGGAATCAGTCTCATTACTTAATTTTCGCACCTCGTATATGTAAAATAATACATCAAATAAACTTTGATTCCTTTTTTCACCAACGTAGAGGTTGAACTTCCAAAAATTGGTCCTTAGTGCCCATCTACAGTATAAAAGAAAATTGCATGCAATTTTTCATAGTCTAGAGTCTAGTCTAGGGTCTAGACTGTAGGCCCAAAAGATAGGGCTGTGTGTTGATATGTCAATCATTCAGTCAGCTTTCTTTTATATGTACAGACTAGTGAGTATCTTAAATTAGTTTGCTAACATTTCCATGATCTTAGTAGGGGTTTGAATGCGTATTGATAACTAGAAAAATTGTTTAACAGTTCAAACAATTTAAAATTGATTTCAAGGTACAGAAAAGCAAACCATAGATTTAAAAATATTTTAAATACACTGAGCATTACACATCTAACATTATATATAAATAATATTAGTAACCCGCCCCGACTTCACATGTGTATAATGTAATAATGTGACATCATAAATATTTAAAGAATATATAGATCCATTTTTTGTGGCTTTGATATCAATCATTTTTTTTTCACATTACAGAACATCATATTTCTACAATCTAAGTAAGAATATTCACACACAGGACTTATCTTTTGTTACCCATAATTTGAAATCTGCAATATAATTTATATGATAATAATTGAATTTAAATATTAGAAACTGTAACAAACTGTTCGTCCCACACTTTGTTGAACCAGAAATAGTTTCTTAGGTTAGTTAGATTTTACAATTAAATCCCAAATTTAGCGCCACATCAAGCGGGTTTTAGTGTTAAAAGGCTATTATAGAGTGGATCAAATATGTGAATGTTGGTAATGTCTGGAATTGTCTCCTCTCTGTGCATCCACTAAAAACGATTGTAACGTATAATGTATTGGAAATATGAATATGTTAAAAATATGTACCTGATCGAGTTTCTTGCCTGTTGGTTCTTATTGATGACTGGGTTCTTTTCCGAACCGGTGGTAGTTTCGACGTTCATAACGGCCTTATTAGGACATACACAGAATAAAGTACTTTTGATTTGATTTGATATGATATACTGTAAAGGAAAATTTTGATCAACATTAAGAAATACGATCTGCTAGAAATTTGAGGAATATGTTGTAACAGGAATATGGTGCTGTTACATTCTGTCGAAACTATTAAATAACGCACAAGATCGACAACTGCAGCCTGCACCAATTATACTTACATAGAATAGAGGAAATCATGATCTCCCCTGGACTGTTTCCCAATCTTACTAGCTCCATCAGGAGAGTCGCTGATGAGGTATCATTACCAAATCATACAGCATCTTAGCTTCACCCAAACAGGGTTCAGCTAAGATGCAGTGACAAATACCATTGTTCTGGCAACTACTTCTCATTCTACTCGTCAAACCACGGTATATGAAGAGGCTGACACTATACCTTTTTCCTTACTTTTATATAAGAATTTCTCTAAATAACAGTGATAACTGTTTCAAATCCGTTGTGTAGCTTATAATTAATCATAATATCTTATTTAAATATTCAGGCTCCAGGTGGTCACGAGTTAACTGTTGATTATTGGGAGCTAATTGGGTTGGCTCCTCCAGGCGGTGCGGACGCCATACTCAACGAGGAAGCTCTCCCAGATGTGCAGTTAGACAACAGGTACTGCACTTTATTGATTTTTTACATATTTCTTTAGTTTATGGCAAATTGACAGTTATAAGTCCATATTAATTATAATTAAATGTAGTTGTTGGTGGTTTCTAGTTTTTTTTTTGTTACTAATTTATTTAGGGGTTCTATTTTTATATCTGCCTCATTGTAGTTTTAGCTTAATTTATGAAAAACAAACTATTAAAATATGAAGTAAGGGACCATGACTGATGGTTTTGTAGACATTCCATATGTGAATTGTGACGAATAAAGACTTATATATTAAAGCTTCAATTTGTTGAGGGTTAAAAGAAAAAATTAACTGCTGATGGAATCATTTTTTAATCAACAAAAAAAAACAGGGTCTATCTAAAGATTCACGATAGAAGTGAAACTGTTGTATTACAAGGAAGCATTGTAATTGAAAAAATACAATAAAAACCAGTGTCACGCGGTGTTCCTAGGCGGTCACCCATCCAAGTACGGACCGCGTGCGACATTGCTTAATTTCGGTGATTGGACAACGCACAGTATTTACCTCTACCACGTTTCGTCACACAAAAAGGTTGCCGATGAAAATTTCAAAGCCCTCTAATAAAATTTCATTTCAAAAATAAAGATCAATTGAGAAACTCAGGAAGATGTATGATTTAATTGTATTGTACCTGTATATACAATAGAGTCTCACTAATCCGTCACTTCAGTAGTCCAATAATCCGGCACTCTACGCTCACGCTTCCCTCACCCCTCCCTACTTTAGTTCCGTGCTTGCGCACCGGTATCAGTATAACCTCAAAAAGTTCTGAACAGTTTCTCCATACAATCCAATTTACCTATACAATCCCATAATCCCATAATCCGACACCCTTGGTTTTCAACAGTATCGGATTAGTGAGACTACTTTATGTGTATTGATCAGGCACATCATGATCCGTGGTGAGAATACGTCGAAAGTGCTTCGCGCTCGGGCCGCTGTAACTCGCGCCTTCCGCGAACATTTCGCTTCGCGCCGCTACACGGAGGTGAGCCCTCCAACCCTCGTGCAGACCCAATGCGAAGGGGGCTCCACACTCTTCAAATTCTCTTATTTTGGGTAAGCGAATTAAAATCGGTTACAACTTAACACGTAGCTATTGTTTAAATTTTATATTATATATATATATATATGCATACCAGGTGACTGTTAACACCCTACAATCGTGGGGTAGTTCACATTTAACATATAAAATAATAATATCAAAACAAATAGTAATTAACCACAAAGAGAACCTTAGTTAAAGTTTGTTCTAAAATTTTTAAAAGTATGGGAACGATACTTTTAATCGTAATAAAATTATATCTAGGTTCAATGAACAGAATTGAAGGGTATTCAAGGTTAATCATTACGTAACTGCTTATCGTCGGAATGCCACACGGTCGAACAATGGGTAGCGGGGAGCGGCTTGAGGTACAGGACGCGTTATGTTGAGTTAAAATCAGTTTTGCTTTTCTCGAGATAATTACGTCAAATATTAAGCACCTATTTTTTATTTGATTTAGAACCAGTAACGACTAATGATTGTCCTGTAAAAATATTGCCGGCGTCTAACCTAACACCCAATATATATATAATACTTAACATATCACAAATTTACTTGATGTCATATCGTGATGTTCGGCTCAACAGGTCGGTATGATATAGGCGAAGGGCATTGTCTGCACAGAGTAGTCACATTGTCGCGATTGTCGAAAAAAAATTTTTAAATTGCCATATTCAAATTGCAACTTTATTTATTGGATTTATGTGTTTTCAAGTTGTCTATTTATTTTATATTGGTGGTGAGGTGTTCATTCTGTATTTCTTTAACACATTCTTTTGGGCTGACCAATCATAGGCCAGTCAAAGTGTCTAATGTCACGAATTGTTTAAAAAATTAATTTAATTACCACTATTTTATTAAGATATGTTCTTCGGCCATTTGAAACAATTCTCTCATTGGTAATGTTACTAACAAAAATAATGTTTTATTAAGAATCAATGTGAGGTCTAAATAAATTATATTTTCTTTTTTATCATATCTGGGATTCAAACCTACAATAATATGAGCAGTGGAATCGATGCAGTGAAAGAAATATATTGAATACTACAGTCTTTTTCCTATCAAAGGTGATCTAACTAATTTTGTTAGTCAATTTGACCTACTAATTAATTAGATGGAATCTATTCCTTTTTCTTTTTTACAAATTTTTTTTAATTAATGTAGCGAGGAAGCGTACCTAACGCAGAGTTCTCAGTTATACTTGGAAACGTGCTTGGCTGCTTTGGGTGACGTCTACTGCATAGCACAGTCGTACCGAGCTGAGCAATCGCGCACAAGACGACATCTTGCAGAGTAAGTAACTGCTGTATCTATGTAAATTAAAAAAAGTATTGTATTTATGTAAACGCATCAGATGTGTTTATAATTGTCAGAACCATGTTTGTGTGATAATGAAACATTTTGGTTAAAATATGTACGTATAAAAGAGTCTCACTATGAACCAATTGGAATTTAGTACAAGTCAATAGTGGGTGATTAGGACAAAACTCGAGGTCATTAGTGCGCTCTTCCGGTCAATACTATGGTTTTAATAATTGGATTAATCCATTAAATTTTTATTACTAATGACTTTGCATGCGTTTAAAAGCATTAATAAATGGGTGATCAAAAGTTATTTAGAATATGAAAAGACCTCAAGAAACGGGAAAGGCGTTTACTTAGTTTACTAATGTTTACTAACGTCTCTATGTTATTTAGTTATTGCATTAACGGGATATTAAAATGAATTGCAAACAGAATATTTACACATAACTAAATTTGGAGCGTCTGTTTGTAACGTCAAAATAATAGCTTTATACTAAATGGATGTGAATTTATATATGGTACTTATAAGAAAATATGTACAACATTTTTAAATTTTTGTCTGTTTGTTCCGGCTAACCTCAAAGGCTTGGCCGACTTTGACGGGACTTTTACACTTGTTTACTAAAGCTAGCTTTTAAAAGGAGTATTTTTATTTAAGTTTATTTTTATTTAGAAAAAGAAAATAGGGATCTGCTCAAATTTAATAAAAGACGCAGTGCCCAAAAAGATTTTGATATTTGCAATATTCCACACAGTTCTAAGTCGCAGGTAACAGTTATAGGATATTTTTCCATTATAGATATAGCCACGTAGAGGCTGAATGTCCGTTCATCACGTTCGAAGATCTCCTGTCACGTCTTGAGGATTTAGTCGTGGATGTAGTGGATCGTGTGCTCGCTTCACCGGAGGGACATCTCGTTTATGAACTTAACCCTAACTTTAAGGTGAGTCTATGACATAACCAATGATGAAGACAAACCGTAGACAAAAATTAAATATAATAAACGCTACTTAGACATTTTTATTTTTGATTATTTGTATTTATTTCTAATAACCAACTTCAACTCACTGTCATTGCTATCATTACACTGCTATTTTAATATAATTTTTTTTGTGTATTATTAAGGATCAAACTATGATAATCATTCAGTATTTATATACATAGACAACTGTCTGTGTAAGCACTACTGGTTCAACGACGTGTGTTTTCTTGCCGTGAAGAAGGTGGGCCAAGCGGTGCGATGCGCGTACGCAGGAGTGAGGAAGTAATAAAAAACGCGGCTATCAGATAGAGTCGGATAATTATAATGTTATAATATCTGTAAATCCTTGAGTAAACGTCATTCTGCAAGAACTCCATAAAATCTGTCGTTTTGATTGATTAACCTTAGATTAGTCGAAGATAGCGTGATTTTTATTCAATTTTATTAAATTTTCAGAAACCTGAAAGGCCATTCAAACGTATGACGTACATTGATGCTATTGAGTATCTCAGAGCTAATAACATCACTAAAGAGGATGGATCGTTCTATGAATTTGGAGAGGTATAGTATAATGAAATCTAAATAAATCCAGGGTAATGACCGGTGATAAAACCTGTGAGCGGCGACTCTGAGTTAATAACTTTCGATAATAAAATAGACAATAAACTCTTCTGTTTGTTAAAACTTCGAAAAATGATCCTTTGTTAGTTGGTTGGCTTTACCTTAATTTCACCCGACGGTCATTGATACTGTGCTTTCACATAGACGCTTAGAGGATCGAGTATAATTTTTGTATGTTTCTAGATAATTACGTCAAATATTAAGCACCTACTTTTTAATTGATTTAGAACGAGAATCGAGTGCAGAATGTCTTCCATAAATATTGCTACCGTCTATACATTCACCTGATATACACAGTATACATATAGCTTATAGGAAGCGTTGGGAAGTTTTCACTTTAAAAATGAACACTCGATTTTAATTGGTTTTGTAGGATATACCGGAGATGCCAGAGAGGAAGATGACGGACGCGATCGGTGTGCCGATACTGCTGTGCAAGTTCCCGGCGGAGATCAAGTCGTTCTACATGTCGCGTTGTGCGGACGACTCGCGTCTCACCGAGTCCGTGGACGTGCTGATGCCGGGCGTCGGCGAGATCGTCGGCGGCTCCATGAGGATATGGAACCACGAGGAGCTCATGGAAGGTAAACAAAATTTATACTCCATCTTAACTTAATCAAGAGCTGTTTTGTAGGATTACGTGTACGAAATTTAAAAAAAAATGCAGCTAATTTTTTAATCGACTTCCCAGAAGGAGGATGATATTTTTACTCAACTTTCCAAAAGGAGGGTAATGTTTTAATCGACTTCCCAGAAGAAGGGTGACGTTTTTAATAGACTTCTGGGGAAGGAGGGTAATGTTTTTACCCGACTTCCCATAAGGGGAGAAATATTTGTAATCAACTTCCCAGAAGGAGGGTAATGTTTTAATCAGCTTCCCAAAAAGGGGGTAATATGTTTAATGGCTTTCCCAAAAAGGGGGTAATATTTTTCCTGTGTGTGTATATCAGTTTCTTTAGCAAGCTCACTTTAGCTACCCTAAACTACTAGTTTTTAACATCCAAGTGTAACTTATAATAATGACAAATATCATTAAATATTTAAAAAAAGTAATAGTCCAATTGCAAAACTTTTTTTTTCTGTTATCGGAATATAGAACAAGTTAGTCAGTGTGCGGTATTGTACGTTGTTTCAATTTCATAATTAAGACGAAACTCATGACACCTTATAAATCACAGTATATTAAGCAGACTCGGCCAAAAAATAGACATACACTCTATAACAGATACTCAAAAAATATTCTCCTCCTTCGCGAAATCAGTTAAAAACATTACCCCCTTTTGGTAAATATAATTTTTTTTTACACTTCAGCGTTTCATCACTTTCTCATCTGATGTTAAGTAACGACGTGGCCTAAGATCGTAAACACGATAAACTAAGAAGAGCCTGGCTCATAAGTGCATCTGCCGGAACACACCAACAAGTGCTTGGTGACAGATTTTCAGATCGAGGGTGGTAGCTAGCCAGCTAGACTTAGCAAAACCCTACCACCATGCTATGGCTTCATCATGGGGTTTTCCGTCACCGGAAGCTCCAACTCGGCTGCTAGGATCCAAACCTACGTCCATTTAAGATCTAAGTGTCCGGATACGCTATCAACTAAGCCATCATTGCTTCAAAAAAAACTTTAAAAAATTCCGCATGGATGGGTAAAAATATTTCCCTCCTTCCACGTAGTCTGGTAAAATAAATATCATCCTCCTTCTGGGTAGTTTGATAAATACCTTACCTTCCCGGTGATCGGGTAATAAGGGATAGGGTGTCAAGGGTATGGTATTCGTTTCAGGGTACAAACGCGAGGGTATTGACCCCTCGCCATACTATTGGTACACCGATCAACGCAAGTTCGGTAGCGTACCGCACGGGGGCTACGGACTCGGGCTTGAACGGTTCCTCTGTTGGTTGCTGGACAGATACCACATCCGCGATGTATGTCTCTATCCACGTTTCCTTGAACGATGCACCCCATAAAATACTCCCCTCAGATCTCCCCCCTCAGATCTCAAGATCTCCCCCCTCCCAAATCTCAATTGTAACCAGTGGTTAATTCGCTTTGTCCGTCTAATTATATATGCATAATAAACGTACGGATTTGTTATTTTTGGCGTAAATATATCTTTAATTTATCACCTGTTTCCAGTGTTGTACGTACATTCATTATTAATCTAATACAGGGATGCCCAAAGTTGTCGACATAAACGAAAACTGATTTTGGGGTTCGACTAGGTCTTAAAATCAACCCCTAATAATTAACACAAGTTCTTATTGAAAACATGTTATAACAATGAATAAATATTAGGTAGGAGGTATTATTGTTTTACTTTAAAAAAAAACTGAAGTCGATAAGCGTGCACAAGTTAGTACAAGCGAGCTGACAATACAATTTTGACAAATAGTCAGTGAAGTTATCTTCTCATTCGTAGTATTTCGTATCTTTACTCAATATATATATATTAATTGATAATTAACATAAATTACGCTGAAATTATTTTAGTTAATAAATGAATTAATCGCCTGTGTGTATTTAAAATTTTGTTAAAAAAACATAATTTAATTATAGTTCAAATTATAAATGTTATTCTTAATTGTAACTTTCTATCGTTTCTGTACATTAAAACTTTTATATATGTATTTATATCTACAATTTAAACGAAGATGAATTTAAAGAAATGTTGGTAACGTTTCATATTCAATCTATAAATATTTTTTCTTTGCATTTTCTACAAAGGTCAAGGAGTGTATCACATTCCATTCGTTTTTTTTATATATTCTAACATTCAGTTATAATGTATTAAATACATTTTGCTTTTTATACGGGAGATTTTTATTTTATTTTGAAGTTTGAACCCTAAAGACTATCTCTTATAAAGATTATAATGTTATAACGACGTCTATTCATCCAATCAAATTCAATTATTTATTGGAAATGATGATTTGTCTATGTTGACATGTTGCTATTTTAGATTGTTCTACGTTACACTAAATATTTGGCAATTAATTTTAAAACTTGTATTTGTCACACTTGACATTGGCGAAATTGTCTACATAGGCAGGGGCCATACCGAAGAAGAAAATAGGAAATATACACTTGGATGTTTAATAAAAAAAAAATTAGCTTCCCTAAGATTAAAGAGAAATTTGTTTGCATAATGTTCAACACATATCTCATTAGAACCTACGTTGGGACTGCTTGATGTAATGAAGATAGTCGACAAATCCGATATTTCATGGTTACAAATGACATTTTGTGGGATAAAAAGTAAGATAAAAATGTATATTTATGACCACACGATAGAAGTGAGAACACATGGTAGACGACTGAAACTGAGAATACAAGATTTATTGCGCCACCAACCCGAGTGTGATGGTTCACTTTCGTTCAGTGTATAATTTGCCTGAAAAAAATTTCAGTGTTCAATGCACCTAAAATTTACTGAATCATTACCAGCAGATATTCATAAGATAATAGTACTATATTTTTAACTAAACAAAGCCCATTATTGAAAACTACGAACTAATTAGGTTCTATTTTTTGTGTGTTACCACCTTTTTTAACCAGGAACAATTTTTTTTTCCGTCCCATCATCTAAGGTAACATTAGTACTATCGTCTGTCTTCGTTTTCGGAAGCGGTCTGCTAACACCCTATATATATATACCACCTATATATATAGTTTTCAATAATAGGCTTTGTTTAGTAAAAAATATAATACTATTATCTTATGAATATCTGTTTGTACAGCTAGTCTATACTAATTATATTATAACGAGATAAAGTTTGTGAGGTTATAGGGGGTAATATTTTGATCTACTAAACCGATTTTGAAAATTCTTTTACCAATATAAAGCCATGTTGTTTGTGAGTGTCATAGGCTATATATTAACCTGAAAATGAAAATACTTTTTTATGGTAGTCGGATTTACAAAGTAAGTTGGAGAAAAAGCGCTAAAACGAAAACGTTTCTTACGAACGCTGCCTTAAAGATGATAGATATGTGATTTAGTTCTAGAGAAAAGTTGTAGAGCTTGATAATGCCTATAAAAAAGTCAGCGACAAAATCCGTGTTATTACAAAAAAGATAAATATGTATTAAATACTTGGTTTAAAAAAGTTTCCTAATAAATGCAACGCGCTCGCCCGAGGTAAGTTCGTTTTATCCTTTTTCACAAGTCTAACCTGACGTAACCAAAGCGAGACAAAAAAACAAGATGGCGAACATTCAGCAACCGCGATGCATTTAATATGAGACCTTTTTAAAGCCAGGGTTCAATACGTATTTAACTTTTTTGTAATAACACGGCATATGTTTAACTTTTATATTGAAGTCACAAAAAGTAGTTTTTTATAATAAAAAATAATTTAAATCGTTATGTGATGTTTATTGGTAATATTATCAACAACTAGTATGAATTCTTATCAAAATACATAGCACTCAGTACCAACCGAATCACACTCATAATTTCATCACAAGTAAAAATGTTTACCGCCCAACGAAGTGGGCACGGGTCAGCTAGTTATCAATATAATCAGACTTAATAAAAATAGGAATATGTTGAATAGTATTAATAAAAAAAGTTACAAGATAGTTTGACCATAATCTCACATAATGACGAGGTTAAGTATTCCAAGGTGGTAAGGTATAATGGATGTATGGTAAGAAGTTAAATGACACATGATTCATGCGAGTTGTGAAATTAGTCATACATTTACTGAGTTATAAAAATATAGCAGTGAAGTAATTGAGGTAAGATTCGTAAATAAAACACGCAATTGTTTAGTTTAATTAAGATAGTTTGACCATAATCTCACATAATGACGAGGTTAAGTATTCCAAGGTGGTAAGGTATAATGGATGTATGGTAAGAAGTTAAATGACACATGATTCATGCGAGTTGTGAAATTAGTCATACATTTACTGAGTTATAAAAATATAGTAGTGAAGTAATTGAGGTAAGATTCGTAAATAAAACACGCAATTGTTTAGTTTCATTAAGATAGTTTGACCATAATCTCACATAATGACGAGGTTAAGTATTCCAAGGTGGTAAGGTATAATGGATGTATGGTAAGAAGTTAAATGACACATGATTCATGCGAGTTGTGAAATTAGTCATACATTTACTGAGTTATAAAAATATAGTAGTGAAGTAATTGAGGTAAGATTCGTAAATAAAACACGCAATTGTTTAGTTTATTTAAGATAGTTTGACCATAATCTCACATAATGACGAGGTTAAGTATTCCAAGGTGGTAAGGTATAATGGATGTATGGTAAGAAGTTAAATGACACATGATTCATGCGAGTTGTGAAATTAGTCATACATTTACTGAGTTATAAAAATATAGTAGTGAAGTAATTGAGGTAAGATTCATAAATAAAACACGCAATTGTTTAGTTTAATTAAGATAGTTTGACCATAATCTCACATAATGACGAGGTTAAGTATTCCAAGGTGGTAAGGTATAATGGATGTATGGTAAGAAGTTAAATGACATGATTCATGCGAGTTGTGAAATTAGTCATACATTTACTGAGTTATAAAAATATAGTAGTGAAGTAATTGAGTTAAGATTCGTAAATAAAACACGCAATTGTTTAGTTTAATTAAGATAGTTTGACCATAATCTCACATAATGACGAGGTTAAGTATTCCAAGGTGGTAAGGTATAATGGATGATAGTAAGAAGTTAAATGACATGATTCATGCGAGTTGTGAAATTAGTCATACATTTACTGAGTTATAAAAATATAGTTGTGAAATAATTGAGGTAAGATTCGTAAATAAAACACGCAATTGTTTAGTTTAATTATTTTATTAAACACCAGTATGCTATTTTACCGCGTAATTATGCGGGCATGACATCTCTTTGGTATCAGTTAAAAAATTGAGCATTTTGTATACAGTTTACTTAGACCTACTGTCCAAACGTAGTATGGAGTATGTTGAATAAGGTAGTTATGATATTTGCAAAGTATAAAAGAAATGGTATTCTAGAAAATCTTTATTATTCTAACCCTCGGCATAGTTGAAACTGTACCGCTGAAGATCGTAAGTCAGGCTTAAGGCAACCATTCAGCGTCAGCTTCCAAAGGACGGACCCCGTACGCGTTATTATTTGCTGGTGGCTCGGTCAGATCTTCTTTACTGTCAGTAACTTTATTATAAACCTTCTTTCCAGCATCCACCACGTACTCTACACCGTCAGCTGTAACATAATATGTTTAGTTAAGAAAACATCGATTTAGTGAAGACAAAGGCTTATTTAAATGAAAATAATTTATACTGAATGTGTTTGGATCGATTCGCTAATAGATTTTTGTTCAACAGTCACGGGTATGAGGGCTCGTACTACCAATGGACGCGCGTAAATTATATACGTTTCACTGCCGCCAACATAACAAATTGTGTTTAAACAAATCGCCTTATGGTGTAGTTATTATCTGCATTATGTTGGTACTACTACAACACTACATTTAAAAGTTCGCTCGTTGCTTCGTTGAAAATGTTTTCCTCTCGTACAACCTCTTTTATAAATCTTAAAAATCATATACAAAACTTTATATTGTGCTCGTCGCACTGTTCGTGTGTCTTTAATATTCGTGTATGAACTATACATATATTTAGTGTATAGTGACGTGCTGAACAATAATATTTCAAACTACTATTTAATTTTATACGTGTCTCGTGGACGATACTGCGACGGAATAGTGCTCGACTTTCACGGTCTGAACCTTAGACCGCCATTAGACGAGAGAGGTTGTTCTTTGCCCGTTATTAATGAAAGAAGTTCCAGCGGTGTACGTCTTTTCTGCCTAATCTAGATCACAATGACGCCGTAATAACGCCCGAAAAATTAAAATTTCGCTTCCGCTTCTACAGAATGCGTTTGTTTTTGACCTAGGAACAGGAAGTCTTAAACACGGGGTTAAATGAACGCGAGTTGTCCGAAGATAATTATTTTTTGGATGTTATATGTTACTAGCGGGCACGGCAGACGTTGTCCCGCCCTGATTATAAAAAAATCCTTGACAAAATTTTATACTAAAACCTTCCTCATGAATCGCTCTATCTACTGGTGAAAACCGCAAGAAAATCCGTTCAGTAGTTTTTGAGTTTATCGCGAACAGACAGACAGACAGACGCGGTAGGGGACTTTGTTTTATACTACGTAATGATGATTAGTTACATTTACTCGAAATATTGTCAATATTAGTAATCCAAGATTACTGAATATCTTATATTCTTCCTTCTTCTCGGCTTTATTATTAATTGCGGGTCTGGTTTGATGAATGTTATCGCTAATATTAACTAGCATATTAACGTGCCATATACATGACTGTTATCCTATTCGCTACTACAATAAAAATGTATTTTCCTGTAGAACAGTTTAAGTGCTACTCACCAATAACCCCTCCAGTTTTTCTCACCGCCTCTCCGATATTATGCGATGAGAACGTGTCGGGGTTTATATCGATGTTGACGCCGTTAGCAGAACCGTTCGGGTGATTCGGACAGTTGCTTTGTGATATTATAGACAGATCGTATGGGTCTACTCCGTACGACGACAGTTTTGTACGCATCTGTAAAGTAAATAAGAGAATAAAATTAGAAGAATTGTAATTTTCCTTAGATTTAAAGGGTTTGGATTTAAGGAAAGGATTAAGGATTAAAGGGGTTTGATGAAACGCTGAAGCAACTCAAATTCATTACGGACACTGTTTAGTACAATTGTTACTAGATTAAAGAAAATTGTAACTGTTACTACGAAAAGGTAAGGTTATTCATACTGATAGTTGACAAAACATTTGTAATTTCGTTCTTAGACTAAATCTATACATATAAATAAAATCGAAGTGTCTCATTATTAAAAGTTAAACGGCTGAACCGGTTTGGGTGAGGGTTAAGCTGAAAGATAGAGGTCTTTCAAGAGCATAATATAGGTAATATATTGCTACATAAGCATTTACATAGTGGCTAAGCATCAATGACAAAATTAAACGAAGTAATATAATCGACTTCCATATAAATGAATGTAGCTCTCATGAGGCATAAGTCAACAGACTGTTGGCAGCGTAAGTTTAAAAAAAAAACGATTTATAAGAAACTGAAAAATAACAAGTTATATATGTAGTCCGGTGAAGCTGTGAAGACCTTGCTAGGTCAATAGCGTAGTCAGTTCGAAAAAAAAAAGTTATTTATTGAAACATGATGAAATATAGGTAATGTATAATACATACAGGGTGTAAGGAGACCGCTTCCGAAAACGAAGACAGACGATAGTACTAAAATGATACCTTTGATGATGGGACGGAAAAAAATCGATCCTGTTTAAAAAAAAAATCATTAAAAATATTATTTTTGTTATACATCGCTGTTTTTTTTTAGTAAAGTAATGTATTTTTTATGAAACTATCGTTTTATTTAGCTGTACTAACACGATGGAGCGTAAATAATGCTAATAAAACGTTTTCAAAATATGATTTTTTTTTTAAATCAGGATCGATTTTTTTTCCGTCCCATCATCAAAGGTATCATTATACTATCGCCTGTCTTCGTTTTCGGAAGCGGTCTCCTAACACCTGTATATTTTTAAATTATTTTTTCATTTCTTCCAATTTTTTTTTACCAAACCATGAAACTTGCGTTTTTATATATCATTGGAGGCAAACGAACAGGTGGGTCACTTGATATTAAGTGATCACTAGACACTAGCAACACCCGGGGATGTGAAATTAAAAAAACACATGAACCGCCATTTTGACACCTGGGTCTTAAAAAATCAGCCTAAGATGTTAATTAAACAATAAACATATTTATCGCATATATTGATGATTAACCAAAGTAAACATTGTTGGAACGATGATGGAACTTACTTTATCAATAAACACTTTGTCGAGCTCCTTTGTCCGTGATAAAATGGTGGCTGATCTTCTGTGCGCGAAAGCGAGCTTCTGGCATGTGAACACGACCGCATACGAAAGGTAATCAGTAGCTAATACTGTATAACTCGCTGATCCAGCCACGCCTGTAAAATAAATCAACGCATTTACACTTATTGAGAAGAGCGCAAGTCGTAAATACTAAACGCAGGAGTAAATTACCATTAAAATTCGTTGTCTGTTTAATGAGTTCTAACAAATCGGTATTATCGTGTAACTGCTGTTACATGTTGCAAAGTCTACTTGCATAAAACTAAAATTAACTATCAATAATTACAAAGAGGTAGGAACTATTATATATCAAAATAGGAAAAGAGATATTACTTAATATTCTAATGCAAATTGATAAGACTTGTCCATATTGGAAGCTTTATAAGTTTCGAGATTTTTAGAACACCATTCGCAGATGTGACTGGTCTGGATGTGTGCTATATACCTATTCACGGCATATCGAATCTAAATAGGTTCTTTTTTAATAATTTATTTAAATTTCAATGAATAATTTATTTGCCACTTGTGAGTATGAATTGAAGTGATTTGCAAAAGATTGCTTGTATTATAGTGAAAACCGAAATCAAAAAGGTATCACTAAACAGGTACACTTAAACTTTTGTCACTTAGTCTAACCTTCTAAGGTCGTATTGGAAGCATAAATTGTAAATGAGATAGAGTAGCGTATAGGGGCGTATGACCAGAAATAGATAATATATTAGCAGCCTTCCCTTTCTTATACACATACTTTTTATACGAAACTAGCGGGCCCGGCAGGCGTTGTCCCGCTCTGAATATAAAAAATCTTTCACAAATTATATACTAAAACCTTCCTCATGAATCACTCTATCCATTGGTTAAAACCGCATGAAGATCTATTCAGTACTTTTTGAGTTTATCGCGAACAGACAGACAGACAGACGCGGTAGGGGACTTTGTTTTATACTATGTAATGATGGTTGCATAAAAGAAAGTTAACTTATACTCACTGAGAGGGAAACGCACTCTCATTTGAGCTGGAACCGCTGGATCTGGTACTGTCAAAACTCCACTGTATCTGTATCAAGTAAAATTAAGATGCCTATTTTATTTCAATTTATATCACTAATTATTTGGGTATATTAACGGTGTTGTTTTTAGATTTACTTCTGTGAAATTGTTGTCTGTTGTCAGTAATTGATTAATCATATAATTATTTAGCATCATGACGCGTTTTAAGATTTGATCTACTGGGTCTATAAGATTTATCGCCTCATAAATTAATCAACCAAATCTTGTAACAAAGTTCATACAATTTTATAATATGTATAGCCAATAGCCTAAACTAGTCAAGTGAAAGCAGTCAAATGAAAGATACGAACAATTATGAAAAGCTCTCAAAGATGAGTGCAAGTTGTGGCTATACAACCGTATACCATAGCTATCTTTGCCTTAGAATAAATACGCTCTCTTGCCGCTTCTGCTATAGAAAGCTCTGGAGACAAGATCTCTGAGAAGAAGGTCTCTGAATTTCCTTAGAGACTTAAGCGCGTTACCAAGGTATCGGTAACCATCCCAGGATCCTGATTCTCATATACGCAACGCGGCCGAGGAGCTTTAGCCGATATGAGTTCGGTGTAACCTTTTCACAGCCCCTTGACAGTGAAAGGGTTATGCGATGCGGAATTTTCAACTCTTAAAAAAACAAATTTGGGGCATATATATAAGATCATTAATAAAAAATTACCTGTAATCATGCTTCAAGGGTGTAAGACCGAGTATGAAATGTTGCGACAACTGTTCCAGATTATATTTCCCGGGCTCATCCGTCCTCGTGAAGTTGTAAGTGATACAGTGAGATGCTGTCGAAGTCTTCTGTATCACGAACCATATGCCGAGAAACTGCAATAAAAGATATCGATTTACCACATGGGATTCTCGTTATGACCATATTTTTAATCTAGTTGCAACTTTTTAACATAATATTCACTCATTTGGATAAGTAGTTGAAGATATGCAATTCCTATATTTGCACGCAACTGTGTCACAGTAGCTTTTGTATTTGTCCCGTTTCGGGGTTTATTAGCTGATATTCCAATTCCGTTATACTTGCTGACAGGTAGAATAATGTGGTTTGTGACGGATTGCAGATCCTCGTTAGTTGCTTTTGTTTTTTGAACTTCATTGTGCCTAATCACATTGTCCGGATACCATAAATAAAGAAGACTTCATCTTAAATGTAATAGACGATCCCTAACAAAACTATCATAATACTGTACTTTAGTAAAATAAGATTTAATCACAAATGTATTATAGAATTATATCTCAAGCATTTTGATATGACGTCTAAATGCGACAACAAAACTTTGACCACAAAAGTTGTTATTTCTAAATCAATATCTTCAATTAAACCTTCATTTTAACTTGCCACCATTTGTGGGCTCAGGTATCTATAATGTAATGGAAATTCTATTATGGTTTGGTACTTTTATGAATTAGTCTATATTCCGCCGTTGTTTTTGTATAGCATTGTGCTTATCATCAGAGACAGTGCAGTTATTGTATCGTGCATCGATAAAAGAGAAACAATACGCAAGCTATTTGTATAAATGTATAAGAAACGATTCATACAAACATTATCTCTTCATATTCACCTTTTAACGAATAGAGATAAACGTATAAGATCAAAACAGCTAATAATATCTAAACCAGACGATAGAATATAAACAAAGCATTCATATTGTTAAATGATAAGACCACACTTATGACCTGTATATTTCCCGCCTGCGATAAGAATTCATGTTTATAATAGATTCCATTTTATAGGCTTTATGTAAGTCGATTTTAACAAAAAAAAGTGTGTGTACACGCGTTAGAAGTTATACTTCTTTGGCGTAACAAGATAAAAAATCTTTTCAAAAATTTTATCTCTCGCCTTATTCTACGTTTGTAGAAAAAACGACACTAACAATAGAAAAAAGGTAAGTATTGAAAGTGTTAATACAAAGAAATACAAATAATTTTTAATTTTAAAAGTAATTTTTATTTTTAAAAGTGGTGACAATATTGAAGGTAAAGTGGAATCTAAAATCAAAGAATTGCAAATTAAAATGACGAAAAAGAACGCGATACTCATGAATTATTTTTCGAAAATTCCTTCGACGCACGACACAACACAACAAAAGTTCCCGACATCAAAAACCCAAACGAGAACGAAGTGATTGCTATGCCAGTTATAAATCATTTAATGAAGTATGTTCAAAGCCCATGGACTCAAGATGATTAGTTTTCTTTAATTAATAAAGTTATCGTTTTTTGTTTTGTTAATTTCTTGAAATGTTTGACTTGATGTTAATTTTTATTAAAAAATAATTTAAATGGATATAAAACTGTTTTAGGACCTATTGTTTGAATTAAATAATTTCTAAATGTAAAATTGCAAAATACTACGTCACACTAGGGAGGGAGGGAGTCTCACAAATGTGACTAGCTGTGACAAGGACGGGGGAGGGGTCAAAAAATGATGAAATTCATGTGACATAATTTATGGATGGCCCCTTATAGTACAAAAAAGCCGAACAATTCAAAGATTTGTAATGTGATGTCGTAACACAAATATTTCTGTGTGCTTAAAACGCAACCGCTGGCTAAACTTACGAGATAGATCAAATTAATGTACTACGGAATTGTATATCTTAAAAATATCGATAAGAAAGTCTGCGATCTGTATATATTTATCTCTAAAGGATAACCCACAGTAAGCATTTTAATCAAAATAATTATGTGTTGTTTATCGAGCTATTTTATACAATACAGTGTTATTCCTTATCCAATTATAAATACATTACATACGTAGATCAAACCGCCCTTAACAGTATTTCATTAAAATGGATATCTACATTGTACCTGTGCGAAGCTGGGGTGGATCGTTAGTATCAAATCAAATCAAATATACTTTATTCAGTTTAGGACCTAATAAAGCACTTATGAACGTCAAAACTACCACCGGTTCGGAAAACAACCCAGTCATCGAGAAGAACCGACAAGAAACTCAATCGGGTACATCTTTTTAACATATATATTTCCCATGCATCACACAATATTTTTATTTGATGCATAGAGCGGAGTCAATTCCAGACATCACCATCGTTCACATATTGATCCACTCTATAATAGCCTTTTGACACCAAAACCCGCTTGACGTGGTGCTTAAACTTACAGTCCGGCAAATTGGTAACATGCTTATGGACTTTATTGTAAAACGTAACACTATTACCTAATAAACTATTACTGGTTTTGCTAAGTCTGAAACATGGGACGACCAGTTTGTTACAGTTTTAGTATTTAGCTTATGTCGTGTCTTTTACTAAATGCGGTTTTTCAAAGTTTTTTCGAACATACATTAAATTATCAAGAATGTATTGGGAAGGTAGAGTTAAGATATCGAATTACTGACGCTTCATTTTTAATGATTCTCGAGGTCCCATATTATATATTGCTCGAACTGCCCGTTTTTGTAATAAAAATAGGATATCTACCTCAGCAGCCGTCCCCAATAGCAGAATACCATAAGTCAGTAAGCTATGGAAGTAAGCGAAGTAGACTAACCTAGTAGTGGCAATATCTGTAAGCTGGCCAATCTTACGTATTGCGAATGCAGCAGAACTTAACCTGCTCGCCATTTTTTTAATGTGAGGGTCCCATTGTAATTTAGAGTCTAGTGTAATTCCCAAGAATACAGTATTGAACAACTTACCCTACTGAATTCCCTTCGATTTTGATTCTACTATCAACCTGTCTAACATTGGGTAAAGTAAATCTCATACATTTCCTTTTATCTGCATTTAGCAATAGGTTTATTTAACGCAAACCAATGAAAACATTTATTTAAAGTATTATTCAGATGCCCAACCTCTGAATCAATCCTGTTCAGTTTAAAAATTTGTGAAGTATCGTCTGCAAGCACCATATCAGCACAGTTATTTACCATTAGCGGTAGATCGTTTATACAGTATTAAGAACAAAAACGGCCTTAAAAAGGAGCCCTGCGGGACACTAATTCGAGTAGACGATCCCGTAGAGGTTACCCCATGTATGCTAACTTTCTGACAGCGATCTGTTAAATAAGAGACTAGAAGGTCGAAAGAAGATCCACAAACACCATAGTGTTTTAATTTAAGAATAAGCGTACTATGGTCAACGCAATCAAAAGCCTTAGACAAATCGCAGACCACACCAATTGCATCCTGCGAATCCTCCCAGGCTTCCAATATATGATTTATTAGCGTTGCACCAGCGTCAGTAGTAGATTTTGATTTTGAGAAACCAAACTATTGACCATCCAGAAACTTTTGCACTATAAAATAATCAACCATTTGTTTAAGCATAATCTTTAAAAAAAAAATTACTTATCGACGGAAGTACAGAAATAGGTCTATAATTTCCAAGACTACTTCTGCAGCCTGATTTAAACATTGGAACCACTTTGCTTACTTTCATTAGGTTAGGGAAAGTTCCTTTTGATATCAAATAAACATTTAGGCCGGCAACGCTCTTGCTTTATCGACGGGGTTGATCACTTACCGTCAGTAGGTAATATAGTAATAAATATAGTTTAATTAGTTCCGAGTGCAATCCCGCACAGCACAGTCTTGATGATTTTATTTTTTGCTATTCTGACGAGCCGCGCGCCATGCCGCGCACGTACACTGACCAAGGGCCGCGGTCTGTGCAACATTGGCATAGAGCAAAGATCGGTAATTGGTGGATACTGGAGGTTATAACGCTCAACCATTTCACTTTCTGTCTATTCCTGTCCAATTGTACTGTTGTACAATAATTCTTCTACACAAGAAGCAAAATATAAAAAACTAGCTCGTGACAGGAAATTTTATTTTCTATGTACTATTTTGACCATAACTTCACCTGATTTTAGATAATGATGGCTCATGTAAAATACGCTTAACCTAGAGAGTGACTGACTTTCAAGTGCAACTGCCATAATATATCCTTGGCAAGGGATTTGCGATTTAAGGTTGGTACGCAATCAAGCGATCTTAGAGAAATTTGCTTTCGAAATTTTCTTTTCTTCTCTTAGGAGTTTTCCTTCAACGAAAGCTCCGGTTGATTCGTAAAGATTACAACCTACACCGATTGAAATAATACCACAGATAAAGAAAACAGGGATTAAAACTTAATATCGTACACGGGCTCGAAGAACGGAGTGATCGAACTTAACAGTGACCCTGACCTCTAAAAAAAAAAAGTCATTATTTAACAAAAATGATTTACATGGCAAAAAAATCAACTGTAGACTCCCACACTAGGAACTGAATCCTGTGTCGTGGGTAATCGAACAAAAACTCTTTACAAAATATATTTCTTGTTAGTGCCGTAAGTGGCTTACTTATTAGACAATTAAGATTAATAAAAATTTAGAAAGTACATATATATCAAACTGATTATATTACACAAATTTAATACCTCAAGTACACAACACACACACGGTTATTATATTTAAGCAGGAAGTGAAAAGTTTGGGTAGGTTTGTAAATTGACTTTATAATTATATTCATATTCATTGCTTGTGTCTGTTTAGGAAAGGATATGAAGAATTTTTTCTGTCTCCTCCTATGATAAGGATAATAACCAATTTGTGACACTTGCTTTTACTTCTCTTAATTCTCGGTTTATTAATTTACAGTGTTTGTTCACTTGTCTATATATGAAGGAAGATATTGCGATTCGGCCATATTATACAGATATACACTTTTATATATTTACATACTTGTATGGCTAGTTATAATGCAATTAATAATGTATAAGCCGTATATCAGGTGTCTGGCAGATACAAGATATTTAAATTAATGAAATGAGCACAAAACAAAAAAGTGTGTGTGTACTTATGTACACGCGTTAGAAGTTATACTTCTTTGGCGTAACAAGATAACAATCTGTTCAAAAATTTTAAAAAAAAAAAGAGGGGGGGGGGAAGGGAAACAAAAAAAAAAAACGAAAACGAAACGGGCAAAATCTGTTCTCTTTAAAATAATTTTATTGACTAAAAGCATTTTACGTGTAGGTTCATATTAAAATCCTTTTATTGTTGTACAGATGAACTCGTTTGTAATAATAAATCACCATTAGTACTAATAGGTTTGCGGTTTACGTTGTTTATTTTTCTTATAACGAGATGGTTCATTGTCCGGCGGTCAATAAACCGTTATCTATTGAAATCTATTAGGTGTAAATAGCACTATTATTATCCGTTTTTATTATTGAAGTGACCTTCGAGAGCATTTAACGGTGAACTAAAGTGAACTGTCACGCTCGGATTGGTGACGCTAAATCGGGTTTACTCGGCGCAGTATTTCAAGTGTATATTTTGTGCGTATTTAAATATGACTATTACTTATTGATATATAAACTCTGAGAAACTGTATGAATTTAAATGTGCATGTCTTTATTTATAACTTTCACGTCTATCGTGTGGCCATAAGGACGCAGCCACTTTTTATTTGTCTAACGTGTGTTTCCTATAACTATAACATAAATTAAAAAAAAATTAATATAAATAATAATTACCTATAGCTTCTATATCTACGTATACCTATATGTACATATAATTAATATTTTCGTAGGTAGTAGAGCCACGCTGAAGCTATTACTGGTTTCAGTTTAAACGGATTGGCTCGCTCGGGGTACTACCACCCGATCCACAGAAACACCCAAGTGAAGTAATAGTGCTTGCATTGTTGCGTTTCGTTCGGTCAGTGAGAGCGCCGGAGGACCAACTCCCCACCCCCTCCCCGTATATCTGTGCCCCTAAGAGCTATGCCAAAATCGCATTTATAATAGTAGTAAATATTTGAATTCTACACAAGGCAACTATTTATGTGATTCACTAATTATTGTTTTTGAGTCTCGCTATACTGTAATTTTAATTGCGAATTTGTTTAAACGAGAGTGGATTTTTAATTAAATAAAAAAAACTGCGAATGCGCTTTTTTTTTCTTCTCTCATATAAAATTAACTCTTTTACTTTAGCTGTTACCTTAACCATTAATAGGCTATTGTAACAATATGAATTAACCCACTCGCCCATCCACCTGATTACCCGCATTTAGTTTTACGTAATGCTAAATAATACATGTTATGCAGTAATACGGGTATAACGACTGTCTTACTCACGCGATACTACCGTCTGAAACAGGACAAAACTGTCACAAATGTATCGCAATATGAAAGACTATGAATATGACCATTGGTATGTTGATTAGTAATAGATGGAACAGCTTTTGTTGACGCTTCAGTCGCGTCAATCTAAACATAGCCTATCTCTCGGTAACAGTATTATTTTTCTGAAAAATCCTCAACGCTATGCTATGGTTTCCTCACGATGTTACCCTTCATCGAAAACGCAGACACCGTATGCTAGAATTCGAACTTGCGTGCATCGTCGCGGTATGCAAACACGCTATCACCTAAGCTACCATCGCTTCAGAATCGCCTCAGAAATGATATCAAAAGGGTAATTTTAATCAATTTTAATCAAATAATGTCTAAAGTGACTAAAATATTATATTGAATGAGGATTAATAGTATACTACTCAAAATAGCTTCGCAAATATCCCATTATCTTCCTTGTATTTTTATTTAGACATACAATTTTTAGTGCATTATTTTGATGTTTATATCTCATAGCCGGTGTTAAAAATGTAAGGGGCCGAGCATTGATATACATAAACCTAAATTGCACACTTGACGTCTCACATCCGGTACACAAAAATGAGTGTATAATTTTCGATTATGCAATTTAAAATAGTCTCGCGTCGCTTGCGTCCTTGTAAAAACAACTTTAAATCATTCAGGTAAGGTTGAATTTGTAAAATCATAAGTTAATCGCATAACTATAACCACGTATGTATATTGGGGAGTTTTTGCGGCCGGTTTTGAGCGTTACTTTTATTCGAGACTGTGTGTCCTGGGTGTTTATATGTAAATAATTCCGAGAAACATTTTTTATAACCAGATCATAATATATCGACTTTTCTTAAGTGTTTATAAATATAACACGCATGTAATATTTTATATATATGTCGGAGGAAGCTATAAGTCGAGTTAATTGTTGTTTGCACACACCAGTTATTTTTCTTCATGTAAATTCTTAATTTTATTTTATTTGATTTGTTACATTTTTCTATCACTTAAAAGCCTTAATAATCTAATAAAAGTTACGAATATTGTAATTCCCATAACGCCCAATCAAAACAGACCACGTGCCTCGAGCGGGGTCGAGGCAATCTTTACTTTAAGAGGCGTACAATTTTATTATTCTCAAAAACTTAATTATTTTTTATATTTCCTTTATTATATTTTTCTATAGCTTTGAACCTTAATAATGTAATAGAAGTTACATATATTGTAATTTACGTAATGACCAATCAGAGCAGAGCCAGTGCCTCGAGCGGGGTCGAGGCGCCATCTTTACTTTTAGACGGCGGACAGTATTGGTGACACATTTGTTTTAGCGAGAGCAAGATCGAGTTGGATCATTAACGAAAGGTTGTTAAAGTAAGATCGGTGCCCCGAACTCGCTGCTCGGTCAGATTGTTACTTTTGCCGAAATATTGTTTAGTTTAAGTATAGATTAAAATATAGTGTAATAAATAGTGAAAATTTGATAATTGTTTTTTGTGCTCGCATTCTACCCGAAAGACTAAACCCGTAACCACTAATAACGATGCCAACGTGAATAACGTTTTCCCCAACATACTCGTATATATATATATATATAAACATGTTGAAATTAATTCTCCAAATGATAAAGTAGGTTAAAAAAAACCTGCACATAAGCAAACTCTGTTAGAGACTCTATTTAAATCTATACATATATTAATATATATATATAATACAAAAACAATCGATGTTATGATTTCTGAGATTCGCTTTATGATTGTAAGCATATTTTTTTGACTATTTAATCATAAAATATATGTTTACGCAAGCGAAACAAAGAGTACAGCTTAGTTATTGAAAAGACTAGCTGGTTCCTTTATTTCTATAACCATAATTGTTGTTATTGATTTTTTTTTTCGAACTTACTACGCTATTGACCTAGCAAGGCCTTAACAGCTTCACCGTACTACGTTGTTATTGACACTCGGAATACAGAAAAGGTCAATCAAGAATAGCTTATCAGATAAAACACAATGCGTCTTAGATTTATACTAGATTCTGACTGCGATTACGTCTGCGTGGAATAGTTACTTTAGGCTAACGCTAACTTTAACTCCCGACTTTATTTACGTAGAAGGTGAAAATATTTTAAAATAATACGTACGTTAACCTCGATTTCAAAACATTCTCCATCGGTGCTCTTATTGGTCTTAGCGTGATGATATATAGCCTATAGCCTTCCTCGGTAAATGAGCTATCTATAACTGAAATAATTTTTCAAATCGGACCAGTAGTTCCTGAGATTAACGCGCTCAAGCAAACAAACTCGTCAGTTTTATAATATTAAGTATAGAAGTATAGATTACTAATTTACTACATAGAGGTATTAGCATAAAAAAATTTTTATTCTTAAATTATGGTACCAATAAAAAAACCAAACCACTCAAAGTTTAAAATAAATTAACTTACCCTATGCATTTCGAATCCCGGCATCGGTTCAACAACAGGGCACGCGCCCAGGTGGTATGTGTGGCCATAGACGGCCCCGCATATAGCTAACACCGTTAGAAGCGTTAATTTGAGCATTTTGAATTGAATAATTTTAACTGACACAACCGCAGCGGGCGACGGCAAACTAGAGACTGATCAAAGTCACTTATGCCTCTGCTTATGCATAGCGACTGACGAGTGACCAAGTACTCGTTTGACGTTTACACTATATTATAAACAGCTTCGTATGACCTTTTAACGTGAGATATTAAATTCTGAGAATTTCTTTGTTTTCTACAGTTCTTCGTGTTACACAAAGTTTTTATTTATAAGTAAAGTTGAAGTGTGCCAACTGATTTTTTTGTATTATACAATATGTGAAGTAAAATTTATTTGATAGTTACCTGTTATAAAAATGAATTAGGACAGTCCCCGTCAACCTTTTTGGCTGCTCTAAATATAGCCGTGAGTTCGGGTTTTGCGCATAATGTCTAGTGGTCGCAAAAGGACGAGAGAGTCGCGGTTATTGCGTTGTACCGCTGCACTGTGATTACGCGCCAACGGGAATTTTCAACATTTTACAAAAAAATTAATTAACACTACCCTTTCTTTATCGCACTATCAAACGATACACTGAAGATTATAAGAGAAGCAGTCGACTTTGTGCTGTTGAACACCAGTGGACATCAAAGCAGTAAAGGCGAAATCCCTTGCGTAAGCAAAAAATCTTATTTCTTCAGACGGAGTTAAGCAGAACCATTATCAAAAGTGTTAAATGAAGACCTGGCATTACGAGTTTAAGTAAAAATAACGAACATTATTTGAACGAGCGAGTATAAAAATGAGTCTGGTAAGATCCCGGGCTTCGTTACGGCGGTACACGGAAAGAAATACTGCAAAATTTCGTTTCGGACGAAAAATTTGGAACATTCCTTACAGCAGTGAAGAAGCGAGTGCTTGTATTCCGAGGATCCAACGAGGACATTATCCTTCGTCATGGATTGGCTTAACTGAGGTGTTTTGCTGAGAAAAAGGTGTAAAGACCTAGTTCTGAACCTCTTTCCCAAAGAATATTCAAAACAAACACTGGATACTTCAACAAGATTCTACATCTGATCCTGTGAAATTGACGTCATCTGTAATAAAGACTGACTCTCTTCTAGTATAGATTTAAACCCACTATATTACAAGATATGGCAATATTCAGAGGAGAAAGTTTGGACAAAACTTTAGCAGAATTTGGAATCTCTCCGAGCATCTTTGACTAAAGCAGAGGCTGAAATAGATATGAATATGGTGCGTGCTGGGATCGATGACTTGCCGAGTCGATTAAGGCCATGTATTCAAAATGGGAGAGGGCATTTTGAACAATATAAATGAAATTGTATTGTACATTTAGTTACATTTCATTTCATATATAGTTTTTAAACAGTTATCAAAAAGTTTATAATTAGTATACATTAAAAAAAATGACAGAATTATCGTCCTCAAACATACCTAAATTCATATATTATAAACAGATGCATACGTCTCATTGTTGCTCTGTAAGGTCAGAGTACAATAGTCGACTAAACGAGTCGTAGCAAACTTGTTACCTAACATTACGTAGTTCACTTTAAACCAATTTACGTCCGACATCGCTCGATAAGTCCATCCGGTTACCATGGATTCTATAAAGACTCGCTACTTCAAGTATATTCTACGAATGGATTTCTATCAACAGCTTTGCTAATGTGATATTCAATAAAATTTGTAAATTTTGAAGAATCGTTCATATCGTACATTATTTGTACTGAAACTTAAATTATCCTAATATTTTAGGTGCGAATGTAAGTTTCTTTGTTCACTACGCCTTCACACCTTAATAGATATAACAAAATAGATTTTTCGGCATTTAAAATCGTATTCTCTGAATTATATTACATTTTCAGATACTATATTTGTTTTATTAAAAAAAAGCTATTAATGTATAAAAAGGTAAATTACTTATACCAAAATAAATAAATAAGATCTGAATTGAATAGAAATGTTTACTTTTACAATGTTACTATCAAAAATATTAAATATGTAATACGTACTTGTAAAGTAAATTTTCTATCGCATTATCTTGCAATTATCTTGCCCTGTGTTCTAAAATGAGGCAAGATAATTATGTCCACCTCATAATTAAGCAAATGGTTCAATACCTTTTTCTTCTATGTTTTTTTTTATTCTCTTTTTTTTTAATGAGGCTATCCTTGATGACTATGCCAGCCTCATAAGGTAACTCACTTGGGTTAATATATCATTAAGCTTGATACTCACAATTAGAGAGTAAGGAAACAAAGTTATAAAATACTCTAGCCACGTCACGTACAGGATTTCCCAATACAATATTCACCTCTCCAGGACTCTAAAAAACATATGATAAAAATCATCCGTAGACTTGCGAACTTCACAAAGCGGAGATATTTTTTTCCCTCTCATAAAAAGGTATTTATTATGGGGCATGTGACCGGACCGGATCCTGAACGCGGCAATCAGTTCCTCCAGACTCCCATAACTTAACTTCAAACGTTTTATACCAAATACCCCTGTCTACAGAAGTCCTACTCACGTTCCTATGTTTATCAATCTACTCTAATTATTTTATTTAGTAACCGGTGAAGAGGTACAGTTTCATAGGATAAAAAACAATCAAGTTTTAACCCCTATTACAGTTAAATTTAAACCGCCGGACAGTAGCTAAAGTTATTAATCATTCGGACTAAACAGTGTGCTAAGGCTGCACTAACAGGTTCCTACCAAATTTGGCTAGGCAGGGCGGGAAACTCGAGCAGCGAAGGTGAGCGTTGATGCGCATCTCAAAGGGGGCCTCCTTAAACCTACACCTGGGTCGCAAGTCCTGGGAACTGCTCTGAGTTTCTCCTTCTGCCACACGATGGACCCGGCACCCGCACGGTGAATCCATGGAAGGCTAAGAAGTTCGTCTCTCTCTTCATAAATATACTCAAAAAACATGACGCATCTTTGCAGACGGACAATTATTAAATACAACCCATTAACAATGTTTACTAATAATTTCTGTATAACTATTGATTCATTTACAAACGACTGTTTGTTACTTTATTGTACTAAAATACAAGGAAGAATGATTTATTATTGGCGGGCTATCAACTGTTGAGCCATATTAGAAGGTTAAACAAAAAATATTTTCTTGAACATAGGTATTTAAAATATACTAATATATAATTTATTACCTAATTGCTTGGAAGGAGGGTAATGTTAATATTCAAATTCATTTCCTATGTTCAAATACCATGGCCTGGTTGGAAATCAGGCAATTTCAATAATAACCTATAATTATTTTATTATATCTCTCATACTTATAGTATGAATGTAAATCTAATATTTCTGTACTTTTTTAGATTTTTGTGAATAAGTAATGAAATACATTACAATCATTTTTAGAAATGTATGTCTGTCTGTTTGTTTTAAAACACATCACTGCTAAAGTACTGCGTTCACGATAAAACCTCTAAGAACCTTAATAAAAAATATTCTCGAGTAACTTTTAGTTTTGGTTTCATTAAAATCGGTTGACTCTATCAAAAGTTATTGTAATTATAATGACGACGCGACTTAAGTACGAGAGAAAGGTAGATAAGTAAATGGACTTAATATATTCAGACGATTTTATTAGTAACTGTTTTTTACATTAAGTTCCACTAGTGATACATAAAACCGACTTTAGAAAAACTTAAATTTCACTAGAACGTTCCTGAGTACAGTACGGTAACCACTGTCTTGATTTTTTATTACCAATACTAATAATTATAAGTTATATTGCTTTGACGAAACCCTAGTGTTATAAATCCCCATCCCCATTAATTTAAAAAAAAGACAGTTGATTTATAAATACCGAAGCCCTGGACAAAGAAACATACAAAAAAGTCGAGGCAGTAATAAGGACTACCCACAGAACTGAAAACTCAAAACAATAGAATAACTTTTTTTTTAAATTTCTAAATCACATACCGTCTGAATTATTTAAATGTCATAATTTGTAAATTGAAATTATTAACATTAGTCTGGTTTTCCCATCTATTGGCATTTCGAGCATTAATTAATACATTTTTATATAATTTATTAATTAATCATACATATGTTGGTCTGCACAAGTTTAATAGAAAATATCAATATTACGTGTACACAGGCCACTATACTACACTTCGCTAGCCTGGCGTAAGCGCAGTAGGTCCCAAGCATGTCGAGGCCATCGGTGATGCGTCATGAGCAGATCGAGGTCATCGGTGTGGCGAATCCATAAGATATTCCGCTACCGACTATTTTTTTTTAATTGCTAAACGCGGCTAAAGAAATTTTTACTTCAAAAAAATACAGCCGAATTAAGAACTTTATCACCTTTTTGAAGTCGATAAATAAAAATAACATACTAAACATGTATAAAACACAGCCTGTATAGATAAATATTTGGGGAGGGGTGCGGGAAGGCTCCGGTGTCTTTTTGCGAAGGAGGCGGAGAGGTGAGGGGGCGAGAGGTGTTGGATGGATGGTCCGAAGGTTTGTTATTTTATTTTTTTTCTGCTGTGTCCCGCGGTCACCCGCGGACGAGCATTGTTTCCCCCGGTCCCCGGTTAAAGTAGTTTAAAAATTGGAAGTTTGAAAATGTAGCGATACGGAGAAGAAAATAATCGAGGCTGTTGCTCCGTTTGCCGTGGGATTAAAAAAAAAAGGAAATTATTTTCTCGCCTGGAAGCGTAAATTTGAAATGCCCTGGAGCCTTTGTCAAAATGCCAGACCTTTAGTGAAAAATATAAGCTGAAGCAGCTCTACCCTTTCCGGTGCTGTTTTGACACTCAAGCAGAGAATAGTATTTGAGTTTTGTTGACAATGTATTGCGTAATAATTTGTGTTGTGGTTGAAAAAAATTTAAGGTTTTGGTTGTTTTAAAATGATTACGTTTAATTGTTAATTTTGAAGTGGTGTAAGTCCTTCAGCACATAATAGGTGGCTATTAGCAAAAAAAATTATAAAAAATTAAAGTGATAAAACAATAGAAACAATGCCAGACCCATAGATTTGCCTGTTTTTTAAATAACAAATATGTCTTTATCGAAACAAAAGAAAATGGACTTACACCACTTTCAAAATAAACGGTCCATATGGTTATGATTGAAACGAGTATATGAAATGACTTTATGTAATTTTTCTAGACTGTGTACCTCTTATGATACAAAGGATGCCTAACACCAGACACAACTTTGTAAACTGGTCCCCGTTTTGTACAGATAAAACAACTTGGGCACATAAGTCACTGAAGCCTTATTCTGTGAACATAGTTTTATAACAACGATGACTAATAACTAACAACTAAATAACGCAACTGCGCGATGAATATTAATTTTATATTATATTTTGAAGAAATTAGTCATTACAGTAATTCTTGGAAATATTTTTTTTAACATTATAAAAATCTACTTATTTACTTCAAGTTTAATATTATGTCTACAAAAAACTAAATTTATTTCACTCCGAAAGTTTATAATTTATTCTAATCTAAATATGTATATAGTATATGTATAATATATATAATAAATACTTAAAAAAAAACAAAAGCTGACGTCAAATACAAATATCAATAGTGGCAATCATGTGAAGCGGACAAAATGTTGATGTTTCCGATTTTAAGAATATATATGATATATTAATACGTGAAGCCAAAAGTTTGTAACCCTTTTTAAGCGAATTTCGCCAACGGATGAACGTGGAATTTGGCATAGTTAAAGTTTATATGGAGGGAAGTGCAGAAAGCTATTTTTTAAATATAAAATGAATTAGAAATACATTAAATTAATTAAAATATGCCTTACTCACACTACTGCTTGAATTTTACACAACATATACACACATGTAAATGAAAGACTTATTGACATCCGTCATTTTAGTTTTACGTTCCAATTACCTTTTCAATATTTTTAACATGACTGACGTTGCATACCTTCCATGGCCTTTGAAATCAACTGGTCACACTGTAGGTTAATTTTATAATAATATAATATGTAAATTCATAATATACTTTAATAATTAATTGATAAATAATTTATCTTTAGTAAATTTATGGAACCACTGAAATAATTATTATTCTCTTTGGTCTTATTGAATGTCAAAATTTTTACGTGACAGGACTGCTTTCATTTCATGTTGTCATAAGAGTAAAGCAATATTACCAAAGTCAATATTTTAATTTTTAGTATTTTTATATGGTGAACTCACTTTAAATGATGATTCTATAAAAAATGAGCCAAAAAATACTATGTAAAATCAAAATAAGAAAATTTGTTTGCTCATGAAAGTAACCTATGAGTTAGATCTCCGCGGTTACAATGATGCAGTTCGACCTGATGTAGCAATTATATTTATAGCAGCAGTTATAGTTGATGATGAATTTTGAACAAAAATGAATTCATTTTCAAAAGTTAATGGTAGTATTAAAACATCTTTGTTTTGGATTCATCATTTGATTCTATTGTGTATCCATTACTTTTCCAAACGATGATGCTGAACGTATCACTATTCCTCATAATCTACAGACTACATTAAATTCAATATCATCCAGAAATACCAACCACCCACCACCCATGGTGTCGTGTAAAATTAATTGAAAACTGTGTCGTAAGTTGTGATAAAATTCTTTACTTTCGTAAAGTTATATTTATTTAGAATTTGAGAGCCTTACCACCTTATGTAAACGCCTATTTTTTATTTCAAATTTATAATTAATTTTTTTTTTTTTTTTGTTTTAGTATACAATAATTTAGTTTAATATTTATATAAATAAAAAGAAGTGGCAAATAACTGAGTAGCCATGATGAAAACCTTTGATTATAGATTATTGACAAAAGAACCCCATTAAAGTTCAAACTTTAAAAAAATCAATGAACTACGGTCGAATGTCGACCACTGGGCGCCCACTAGTATGTTGAATTCTGTGAACGTCTAATAAAGTCTGGTTAACGAACTAAAGGATTTTCATAATGTAACTATTCTACGTGTATGCCTTATTCCGAATCCCATTAACCAAAGTAATTTAAATAGTTACAATAAAATTAATAAAGAAGTCGAAATTGTGCAATTTTTTTAAATTCTATATATGGGTTATAGTGGATAGATAATTATTGCCAAGTTTCATAACGGGCGTGAAACTCATTTAGCAGCTAGAGAAGTTACAGTGTCGAAGTGTAGAGGCCGGCGCCAGGTTCGGCCGACTAACGCGAGATTATAGAAACCTTCAATCGAATTTGTATCATTTACTTAATTTTGTTTAATAATTTGATGCCATAAAAATTACAAATAAACAATAAAAAACAACCAAACGTAGCGGCGGGCATCAATTATTTTTATTTAAGCATTAATTATAAACATATTTTAATAAGTTCACTTTGTTTATGACACCAAATACCCTGGATAGCGTAAATTCTCTGTCTACATGAAATTTTTTTTTATTATTGTAGCACGGCAAAATGGCTGCACTATGCCTGATGGTAAGCACAGTACAATCCAAAAACAATGGCGAACACCGAGTGACACACTATCCATCGCTGGTCACCGCTGTCATGCCGGCCTGCGAAATATTGGTGGAATTAATATAGAAATAGATTAATAACAAAATGTCATTACACGTCTATAAGTACTTGTCTATACGTCTTGCTCTCAATGAACAAATGACTGTAGCATCGGAAACGTGATTCGTGGTGACGCACTATCAGCTTAACGATGCCTTCCTGTCTTCATATATACACGAATAGATACAGTTGGCCTATAGTGGTATATTGTAAAAGTATTACTCATTCATTCTCAGATGTGAACTTTTCAAAACATGCTTTAAATGAGGACCAGTGATTCATTTCCTTTCAAGATAATATGTTACTATGAGTAAGAGTAATTACTATAAGAGTTAAAAGTCTAAAGATATCTGCAAGTTTTTTTTGTATATCATAAGAGGCATACGAACAGGTAGTTCACCTGATGTAAAGTGATCACCACCGTCCATAGACACTTGCAACACCAGAAGAGTCGCAAGTGCGTTGCCACCTTCTGTTTGGGGGAGGGGGAGTGGGGAAGGGGGAAGGGACGTCGGTTATCCGGCGCTCTCACTGACCGAACGAAACACAACAATGCAAGCACTGTTAGTTCACGTCGGTGTTTCTGTGTGTCGAGTGATAGTATCGGGGGTGAGCCGAACCATTCGTGCTGAAACCAGTAATAGCTTCAGCTTAGCTCTACCACCTCTATAAGGTTCGAATCCTAGCATGTACCAACGAATTCTTTGCAATTTGCGTACATTTACTATTTTAAATTGGTAACAGTATCGGCTAACGGTGAAGGTAAACATCGTGAAGAGTCCTAAGCCTGAGAAACGTTCTTGTAGTACCATTGTATAAGGTAAAACATAGAACCGTGGATTTCTTAGTTTGAAATCGCCAGTACATCGTTGGCTGACGTGGTGATTTTGCCCATACCTTCCTTCAGGAAAAGGCTTATGGTCCTGCGGTGGGTCTCTTACGGGCTGATGATAGTGATATTACTATATAATTTGTTTGACTGGTTGTTTGTTACGCTTTTACATCTCAACAAGGATCCAGAATAGAATAGACAGCCAGACAGATTAAACGGTTGCCGAGGGAAACTTCAAATCTACGCAAGAAGGTAGAAGTTAGAGTAGAATCACTTTGTTTCTAATAATTATTGTTTTATTATTTTAATTTTATTTGCCAATAAAATTTTAAATTGCCAATTGCCAATAAAATTAAAATTTGCCAATAGCGTAGTCAGTTCGAAAACAAAAGAATCTAGCTTCCAATACAAATACAAAATAAATAAAAAATACTAAAGATAGTGAAGATGTTTATTCAAATAAAAATTAATCAACAATTATTAGTATGATTACGTACTAGTACAATTTTTAAAAGTTTCGTTATAGTTCACGATTTGTATGGAAATTCGACAGTTGTTATAGACTTTGCCTCCAACCTTATAACAGCTTCCTCATTCCCATGCTTTACCTTAATAGAAGTAGCGTGTCCACTGTTGAAATAAGAAAGGTAATTAATACTAAATACCGTTTTGCCAAATTACTTGAAATATTTTATGAATTAAATAAAAGTTATTAAGTTAACTCTTAATAAGACTAGACTATTTAGGGTGTTTGTTTTATACATCTCATGTTGATAACTACAACTCCTATAACGTTTTTGGATCATCAATAAAGTCGGTAGATATAAATAATATATAAGTGTTTTATTTGGAAAAGGTTTTTACACTATTTCACTATGATTAGTCATTAAATAAGTGCATAGCTTCTATACCGTTCAATCAATAAAGAAAATTAATGTGTGATTTTGAATTTGAATACAGAGAATATTACGCAATATCTACTTTGTTATAACTAGATTATTTTTTACATATAACTGTTAGAATGACAAGTAATTACAAAAGCGTACAGAATCGCAAGCATTTAACATAAGCCAATGAACAACATCGTCATTCATCATTACATAGTATAAAACAAAGTCCCCTACCGCGTCTGTCTGTCTGTCTGTTCGCGATAAACTCAAAAAGTACTGAACGGATTTTCATGTGGTTTTCACCAGTGGATAAAGTGATTCATGGGGAAGGTTTTGGTATACAATTTGTCAAGGACTTTATGATAGTCAGGGACAGCGTCTGACGGGCCCGCTAGTATATTATACGCCAATGTTAGAATTCATTGTTAGTTGCCAGTGTTTGGCCAGAATCTCACCTGATATCATGATGACAACATGACAAGCCTAAAGCTAAAAAGCTTTCAAATGCAGCTGACCGAATACACAGGTACACACCTGCAGATGCTTAGTGACTCACAAGACGGGCATTAATAAAACTCTACCACAATTGCAATGCTTTCTTACACTGACGCCTTAGGATCATTATAGGCATTTGGACTTACGTTTTCAACACGGTATCCGTATGCGCTATCACTGACATATTATTGCATCAATACTACATTTTGCTATGATGACAAGTTAGTGGTTAGGACACCACGTCGACCGGCGTAAGTTCCAATCTTCGCGAGAGACCCCGAGCTTTGAGTGGAGGAAAATATTGTGATGAAACCATAGCCAGGTGGAAGAGGTTTTTCTAAGCCCGACGCCAGATACCTACCACATTCAAGTTGGAAATCTGTCGGCAAGCAACTGTAGGTGTGTTCCACTAAGCGCACTTAGTCTTAGTAGATAAGCCAGTCCCCCTCTAAGTTTAGCGTGTTTCCCATCTTGGACCACATCGTCATTTAATATCAACTGAGATTTTGGTCGAACACTAAAACCTATAGAGTATAAAAAAATCCTAATAAGAAAATGCATTAAAATAATTTTTGTCGTGGTGGTCTAGTGGCTAGTGGAATGTCAATCCGATGTCCGCAGGTTCGAACCGCAGCATATATCAACAAATGTTTCGAAATTCTGGTAGGTTTACTAATTGAAATCGGTAACCATTATCAGATGAAGGTGAAGGAAAACCTGAACCTGAGACATGTTCTTATGTAGGAAAACAAAGAAATGTGGATTTCTCAGAGTTTGAAATCGCCAATACGTCGTGGGCTAGCGCGGTGATTATGCCCATACCTTTCTTAGGTCTATGGCTATGCAGTGAATCTCTTACATGCCGATGATGATTAAAATAATTTATAAAAAAATCATTTCTTTATTAATCACTTGCCTGTTGTGTAGAACAGCGACCACTGTGTTATTAGTCACAAACGCAACGTTTTCAATAGCAGACTGGAAGAATCCTTTTCTTTGTTTCACGCGAATCCGTTGTGACCCTCTCGGTATAAATTTAGAGAAGTGTCCAATCGCGTAAAACATAGGTTGCTTCACAAACTCTCCTCTCTCCGGGAACACTATTATTGGGGAATCCACAAAATTAGCCGCCCAGTTCGGTCCACCTTGAGCGTTAAGACAAATATTCCAATCTATCCAGCTAACTACGTTATGATTTAAATCCTGGAAATGGTAATAAATAAAGAAGTCATGCTTCATTGTATACTTTTGTTTTATTTCACTAGGTATAGCTAGTAACTACAATGAATTTGAAGGGAAGTTTATTGTAGTATTTTAATTAAACTTTCTTAGATAATAGTATTACATTTAAACATGTTATGTCACGTTTATGTTAAAACTAGCTGACTCGGCCACGCGTCGCTGCGGCTCAGTTAGTACATGTTGAATTAAAAGTACCATAAATATATGGTAAAGTAGTTGATTATTACGGGGTTAAGAATGGGAAATTAAATTAAAATCCGTAAGAAATTCAAAATTATAACGTGGCGCCATCTGTGAGATATCTATAATAGTCGGTGCTACAATTATCTGTTAACAAACTAATTTAAAGCCCCATCTGACTGATGAAATTTAGAATTAATAATACTGACACATTTCATTTATAATTTTAAGATATTGAGGCTATTAATTGTAATGTAAATTATTCTATCTCTGAAGTTGGACCAAATTGTACATAAATACCAACTTTCATAAAGACTGATTGAGTAGTTTTGGAGTTCATCGTGTGTAAACATCATGACTCTGGATTTTTATGTATAAAGATAAGGCTAAAATATCAATAAAAAAAATTTGAGCCCGTGGACAGGTTTTAAGATGAGCAGTTTTTGTTCATGGTTTTCTACGGATTCCTCTGAAACCATAGATAGTAGTAGTAATAATATTCGTCCAATAGGACAGGCGAAGGAATTATCCATACTGCCAATTCTGAATTTGTCAATATAGGTATTTCTTATGTATCCTTTAATCAATTTTCTTCCGTGTCCAAATTAATATAAAGGCATAAGCGCCAAATCTTCAATGTAATATTTTGTACATATTCTTTTATCCATGTTTTTATCTTAATCTCCTTGTTAAAAGTAGCGTACCAATTTCCTTTTCTCTGAATTATTTCGTTTTGCCAATTCTGAAGTTTTCAATATAGGCAGTTCTTATGTATCCTTTATCCAATTTTATTCCGTGTCCAATTTAATATAAAGGCATAAGCGCCAATTCTTCTATATAATATTTCGTACAAATTCTTTTATCCATCTTTTTGAAGTGAAACTTCTTTATCGGCGTTGGAAAAAATTTACCGTCACATTTTTCCGTTACGCGCCATCTTGTTTGTATTCATGTCTATGATAATAAAATCCCTTTGTTTAAACTTTATCTAATTTAACTTTATTTTTTAATATATTAATGAAATTGTTTGCCATAAAGAAAGAAAGGGTTTTTGAAGTGAAACTTCTTTATCGGCGTTGGAAAAAATTTACCGTCACATTTTTCCGTTACGCGCCATCTTGTTTGTATTCATGTCTATGATAATAAAATCCCTTTGTTTAAACTTTATCTAATTTAACTTTATTTTTTAATATATTAATGAAATTGTTTGCCATAAAGAAAGAAAGGGTTTTTTTTTTTTTTTTTTTTTTTTTAACCAATTTCTGGAAAGTTGCATATAGATCATTTTGCGAAAAATAAGGCCTTAAACAAGTTTCACTTCTTACGTGTGTACACTAGTACACGCACACATTTTTTTTATCTTAATCTCCTTGTTAATAGTAGCGTACCATCTACTTTATCTGAATTATTTCGTTTCTTTCACCCAGTGTTTGTTAATTTCCATTGTCAAGTAGTTAATTCAAAGTTCTAACAAGATGGTGGCTCTCTTGTTAGAACTTTCCATGGAGTTTTTGTGGTATCTCAGAATTCATGGTCCGTGGTATTATTTTCCATTCACTTCACTTATGCACAATAAACAAACCATATTACATAAAACACCACCAATTTTACACAATATAGAGTCAAGTAACACAAGATTATGAATAAACTATAAAATCCACTACATGACAGACCAAAATCCCGCCAAAAACTCGAAACCATAGATATTAAAATTTCCTTTTTTTGCTATACGGTCATTTACTACCGAATTACAGCCTGTTGAAAATCATCCAATAATCTGAATTTCTTAGTAATTGTTTTTATGTTACTTATAATAATGTGCGCATACAAGTGAACATTCCATATTTTGTATCAAATGGGTATGCAATCGTTGTACTTACAGTTATTATATCGCTGATGTAGTTTTTAGCTCTCTGCCATGAACCTAGTTCAACCTTATTTCTTTGCCAAGGAAAACTACCTAGAATTTTAAAAACATGTTATTTTCATTAACTGAGAACGCTTCGTTATGCTGGTTGACTAGTTCTTTACCGAAACCCCAATTATATTATTTAAATAACAGATTTAAGACATAGGATCACATAAACATCTTTTATCAACCATCTGACTATTCCCTGCACCTACCCTTGTTTCTCAGTTTATCTTATCTACGTCAAACGTGGATTTTGCCCCATCTTTAAGTAAAATATCATACTCTACCTTCGCAAGCTTCTGTACTTATGACGAATAACTTTGGATATAATTTAGGTATTTCTGACAGTAGAATCGCTGGTGTAATCATATCTGTGTAATAATGTACGGCGACACCGTCTATATAGTCAAGTGTTTTCGGGTTCTCTACTACCATCTGTCAAAGAAAAATAAATTATTTCACATTGATTTCTTAACTTGACATAGCACAATTTGAACTACCGTGAAATTTAGTACTTCTAACGTCCAAAGCCTAATTTCATATGTTTCGGATTCTTTATTTGATTTATTTTTGAGCGTGTAGGGATAAGTTTAGTGCATCTCGTTAAATGAAATTGTTTTGTATATTGTTATGTCTATTGTGAATGCAGTCATAGCAACAATACAATTGTTCTCGTCAATCTCTTTGACCACACTGAATATAGCCCTAAGTTCAGGCCTGCGCATAATATAATCAAGAATTTAATACAAACCAAATTTCAAATATTATTATGACAATCTAAAATTGACATTTATTTATCCTTAAGTCGTCTCGATGCTATACATATAATGTACTAGCCGGCCGTGCAGACGTTGTCCCGCCCTGATTATAAAAAAAACCTGGACAAATGATATACCAAAACGTTTCTCGTGAATCACTTTATCGACTGGTGAAAACAGCATAAAGATCCGTTCAGTAGTTTTTGAGTTTATCGCGAACAAACAGACAGACAGACGCGGTAGGGGACTTTGTTTTATACTATGTAATGAAATACGTATTTATAACTAAATTAGAGTTTTGTGCAGCTTTATTTAAAGCGATCAAAAAATTTGATACTTAATTTATGTGGCCAAAACTGGTGGCAGAAAATTAGAACTCCGTAAACGACACCTATATTGTAGATTGTACTCTCTGGTCTTAAAAACATCACACTTTTTTTGAAATTGACTTCGACAAATATTGTAAAGACCAAGTGTAACCTATAAAAAAATATTTTACAATGGATACAATATAAGATTAATATTCTTCTCAAATCTCAAATGCCAATGTTCTTAGTACTTTGTTCCAAGCCTAATAATCAGTCTGGCCTTGTTTAAAATAAAATTATTCCCTGCTTTTTAATTACACTAATTTGAGTGTCTGCTCATAAATATAGTTCATTCACAACTTGCAACTTATTTTGGAATATCTATATATCTAGTTCCAAAAAAATCAAAAAATCGCATCAACTACTAGAAATGTTTGGACAATCGGTCTATTTATGATGTCTTTAGTTAACATTTTCAAGTAGCAATTATGTCGCCAATTATTTATGCGGTCTATAAATCTAAGTTTGCACTCAAGATCCAGGCTCCAGCCCTCTGTAGACTTAGCGTAGCACCAATCTAGACCATTTAAAAGATGCTAAAAGGAAGAACAAAAATAAAATAAGCAGTACCAGGTTAAACCAGTACGGAATCGTTAACCGCTGATCATCAACTGCAAGGATCTTTACATTTTTATAAGTGGAGTTACGTATCGTAGGGCCCAGATTGTTTACTATCCATTTACCCTGGAATAGAAATGAAAATATTATTATAGAGAAAGTTAGATAGAGTTGAGCTAAAGTTATCACATCTGAGTACAACCTCCGAACTAACAAATACCACAAAGTATCCACAATCGCCACAATTTCACATATTAAATTACCATTGTTTCATTTATAATTGTCATATCTCTTTTATTCAATTATTTATTTTTGATTATTGTGTTGTTTTTGTTTGTATTTTGGCATAGTTCATGTAGTTCCCGAATATAAGCACTAGCCTGGCACAACATCGTTGTTTGATGTTGAGCGCAATTAGCTATATAACAGAAGTATATGTATAGGCGCCATGCCTAAAGTGCTGAAGTAGATAGCTCTATATCATAGACACTTGCAACACCAGGGGAGTCGCAAGTGCGTTGCCAACCTGAGGGGAGGAGAAAGGGAAGGGTAAAGTGGAAGGGGAGGTGAGGTGGGCCTCCGGCGCTCTCACTGACCGAACGAAACGCAACAATGCAAGCATTGTTACTTCACGTCGGTTTTCTGTGAAAGGGTGGTACTACCCCGGGCGAGCCGACCCATTCATGCTGAAACCAGTAATAGCTTCAGCGTGGCTCTACCATCTACTTAAACTTAAACCTAGATTATAATTTTTATAACCCTTGTACTATCTGCGTCGAAATAATCCGTTTTGGGGTAAATGCCGATGCTCCTAGATATCTTATAGAACGAAGTACGCATGAACAAATACAATCTCTCAATCTACCATTAATACTGTGATTTTAGATATACCCTCCTCGTCACTTCTTGTGCCGTAATGCTGGGATCAAAAGATTGCATAGGATTCTTATTCTCTTAAATTTCTCCATTTTTCTTGAATTGGAATACCATGGATCACAATTAAAATAAGTGTTTATGGTTTAGTGATATAAATCATAGATCGTAAGGGCTAAATATAGTTACAAAAAATTTTAAAATATTGAAGTTTCATTATATGTCGCTTATACTAAGATCACTTACCATATCATGTACATTCCATCCCAGTGTGTTGAAATGGTTTAAACCCAAAGTACCGGACAAGGGTTCATTAGTTGTCGTTAAACCCCATATCGGTATTTCTTCATTTCCGTATTTCTCCAGAAATCTATGACATACTTAACTATAATTACAGTATAATTCAAATCTGACGACTGCCAATAAGTTATAGAATAGTTATATATTTATACAGGCTTGTCGTCATCATTTTAACCAAATATTAAACATGAAGATTAGTTTGATGTATTAAATGGAACAACAACTTAGGGATTTTCACCATATATACTATAGTGCAAAAGATAAATTAACTTGCCCTCGTGAGCGCATTCTGACAATTACTGTAACATTAATTGCTAACGGAAGTAGAAATCAGTGAATATTGGCTACATGATGAAAGGACATAGTTACTTAAGAATACCTTCAACAGCTATACTTCAAGTATGACTTGTATACATCTCTACCCCTTTTTTATGGGTAAATCCCTAACGGATATCCATCCCGTCGAGCAGCAGAGGATGGATATGTCCGAGTCGCACAGACTAAAACTCCACGGTACCGTCTTGCATCTTTTGGTCAGGGGAGCAGGGACTGCCTATTCGATAATACGTCTACTCCTTCAACAGGTGTTGTCCTCTCATACCCCAACTGCGGTCTGAGGGGTCAAAAATCAAAATCAAAATATTCTTTATTCAATTTAGGCCATGAGAAGGCGCTTATGAACGTCAAAGCTACCGTCAATATGGTAGACCCTCAAGTGAGGGTGGATGTTAGACCCCCCTGACGAACTCTGGGAGATGCATCGGCATAATGTACCTCCACCACATGGGCCTGTACAGCTTAAACTGCCAGGGCGACGGACATGCCCGTGTCCGTTGCCCCCAGGCCCCATCTACGGCGGCCGGAGGTCAGGGCCCCTAAGAATCAAATTGGAATGTCTTTGATATCACTAATATAGCGACTACATGTTTTCGACCATCGAAATCAGATAACAAACCTGTAGCTTTATCAAAGAAAAAAGTTAGGGATAATTGTACCGCAGTTGAAACATGTACGATTTCTATTTATTTAATTACTCTATGATATACCTTACTTTCTATGATATAAAGCATATGTTTGATAATATTCCGGCTTCAGTCGACTAATGCCCGTGTATTGGTGGTTGGTTTTCATCCACGGCGGTGGGGACCAGGTTGTGGCTATTATATGGACGGGAGTGTTTGAAGTTGCTAGCGCGGATTTGATAAGAGGTATCTGTAAAAATAAGGTTGATAAAATCTAAATTGCAATCTCAGCTGGAAGCAAAACGATGTCTTGATTTAAAAAAAAATGTTTGGCATTATTTGCGTTGTTTACGAAAAAAAAGTTACGCGTTTAATGTCTGTTTAAATCTAAACAACAAACTATCGAGGAGGTGTCGAAACTATTCGATCGCACACTCTTTGGTAAAAATATAACATATAAAAACACGATTATATGTGAGCGCAGTTTTGTTTTATAAATATAGGTTAAGGTGTTAGTGGGAGTTTTTGGCGGGATTTTGGTCTGTCATGTAGTGGATTTTATATTTTATTCATAATCTTGTCTTACTTGCCTCTATATTGTGTAAAATTGGTGGTGTTTTATGTAATATAGTTTGTTTATTGTGCATAAGTGAAGTGAATGGAAAATAATACCATGGACCATGAATTCTAAGGTGCCACAAAAACTCCATGGAAAGTTCTAACAAGATGGCCACTATCTTGTTAGTTCATTGTAATTATATCAAGTAACTTGTAATATCGATACTCACATGACAATGGCAGTAATAGTCTACTAAAAGACTGGTTCCCAAAAATAAAATAGAAGAAGAACTTGTAATACTATTAACTACTCGACAATGGCAGTAATAATCTAAAAGATTTGTTGCCAAAAATAAAGTTAAAAAAAAGGTGTTAGTGATTAAAGATCGTAAAAAAAAGTCGTAGATTTTTATAATAGTAATTTTACGATCTACACTGCTAAACCATTTATTTTAAACAGTCAACGAAATAATGAACTATGGAAACAGTATAGTGAATACATATTATTTTAAATATTTCATAGAAGCCTAAAACTTTTCGGCAAAGTGCAGCTGCGGCAACATACATCAAAAACAGATCGAATTTCTGTAATGAGAAGCTTCAACTTTTAAGAAATTGAAACTAGAGACCATTACGATTAGTTTAATAATAATTTTATCTACAATAAAAGATCCTAATACATCTAAAGATAAATTGATGTATGTTATCACTTTGCCAATGATACAACTGAAGTTATTCTGGCAACTGGTCAGTAATTTTAATCCGAGCAATCAATACGAAACGTCTAATAATATGAATAAACTATTTTTTTTAAATTATAAGTTCCATTTATATCTTATTAAAGAACACCAACAGTTTAGACTTTCTCTTATCGTAAACGATCAAGCGGGTCACCTGATGTTAAGTGATCACCACCGTCCATAGACACTAGCAACACCAGGGGAGTCGGAAGTGCGTTTCCAGCCTGTGTTTGGGGGGGAAGGGAATGGGAGGAGTGCCTCCGGCGCTCTCACAGACCGAACGAAACGCAATAATAGAAGCATTGTTCACGTCGGTTTTCTGTGGGTCGGGTGGTAGTACCCCGGGCGAGCCGACCCATTCATGGTGAAACCAGTAATAGCTACGATGTGGTTCTACCACCTACCAAAAATAATATAAACAAATATTACAAAATATAGAGCCAAGTAACACATGACTATGAATAACATATAAACACCACTACATGGCATTCCAAGATCGCCAAAATCCCTTAAAGTGAATACTGAATGAGTAGTAAATCATATATACCTTGTAATTGTAGTCCTCGAACGAAAGTGTATAATTTGTCAGAGCTGTGTCGTTTTCTGGTTGATCGTTATAACCGTAAGGATGTGTTGAGAAATCAGAACCACCGATTGGCACGCGGATCATATTGTACTGAAGACCAATGTTGCTGAAATAGGAACTGTAAAAGGAAATTATGAAACTTGAGTTACAAACGTTTTATTATACTGTTCGCGTAGATTATTACAATTTTACAAGAAGAATTTATCACACTTTGTACTATTATTCATGGAAAATGGAAATGTTGCCTCAATAAGCTCTTTTTCGCTTTTTTCCTAAGCTGATTCCGATGATTAATCTCAAAATGAATATAATAAGTCATGTATGACACTACACCAATGTCGTTCAACCGAAACGGCTGAAGATGATATACTTTAGCTTCGAATAGCATGAATAAATTTCTGAGTGGGTTTTATTATTCTTTATATTACTTGCTATTTTAACTCTTAACCTATTTGTTCTTAGTTACATTGGTTCAGCCAAAATAAGGTTTTTTACAACTAATGATAATAGCAAGAGTCACGGTGCATCAATCCATAACAGAAGACGATGTACCGAAACACTTTTTTTTTTAAATGAAATGAGATAAACAAATACCAAAGCTAGCGTAAATAAGACTTTACGCTATATGTTTTAATCCTTTGCACTCGAGGGCAACAGAGCGGAGCCAATTAAAATGTTGGTGACTGTCATTTGTCACCAACATTTTAAATGGCTCCGCTCCTAGTACATGGCAATTATGTCCAACTGCCATTATTGATATACTCAACCTATTAGACCTTAGTAAACTATACTGATTGCATTCTCCTGCCTAAAATTAAATGCTTGAAGATTTAGATATCATGTGCTTTTTACTGAAGTTTATCGCATTCACATATCCTTACAGGCACACATCCACAAGATATTTATACATATAGCTAGCTGACCGGTGCCTACTTCGTTGGGCAGTAAACATTTTTACTTGTGATGAAATTATGAGTGTGATAGTATGACCAATAAACATCACTTAATAAAGATTTAAATTATTTTTTTTTATATAAAAAAACTACTTTTTGTGACTTAAATATAAAAGTTACACATATGCTGTCGATGACTTTTTTGTAAGCATTATCAAGCTCCACAAATTTCTCTAGAGCTCAATCATAAATCTCTCACCGTTAAGGCAGCGTTCGTAAGAAATATTTTCGTTTTTTCTCCGACTTTGCAAATCCGACTACCACAAAAAAGTATTTTCATTTTTGGGGTTAATATATAGCCTGTAACACTCACAAATAACATGACTTTCTATTGATAAAATAATTTTCAAAATCGGTTTAGTAGATGCAGATATTACCCCCTACAACCTCACAAACTCACAAGCTTTAGCTCTTTATAATATTAGAATAGAAAAATAGATGAATATTGATGATTATATTGAGAAAGCATAGATAGTATGAGCCCAGTAAACGGATAGAAATAAGGATTCAATAAGACAATTACTCGATTAGATATTTCTGTAGAGTGACGGATAAGTTCTTCCAGTTAATACCGGCCGCATCTGTAACCGCACCACCAAATCCTTCCACTGTCTGGTATTTGGTATTCACATCTAGTTCTAATGTAATCGTACAGCATTCGGCTGAAAATATTATTATTTTTTTTTTTTTCATTGTAACTCGGCAAAGTGACTGTACTGTGCCTGATGGTAAGCACAGTACAATCCAAAAACAATGGCGACCACCGAAAGACATACTATCCATCGCCGGTCGCCGCTGTCATGCCGGCCTGAAAGCGACCCAGTCAGGGACAGCCTCGCTTGCTGGATATACAACGGCTGATCCCGGAACGCGACACGCCCAAACGTGCCACTATGGCGGGTGTTCCACCTGGTGAACGGTGGTCGCGATCCAGTCGGATACAGACACCCTACCACCCACATTATTTAAGTCTTTGGTAAATAATATTGCCCCGTTACTTTACTAGAGATATATTTTATAATATTACAACTTACAAGAGCTGATAGTCATATGTCATACTTGAGTACGTCGTTAATAGATCGCTGTGATGAGCAGTGGCGGATTAAAAATATTAACGTCCCTAGGAAATTTACTTTACCTCACCAGGGATATATTTTATTATTTTACAGGAGCTGAACGTCATGTGTCGTTGTGATGAGAAGTGGTTAAAAATGTTAACGTATCTAGGCAATTTACGTAAAGGATGGGCCCTTTCGTTAAATAAGCATTGGTGATTGACGTAAAAAATAAAGATGCCCTTTATCTCTTTTCTTAAATAGTTCCTTTATGAAATTCTTTCTCTAGTCTCTTATCTACTTTGCAATTATTACTTAAATATTCTTACGGCCTCGTGCGTTTTTTTTTCCTATTTCGTCAAGTTTCCTCCATTTTTAGCTTTTTAAAAATAGGATACCTTCAACAATAATTTCCCTTTACAAGTAAACAAAATCTTTTTTTAATACAAAATCACGGTCATCCCAGTAGTAATAGTAGATATTTTTGTTGTTAATTCTACTACTCTTTCCACTAAAATAAATACTTACATGTGATGTTATTAAATGCTTTCAGTGATCCACTTGATTTATTAAAACGAAGACCATCCTGAAACATGGACTTTTCTCCATTAACTACAATTAATCTGGTATAGACATTGTAGATAATATAACAAATATATGGATCTAAGTGTAGGCTACAAAGGAGATGTATGAAATAATATAGCGTGTTACAAATACACAAATGTTAAAATGAATGTTTGGTATAACCAGAATGGTAACACTAGTGATAAAAAAGTTGAGAAATAATAGGTTAGCATGGTATGGGGATATCACAAGGAGAGAAGGAAATCATACGATCAGGAAAGTATGAAGATGGGCGTATATAATAGTAAAGGATAACTGAAAATGGTGCAGATGGATTGTGTGAAGAATGATTTGCATATAAAAGGTATGATGAATTTCTTCTCAGATGAGAGATATAGAATACATAATATGGAGTGAAACTGGAAAACATGTTATGGCGACCACACTTAGAAACACACTTATAAGGGTAAAAAGATAGTAATTATGAAGTGGCATACGGTTTATTTACAATATTATAGTGTATAACATTATTTCAATTTTCAAATCAGATTTCACTTCTAACTGCGGACAATGTAATTGAAAGATCGGTAGAAGACCTCTAATATCCGTATGTTCCCGAAACAGTAAAAAGAGATCTAGCTTAAAGATTTCTCTAAGCATTGTTTTTAAGAATTATCTAAATAATTTAATATACATTGTTATATTTCAAAGTCAGTTACGGTTTCTCTCCTTTCTGGAAATACGGACGATGAAAAAAATCACATTAGTTATTTATTGAACGACTCCTAAACTATGAAGTTGGTAACACGAGAGCGAGAGGGCGTTGTAAAAAGAATAAATGGTAAGCAATGAACTAAGAATTTCACACACTTCAGATGTTTTATATATGAAGTAGGTATTGTTTTGTGGCTCTTCTCTTGTCACAGTGTCGCAGTAGCTATCATTACAAACACATACTGCAGATTTAGATTTGATTTTTCTTTGAAGGCAGGGATTATCTGTGAATATAAAAGTATTTATAATATAGGGCCATTTTATGAACTAGTGTCGTTTATCTAGTGTTTCACCACAACCTCATCTGAGGTGACCTAAGATGGTATACTAAAATCTAGGCTACTAGAAACTCTACCGCGCTCAATCAACCCTATAGCTATTTGGAGATAGACCTCTAGCTCGAGAGTGGTAGTTAGTCTGGCGAGGATTACAGAATGCTCTATGCGAGATGTAGACAATTCTTTGATGTGAAACATCTATAGCGGAAGTTCAGATTAACTGACAGACAGACGCGAAAAAAGAATTTATTTTATAATAATTATAGACCTTTTTATTACAAGCATCAAACGGTTATATGGTGGTAGAGCCACGCTGTAGCTATTACTAGTTTCAGAATGAATGGGTCGGCTCGCCCGGGGTAGTACCACCCTCTCAGAGAACACCGACGTGAAGTAACAATGCTTGCATTGTTGCGTTTCGAAAGGTCAGTGAGAGCGGCGGAGGCCTACCTCTTTCTCCTTTCCCTAACCCTCCCCCATACAGAAGTTGGCAACGCACTTGCGACTCCCCTGGTGTTGCTAGTGTCTATGGACGGTGGTGATCACTTATCATCAGGTGACCCACCTGTTCGTTTGCCGCCTTTTGACATAAAAAAACTCAGACATAATTGTAAGTAATATTACAAAAAAAAAACATAGTTCTTAGAGCACAATTCGCTCCACCGGCCCCTGATTAAGTTTACAAATAATTACAAAGCAATAATTAAAATAAAAAGATGATACTTAACTAGTAAGGTTAAGTTAATAATACAATATTAAGTTCAAAATGTTTATTTACAATAGATTTTTCTAGATAGATTTTAGATATATGAACAACTGAGAAAAGTAAACTTTAAAAAGTATTTAGCGGCTTTCGAGTGCAGCTGCCAGAATAAACCTATAGATGCAGGCAACTTGATAGTGGTAACTATAAAAGACCCTACCACAATGCATAATTATTAAATAAAGCACTTTTAATTATAAATGGTGGGTGTAACTGTTTATTTAAATCGATCATGTCACGTTAAAGCCAAATATATAAAAAAAAACGTATTAAAACTTTTATCAGTAGCGATAACAGAGAATAAAAAAAACAGTATCACCAAATATAACAACTTTAAACTCACCAGCATAATTCTCTCTCACTAACAATAACACATAACATCCAAAAATCATTAATTCTCGTATAGTCATCTTAAGTCGTTTTATTTACTAACGAAGATAATTAAGAATTAGATAGGAATGTTAAACTTGGACTAGGAATTTCTTAAATATTTAAAGACCGAATGATACGAAGTTGTGTAAATGAAGCCAATCGGACGGAGACTAAGATTATTTGTGGTAGGCATCTCTACATATAGAAACGTACGTTCCTTTTTTTATCTGTGTGGTCCATATATCCGACCATTCACCCACCAACAAGCTATCCAATCAAATATATGATTGTTTTTACCGACATAATTTTGATAAAAAGCGAATTGATGTCTAATTTATTACATCGGGTTATAACTAAAAAATATGATAAGTGATTCTACGTATGTTAGCCAAATTTTGTGATTATTAATATATTTGAACCAACATAGAAGCGCCTGTCAGATTTCTTAGAGCAAAATAAAGAATGTAATGTATGTCATAAACATCATCAAATGCCTTTTGTTATATCATAGAAGGCCAACGAACAGGCGGGTCAACTATTGTTAAGTGATCACCACCGCCCATAGACACTTAGCAACATCAGGAGATACGCAAGTGCGTTGCCAGCCTGCTTTTGGGGGAAGGGGATAGAGGACACGGGGAGGGGGAAAGGGAAGCGGGCCTCCGGCACTCTCACTGACCAAACGAAACGCAACAATGCAAGCACTGTTACTTCACGTCGGTTATCTATGAGAGGGTGGTACTACCCCGGACGAGCCGACCCATTCATGCTGAAACCAGTAATAGCTTCAGAGTTTTAGAAAATTATTATTAAGCCAGTGTCAGTTGATGTTAGGCAGAAGGAATGCATCACTTACGCTAGTAACTACTAAGACTTATGGGGAGAACTGGTCCTTTTTTAATATTGTGGGAAACCTTGAAGACACACCACCCTCCAGAGGGAGAGACTCGGCCATGTAAGACACGTACACATTAAAACCCCACGGTTTACCAGCCGCTGCTTTGTTTGGGACGGCAAGGGACCGTAGGAGAAAATAGGTTCTAGTCCATATAATATCAGATAGAATTTTTGGACTATTCCAAGCATAAAACAGCGTATATGACGTTACTCGAGAGAGTATGCCAACCCATACGTTATCACAGAACTCCAACGCCTCTGGCATTCTTTTTTTAATATACCTACGTTTATTAAAAGCCTTTGTTTCGGGTAGTAGTGGAAGTAGTAGTCAGTAGTACTTTTTATTTCTTAGTCCATATTATCACTACATGTTAAAAAACAAAGTCCTCTGACACGTCTGTCTGTTTGTCTGTTTGTGATAAACTCAAGAACTACTGGACGGATTTTCATGCCGTTTTCACCAGTGAATAAAGTGATTCATGAGGATGGTTTATGTGTATAATTTGTCAAGTTTTTTTTTTAATTCTTAGAGCGGGATAACGTTTGCTGGTCCGTCTAAGACAAACATCACGATATTGATTTAAAACCAAATAGCAATGAGTGCTTTCTTGCGTTGAAAGTGGGGCAAGACGTGCGTATGAACAGTTTTTGCATCTAAATATCGATATCGTGCTTCCACACCCCGCCCGCTCCAGCTACCCATAACACAGGCAGTCGGGCTACGTACGCCTCCGTGTTCGGCCTGTCGCTACTCGCTCGGTATCACACGTTCTTTTCATACAAACCGTCGCAACTGCTGTGAAATCACCAACGCACATATATAAAAGGATATCGGAGAAGACTCTACCACGACTTGGACCAGGAGGACGAACGAGACTACCATGAACGGGACCCGAATAACACAAGACATCAATAGTACTTATAATGAGGAAAGGGGAAGTAAATGTATTCATTGCCTGTAAAGAAAGTCTGGAAGCAAAGTATATTCTTCAATTTTATTTTTACATTTTACCACTGTACATAATATACGTTGTTAAGATAATGAAATCGGTGACGTGGGATCAAGCGAACATATAACATCTCGCAGGATTAGTGTCGACGCTATGGCAGTCACATACGAGAAGGGCGAGGTAGCAGATTTACTGGGCTGCATAAACGCATCGAAGTACCATGAAATAGTTGCCTACGAGGACAGAGGCGCTTGTCTGGACTTCTTACTGCACAAAAAGACTCCCGGGAAAAACCCTACTTACAACACAGATAAACCTATTTTCGACCTCGGGAACGCTGAGCAAAGCGGAGCCGAACGCTTACAAGCAAAAATAACAGCCGAACGAGCAGAGGCCGCAAATACATCCGCAGAAGGAAAACCCGACAGAGGTTCATCCTCAGCAATAACACAAATAATGATGTCCCAAACCCATAGACATACCAGAAATACAAAACAGGAAGCGATAAACCGTCTTCGGAGGAGAGTCCCAAAGGCAAAATTTAAACCGCAGTCACAGAAAACCAGAGCGGACATGGGGCAAGTCATCCCACCCGTCCAAATTCCTGTCACGGGACCACTGGATCATATGGAAAATGCTATACTCGAGTTCAAAGCCATACTCGAAGCCACAATTAAAGTCAACACACTGACGTGTACACAAATCCTAGAGGCCCACCATCTGGGAATCGTGGACTTGAGAGATGCTAGACTAGAGGAAGCGGAAGCGGCCATCTATAACAACGACACTGCCCAAGTCATAGCAGGAGTAATGACGGGCAGCTACATGACCGCTTACAATTCCACCAGCGGTTTCGTACTAGGGAAAGAAAATGAGACACGAGAAACAACTCAACCTCAGAAGTTCGAAGCGCCCCCGGAGGATCCAATCGTAGTAGTCGCTCGGTGCACAAGAATCATGCTTGAAGAAAAGATTCTCGAGAGGGTAAAAACCACCTCGAGGTTTCTAAATCTAGCAGTGGCGGAAAGCACCAAGTCGACACCCGAGATCAAATGGACGAACGGGGTCCCAGGCTGTGGAAAGACTACGTGGTTAATTAAAAGCTTCGATGTGGAGAGGGACGCTGTGGCGACCACCACAACCGAGGCGGCAAAAGACTTACAGGAGAAACTGGTGCAGGCACACGGCAAAAAAGCCGAAAAGCGGGTGCGCACCATGGCGTCCATACTAGTAAATGGTTTCAGAGAGCACGATAAGCGTCCAAGGTTAATCGTGGATGAAGCTCTCATGAACCATTTCGGGTCCATCCTGACTGCCGGCCGGCTGGCGGAAGCAAGCGAAATTCTCCTCATCGGAGATTTCAACCAACTACCCTACATTGATCGAGAAAACTTATTTCGGATGGTTTACAGCAGACCAACGGCCGTAGCTGGTATTGACCAACAGCTCACTTGCACATACAGGAACCCGATGGATGTAGCCTATGCGCTGAGTCAAGTATACGACGGTATATACTCACCGAAACCGATAGTGAGATCTCTCAGCATCAGGGGCTATCAGGGCGAACAAATATCCTCCCATACCCCCAACACTCTCTTCCTGGTACACACACAAGAAGAGAAAAAAGCCCTGATAAACAAGGGCTACGGGGTAGGGGAAGGATCGCGCGTTCTGACAGTCCACGAATCCCAGGGATTGACCTTCAAATCGGTGGTGATCCTGCAAATAAAGAGCAGAAGGATGCAAATCCACGATAGTGTTTCACATGTTATAGTGGCAGTATCCAGACACACCCACACCTGTGTCTACTATACCGACGTGACTGATGACGCGGTTAGTAGGTTTATCCGTCGGGCCATGGACGCTCCGGCGCGGCATATTGTGGATTATAATTTAAAGATGGCGATAGAGGACCGGAATGAAACTGCCATAAAGGCAATAACGTCTTTATATAAATAAATAAAAAAATAAAAAATAAAAAACCAATAACAATAAAAATAAATATATAAAAAAACACCCAATAGATGCCTTTAGCATTTCTTTTCGTGATATCTAGAGTGCCGTGAGGGTTACAAAAGCCGTATACAAAAGCTTTTTATCTCTCGCTCCTGTTTGTATGTTCAGTTCAGTATGCTCAGACCATAGATCTGATAATATGCAGTCGTCTTAGTCAATGTAGGGAAATATTTGTAAACGGCTTTTGTTTATTTAAGAAAAACCTTACCGTTACAGTAAATTTCCAAATATTGTATATGCCTTTAGGATTTGTATGCTAATCTCAGCATATAGCAACAGATTAAATATTATTCAGGAGTTATATTATATATAATTTATACATAATTATATTAATAAATAATAAAAAAGTGCGTGTGTACTTATGTACACGCGTTAGAAGTTGATTTTGTACAGTACATTATGTATGTACATTTTGTACATTTAACGACAGACAAAAATTGTAAAAGGATAATCTTTGGCTTCTATATCGATAACAAAGTCTACCCCGACTATAATTTTCAAAAGATATTTAATGTACAGATTTGGTCTTGTTACAGTAAGCTGCAAAGTTTGTTTTCTTGAACGCTCTTATCTCAGGAATTACTGCTCCGATTTGAAGAGTGTTAGATAGCTCATTTATCGAGGTAGGCTATATACTATATAGCATCAAGCTAAGAGCAATGGGGGTGGAGCATCAATGAAGAATGTTCCAAAACAGAGGTTTTTCTCGGGTTCAGGGTCCAAAAGTAACTATTACACGCGGACAAAGTCGAGGGCAGAAGCTAGTATATTATATCGATGTATAAACTACTACCTTACAAAATTTCGTGAAAATCTGTCTAGTAGTTTTTGTGTAAATTTCTTCTCTTTTATGTTTTCTTAAAAGTAAAATAAACAGACATACAAATGTGATATATATGTAAAACATAGCCTAAATGTTATACCGGTGTATAAGCTACCACCATACCAAATTTCGTCAAAATTCGTCCAGTACTTTTTGCGTGAATCCTGTACAAACGACAGACAGACAGACCGACAGACAGACAGACAAAAATTTTAAAAACTATAGCATTATGTTCTGTCATTGATTGTAAGCCCTCCCAGAGTATTTTTTCTCTAAAATATTTAATGTACAGATTTCGTCCCGTTAGCCTTTTATTATATGTATGTATAGAGTATAGATAGATTACCTTTAGTTATTTCGTGCTAATTAATTATACTTAAGAAACATTTAGAGTTAGAGAGGAAATTCGCATATATTATTACGCATATATTATGGTCCCTTACCAACATCTCCACAAGGGTTTAAATATTTAGTTACAATAGTAGACAGATGTACTCGTTGGCCAGCGGTTTTCCCAGTGCAAGAGATTACTACTGAAGCGCAAAATGCATATATAAGGGTGGATAGTGAGATATGGTAGTCCTGTTCGCATTACTAGCGATCAAGGACGACAGTTTGAGTCGAATTTATTTTTAAAGTTAATGCGATTGCTAGGAAATTCGTACCACTCCTTATCATCTCTAGAGTAACGGGATGGTAGAAAGATAGCATACTGCGCTTATGGCCCGTTTACAAATTAGTAGTGAGAGCTGGACAAACGAATTGCCTACGGTTTTACAAGGTCTGCGCGCCGCGATACGATTAGATAGCGGAATTAGTGCAAGAGAAATAGCCTTCGGAAATCTTTACGTTTACCCGGGCAATTCTATGATAGCTCGGAGGATAGAGACCCGAACGAACCGTATAGTTTAGTAGAGAAAATTCGCGAGACTATCGACAAGTGTCGTCCAACGAAAGAAAAATTAAGCTCGCGGAAATATGCGTATACTCCGAATTACAAAGTTGTGACTTTGTGTTTGTTAGGAATGATTCCGTTCGTAAGTCATTTAAACCTCCTTATGACGAATCGTTTGAAGTATTGGAGAGGACTTTCAAAATTTTGAAAATTCAGTTACCGAAGCGCGAAGCTCGTATTTCTATAGACAGATTGAAGCCAGCTTTAATGGTAAAATAATTTGAAACGTCAATGTATATTCATAATGTACCGAAGAACAGTACTGAGAAATTACAAGAGTCCTCATTGTCACAGAAGCATCAGGTAACCAGGTTTTGTATTATTAGTTATATATTTATTCCCACCGAAATATATTTTGTGTTAGTTATTCTGTTTTGATGTTATTGTATAAATAAACTTCGAATAGTGGATAATTTTCCGATGACGTACATAGACAGTCGGATGCAAAATAGTTTTAAATATAAATTAAGTTTATAATAGGTATAGGTAGACTTAACATTTACTTGATATAAATATAAATATTAATTCAAAGGTAATAAATACAAATTTAATATTACGTTTAAAACTCTGGAATGTAAGCACATTTTCAAATGGATTTGGTATTGAATAAAGTTTTTATTGTTTTACTTAGCTATAAGTTTGTAATGTTTGTTGCTAACTAGGAATCTTATTACAATATTTGCGCAAATCATTTACGATTAAAATTACGAAACTGTTACGTAAATATAATTATGTAAGCATTTGGTTATTGTGTAAGTAATAAGTAGTTAAGTACGAGTTTTGAATTTACTAACGTGCATACTAGAATTTAAAAAACGTACAGTAAGCTGTTTTGTAATATTTATGTGTATGATATTTTGGACAGGTAATTTAGGTAAATGTAATTAGAACACGCATATTAGAAATACAGTAATTTTAGCGGCAGTACGTTTAGCAAGAGGTTGATTTAATAATGGGTGGGGATTATGTGTGCGTTTTTCCATAATGAAGGAAATATGCCAGAATAAAGAGAAAAGTTGATCATATGTGTTATTAGTATCTAACATTGGAATTATAAGATTCCGTCCAATACCATCGTAACCAGTAGCACTGCTTGAAATAGACATAATAATTTTTTAAATGTCCCTTCTATAACTGGGCAGAATGTGAATGAGTTATTAGAAGAAACCGTGTCAAGTATACTATTAATAGTTGAAGTCTTAATGTTATCACTGAGGACGTGAGTTGGTCTTGAAAAACGACGATTTAAGTCGTTCATATCCAAGGTAACGTTTGTATCGTGCCGTTTCTTCCCAAAGCCTAAGGTACGTAAAAACTTCCAGACATCCTTTGAATCACTGTTTTCAACTTTTGTATGGAAAAATCGCCGTTTTGTGTTACGAACAATCTGATTGCAGCGATTTCTGGCATTTTTAAAAGCACTCCAATTTTCATCTGTAGGATTCTTCTTATGCATCCGTTTTAAAGGATCTCGACGAGACCTGAGTGAACGAATTTCATCAGTCATCCACGCTGCAGAAGATCGTTTTAAACGCACTGGACGTAACGGAGCGTGTTTATCATACAATTTTAATATAAATTCGTTAAAGAGAGTAATCTTATCACCAATCTCATCAACACCCACAATCTGTGACCAATCTATATTTCGTGCATCATATATAAGTTTATTTTTGTCTATATACGAGAAGCAGCGCTGGAGTAAGATTTTCGGTTTGAATCTGGGAACTCAAAGCCTATAAGAAGCATAGATTATGTCATGATGTGAAAAACCAGGCGCTTCAAGTTGTCCGTGACAGGAAATGCGGTCAAGATTTGAGGTAAGAATGAGATCTAAAATAGAATATGAATTATGGACGTGGTAAGTGGTACCAGATTCAAGTATATTTACATTCAGAGAGTCCACAATATGTTTAAGTTTTTTACACCGGTTATCATTTCGCAGGAAACATGTGTTAAAGTCACCCATGATGAGAAAGTGATCATAAATAGGTAAATACGTCTCAAGCAATTGTTCAAACCTATCAAAATAATCTACTGCTGGAGGTGCATATATCACTCCTAAAAGAAAAGATATCGTACTAAGGATAATGGAATTAAATGGAAGTAAATTGAAATATTATTTTGAATTCAATATCAGAGCGTTAATAAATTAATCACTATTAAAACAAAATTAAGTGTGTTTTACTCAAGGTTTTCATTTTTAGTTAACCATATTTATATTTTTTTTTGGAGAGGGAATGGTGTAAGGACACACACTTACATATCTATAGAGTGCATGCTATAGATATGCAGGGGTCAAAGTTCATTCATCGTTTTCCGTCCACTATAATATTCTACAGCGGTCCGGTTGTAGACGTGTATGTAAGTATACGTAGATTAAGTAAATCTATGTCTATGGATAATTAATTATAGTGATTTACATACCAATGTAATGTGTAATGAGATTAATACAAACACTTAAATCTTATGAAATGTTGACTTTCATTGATTCATCTTTAGGAAAACCTTTAATAATTATACATTCACAATATAAATTACCAAAGACATATTCGTAGCTCATGACAATGCAAAAACCGAAGTCGTTCCATTTGACATTTTCTAATATATTTTCTAACGCGCAGTGAGAGTTGCGGTAAATAGGTTACTAGCACGTAAACATGAGAATGGAGTTCCTACATCACTCCCCCCAAGTGCAGGACAAGGATGATGTGAATCTGCGAAGCGAACACGTCTATTACAGCATGTCCGACCTTGGGTTTGAGTTTTGTCACCCGGCACTGATGATGTTTTAGTTAATGATGGTGTATAGTTATCTAATTTTGTTTCTTGTGTCAGTATGTAGGCTGGCTTCAATCTGTCAATAGATACTGATACAATTTTATTTTTGATATTTATTTTATATACCTTCGGTCCTCTCTGAAGCACGGTGTAAGGGCCTGTGTAAGCTGGTTGAAGGGAGCCACGTACTGTGTCATCCCGGATAAAAACGTGGTCGCATGTTTTTAAATCTTTGAATACAAATACTTTTTCTTTACTGTGACGTGACGCAAGAATGGGTCTCAAATGTTTTGCAAAATGACACATACGGGCGGAAAAGTCAGCCATATCAGTTGTTCCGCTTGACGAACGTTCGAAAAATTCTCCAGGTAATCTTAGAGGTTCGCCATATACGATTTCGGCGGGTGATGTTTGCAGGTCAACTTTATAGGCGCTTCTTATGCCCAGTAGAACCAAAGGTAAGCATTCTGTCCAGTGATTCGATGCGAGGCACATAATTGATGCTTTTAATTGACGATGAAATCTTTCCACCATACTATTGCATTTTGGGTGATATGCAGTTGTTCGTTTGTGATTAAATGCGCATATTTTTGATAATTGCTGAAACAAGGCAGATTCAAACTGTCGACCTCTGTCGGTGATTATATCAATTGGAATACCAAATCTGGCAATCCAACCTGAAAAAAGCGCTTTTGCTACCGTCTCGGCTGTAATATCCATAATTGGTATGACTTCTGGCCATCGATAAAAGCGATCGATGGCTGTTAAACAGTATCGATATCCTTGCGATACTGGTAGAGGTCCGATCATATCAATATGATTTTGTTGAAATCTAGCACGGGGTAAATCAAATGTATCTAATGGTGCCGAAACGTGTCGACTTACTTTAGTGCGTTGGCATTGAAGATATGTCCTGGCCCATTCTCTACAATCTTTTCGTATGCCTGGCCAAACGAACCGTTGTAATATTAATTTCACTATTGCGTTGACACCTGGATGGCTAAGTGAATATAAACCATTAAACCCTTTTTTTCTCCATTCCTTTGCAATAAAGGGTCTGGATGTAGGTGTACTGATATCGCAGTACAAAAATCGATGACATTCCGGTAGCTCGAATTTATGTAAACGAAGTGACGAACCTTCTTTAAGTATATTTTGTAATTCTTGGTCGGAATACTGAGATTCAGCTAAATCTTCCATTTGAATTGGTACTTCAAGTTCATCTATTCGTGATAACGTGTTAGCAACGATGTTATTTTTGCCAGATATATGTCTGATGTCGGTGGCGAATTGGGAAATATAATCCAGGTGTCTGTATGGCCTGGGTGAACAATTGCGTTTTTTTTTCATGCAAAGCGAAACTGTTTGGTTTATGATCCGTGTATATGACATAGTGTCTGGCCTGAAACATATGTCGAGAGTATTTAATGGCTTCATAAATTGCAAGAATTTCGCGATCGTATGGTGAATATTTCTGTTGTGCTGGAGTCAATTTATGCGAAAAGAAGGCTAAAGGTTGCCACCTCTTATTTTTAAATTGCTGTAAAACGGCACCGATTGCTGAATCCGAGGCATCGGTTACTAATGCAAGGTTAGCTTTACAATCTGGGTGAGCTAATAACGTTGCATTGCATAAGCTTTCCTTACTCTCGTTGAAAGCCTCGAGTGTGTCTCCCTTTAGAGTGATTGATTGTGAATTTTTGACCGTACCCGCTAATAAGGCGTTTAGTGGTGCTTGTATTCGTGCAGCGTGGGGTATAAAACGTCGGTAAAGTTTAACTTTCCCATAAATCTACGCAACTTTTTAATATTAGCAGGAAGAGGAAAATCTTTGATAGCTTTCACTTTAGCATCAAGAGGTTTCGTACCACTTGCTGATATCTGGTAACTTACGAATGTTACCTGATTGGCTCCGAATACACACTTTGAGACGTTGATGACTAATCCATAACGTTGTAATCTGGAAACTCTAGATAACTGTATACTTTAATGAATAGTATTAGGATGTATTTTGAATTAATTTAACATATCATGTATGCAGGGTTACATATAGAGATTAATTTAGATTTTATTTATTTGATTTTGAACAAATGTATTTATTATTTATTGTTATGTGTTTCCTAAAGTTCTAATTATACTGGATCTTATCTATGTAATGTGTTCTGAGTACCAGATTAAAACAACTTGCTTACTACAACTTTGTTTCAATTCATAACGTAAAGGGTCCTAGCTTCTAAATGATCATGGTAATAATAATAATATTAATAATAAAAAAAAAATGGTTAATACTTGCCTTTAACCAGGATATGTATGACTGGTAAGATGAAGGTATTGAAGGAAAAAGTGAGAGTGGTTCAGTAGCGCTTGAAGAGGTTTGTCTCTTTATATATTCTACTAGCCCCTGCCCGCGACTTCGTCCGCGTAGTAATAGTTACTACTCTGGGCTAACGCTAACACGCAGCAGAAGCTCTCAAAAACAAAAATACATCTAGATTTTGAAACATTTTTCATCTGTGCTCCGCTCCTATTGGCCTTAGCGTGATGATATATAGCCTATAACCATTCTCCACGAATGAGCTATATAACACTGAAAGAATTATTCAAATCGGACCAGTAGTTCCTGAGATTACCCCCTACAACGCCACAACGTCACAAACTCACAAACTTTACCTCTTTATAATATTAGTATAGATATATAGTATACTAGCTGACCCGTGCAACTTCGTCTGCACCAAATCGGTTATTACCAGTTTCAATAATATTTTTAAACGCAAATAATCTTAAAAAACCTAAAACCCGATTGCAGCGACATTTAGCCGTTCCAATTGTAAATCCAAACTATCCAGGGAATCACTCAAACATATACCCAGTTGGTATGTGGGAAATCTTTTAAAATAAGCCTAGAACCTGTTCGCAGCATTACCTAAAGTGTCCAATGAAGATCAAAACTAACTTACATATATTTCCGATAAATTTCTTCCCAGTACCCCTTGTAACTTCATCACTTACATACTGTAAAAATTAATCTTTATCTACATTAAATTTCCATTTTGTTTTAGTTGTTTATTTTATAAGAATTTGTAAAGTATACGTGAAATCTGTATTCAATCTTAATTTTGTCAAATTTATTTTACTTTTGACATATAAACCATCTTTTTTACTGAGATACTGAACTTGGGATAATATACCTTTCTAACAGTGAAAGAATTTTTGGAATCGGATCAGTAGTACCAAGCATTCCTCTAAAACAAAACTTTACCTCTCTTTATAATATCATTATATGTAAAAACGACGTAGTATGGTAACTGCAAACACCTCAACTGATTACTTTAATCGCAGATTCACAAACCTGAACCCAACTACTTCAAGACTCAACAATATTTAGAAAACGAATTTTATCAAATATCGAAACAACACACGTACTGATAGAACTCTAATTGAGATTCATCTTCTACAATGCAATGTAACTATTATATAGGTGTTATGTTTTAGGAAAAAATCTTGTCACCTTTGTTTAGCAAACATTTTTTATACAATAAAATAAATGTAACAACATATAACTGACAGTTTCGTTTACACATATTTTATGTGGTTGATAATTACGCATAGAAACGTCATATAGCCATAGCTCAGTTATAACGTACTGGACATTATATGGTCCGCCGGAGCCGACGGTTCGAATCCTGGCGATCTTTTTTTCTGGTATTTTTTTTTAAGTAACTTAGGGAAATATAGCTTATCTTTTTAGCTAATCTGTCTGCTATATATAGCACAATGAAAATTTACCAAAATCCGTCAAAAATTTAATTAACTACAAATGTTTGACTTTCGTCCGTTATCCTGGAGAATCCCTTGCGTTTTATGAGATAAAAAGTATTCTAGATGTACCCTTGTAATATTAGTTATCACTGTGCCAAATTTCGTCAAAATTGGTTTAGTACTTTCAGAGTGGTACGTGTTCAAAGGGACAGACAAACAGGCAGATCCTGGAGAATCCCTTGCGTTTTATGAGATAAAAAGTATCCTAGATGTAATCTCGTAATATTAGTTATCACTGTGCCAAGTTTCGTCAACATCGGTTCAGTACTTTCAGAGTGATGCGTGTTCACAGGGACAGACAGACAGACAGACAAAAATTGTAAAAATATTATTTTTGGCTTCTATATCGATAACAAAGTCTACCCCGATAAAAATTTTCAAAAAATATTTAATGTACAGATTTGACCTTGCTACAGTTTTATTACAGTATAGAAGAAGAAGATGTAGAAATGGGGCGTTACAGTGGACGCAGCTAGCATAATATATTTTGTCATTATGTATTTTGCTAGTATTATGTGTAGGAGTTGGTCACCACCGCCAAACCGTATTGGTCCTAGGCCCATCAATAATTTAAATTCGGGGTCGTGACCACTCTAAAAAAACTGTGTTACATAGCAACTCTAATAATAAGTAAATGCAATTATTCCAATGCTACTTACCTTGCTTGACTTGGCTTGGCGTTCCTGTTACGCTCTCACTGCGCTGCTCCGTGTGTAATGATGTGTGTGTAGTGTATTTGTATGTAAAATTAGTGTAGGATAGAATAAACACTGACAACAAATACAAGGACAATAGTCTTTACAATAATTCATATAAAAATAATATAACAAATCAAATATGTATTACAAATATTATTACGCGTGGGACGTCACGACTCTTCAAAACCCGTACAAGGGTGTGTTGCATCCGAGAAGAAAGTAAAGCCCTTTTATTTTTTGCGACTAACTAGGATCACAGGGTAACATTCCTTAACATTATGATTAATTGTATTTAGTACTTAACGCCTTAACCTCAAGGAGTATTGATGCCAGGCAGGCGGCCGATCGTAAAAATTAAGCCAAATTATACTTCACAACATGCCAAGTATAAAAAATGGATTTGGGTTTTAGTATATCCCATCAAAAACATAGATGTGAAATGAGAGCCAAGTTCGATATTATTATAAATGCCTTGGTTGTTGACTTCAAATGACAAAAGTAGTGAGATATAAATTGGTACCAAGTTCAATGGTCAGTTCTAAAGTTTATTTATAACAACATAAATTATGTTATAACAACTTAATACAACAATGTCTTGTTTAAATTTCTTGAGTTCTAAAAGAAGCATTACTTCCGTAGTTTTTAAAATGGAAATGAAAAAAGATTTGTACTTAGTACTTCTACGAGAAATCTGTCAACGGAAAAGCAACCATTAATGGCTTCAACAAACCAGAAATATTTATTGCGATCTACTCAAATAACAACGTAATGCAAAGAACTTATTTATTTTTGTAAATCGTGCTATAAGACTTTACTAGCTTCTGCACGCGACTTTGCACGCGTGGAATAGTTACTTTGGGCTAACTAACAGAGGAACCTCTCAAAAGGAAAAAAAAATCGATTTTGAAATATTTTTCATTGATGCTCCGTTCCTGTTAGTCTTAGCGTGATGATATAGCCTATAGCCGTCCTCGATAAATGAGCTATCTAACACTAATGGAACTTTTCAAATCGGACCTGTAGTTTCTGAGATTAGCACGTACAACCAAACAAATAAACCCTCCCAGTTTTATAATATTAGTATAGATCAGTATTCTACTATTTTCAATAGGTATCAACGTATTGCTAATGTAATGGTATATAAGTTCTATAATGATTTCCTGTCGTAGAAGTTTACGTAAATAATACGATATTGTAACAATGGATTACCTTGAAACATAAATTTTACATACAATACATATAAATATTTACGAGTACACGAAAATACACAATTTTACTATTAATAATGTAATATAGAGAATTATACATTGTAAATGTTAAAATATATAAATTAAACTGTACCCCTATAGTAATTATACATAGCATTATGAAACTTAATCTTTAGCTGGTGACATAACTAACAAATTTCTAACACTATAAAGGGCATGACGTCTCACAGGCTACGACTTTAAAATTTATTTTAGTTATGAAAATCAACTTGAGTGTTTTAAAATTGTCAACATATTGACCCACCGCTATGTAATGAAAAATACATTAGTAACTTACGTCAACTCTTTTTTATAAATATAAAAAAAAAAAAAAACGAGTATTATCACTTAATGGTATTTTTCAGTTTCAATTGGTATATGATCCAGATTTTACGTTCCAGGGTCTGTAAGCGAGAAAAACAGTTAAATTATAACTTTTTACTTAAAATCTAATCTATAAGGAATCAAAAGAGTCACTTTCAAAACTAAAAAAAAGGCTACTGAGACGCGGAGTCACGGTGAGCAAGAGAGTACTGCTGGTACTCTCTGGAGCTGGTACTCTCCTTGGGTAGTTCTATTAAATTTGTACCTTCCATCTTTGTTTGTGATCGGAATCCAGTAAGTAAACCAGGGTCATCATGAAAAGAAGAATCGGAGTACATAAGGTAAGCCAGGACCAGACAACCGAGAAGCGGTCGACGTTGCCCAGGGTGTGCCACGTGGAGGCTCTCTGACGTGCACCCCACATGCAGGCTACATTTTTTTTATTTTTTAACGTGGAAGGAACTTTTTACTGGGACGCAGCTGCCGGTGCCTTCCGGCGACTTTAATAGACTAAAACTCCACGACAACCTATGCTGCACTGTGGGAGTGTCGCGGGACAGCGCGAGCATGTTCCGCTACACCCCCGGTGGCAGGCGTTACCCACTCCGCACCCGGTTGAGGCAGTCTGGTTGCGAGACTGCCTCCCAGCCCGCCAAACCTGTGCAATGGGAGGTCAGGGTCCCCGTCCCTTCCCCCTGGGTTCGGCTGGCAGAAGAGAGGTAAACCCCTCCGCCATCGCCCGCCAATGATTTTTATCGAGGTTTACTCCTCCTCCGCCTCAGCCACCCCGACGTCCCCTCCGGCCTACGCTAACCTAAACATCCTCCTCTCCATCCCTTTTTTTTAACGTGGGGAAATCCCTTATGTATACGCCACCCTCCCGGGGAGAGGGTGGGTTATGTCCGAGTCGCACGGACTAAAACCCTACGGTGTACCCTCTACTGTCGTAATGGAGTGACAAGGGATCGTGCTAGCTAGCAAGACATGTTACCCCGGTAGCCGGCCCAGGATGGGACTCCCGCGCTAGAGAGAGACAGCCTGGCACACGTAGACTGTCTCCCAGACGGCCGAACCAGTGCAGTGGAGAGACGGGCCCCCCGACCCATTTCCCCTTGGTCCGGCTTAAGGACGAACGTAGGGGGCGAATGAATCGCCCCCCCCCACGTCCACCCAACGCCTACGCAACCCCCTTAAGGAGGTCTTGGCCCCAGTTCTGGCCGCCTTTTAGGCCAGAGCGGTCTGCACTTGGTGCCTCCCATCATGTGGTCTACTGATTTGCCAGCGCCAGCACACAGGGCTCAGTGCATTTGCGCAATCGTGCATCTTTTGCCTTGTGACCGGGCTGTCCGCATCGGAAACACAATCCCCCGCGGTCGACAGACGACGTGCAGAGTGGGCGAGTGTGCCCGACGTCCATACACCGATAGCAGCGCAAGGGACCACGCTGCAGGATGTGCACTCGCGCCGCACACCATCCCACAAGGGTAGTCGCCCCGCCTCACTCAATTTTTTGGCAGCTGCCACAGGGAACGATATATGGATCACTCCACCGCTCCGACCAAATGCGCATATAGGTCCAGGTCTGATACAGGCCGGTTCGCAATCATTCTTAAGTGCCACGGCGGCAATAACCTCCTCGACAGAGACAGAGTCGTGTAGCCCAACGATGCGCACGTCGGCCTTCTTTATTACCCTTCCCACTGTGGCCACATCCTACAACAGCTCCCTCAGGCACTCCGCCAGTTTATCGGCTTGCTCAGCACTGTCTGGGCTATGGATTTCGAGCTTTCTTGCTCCGGTAGCAGTCGGCCGCACCAAGGGGGCCTTCTCAATCCCCAGTTCCATTAAGGAGTTATGTTCCCGCACTTTGAGTAGGACGTCGCTATAACTGACCCCCTCCTTTATGGCGTTAGACTGCAGTGTAATAGTTACTGTAGCCGAGCGCGGGTTCGAGGGAAGCTTTGCCTTTGTCTTACCCTTAGCCTTAGGCGCCTTCGCAGATGCGGCTTTAATCACAGCAGCGGTTGGAGTCGACGGTTTGGGCTTTTTGGTCTTCTTTCGACGGGTCATTGTAGTCCAACCTTCATCTACAGCTGAGGTGGGAAGAGGCGCCCAATGTATACCCAAGGGCTCCTGGGAACCTTCAGCCACCTTCGCACCGACAGCAAGCGGGACAGGCGCAGGTTTAGCGGGCCGAGAAGTCCCAGCCTTAGCAAGCCTTGTCTTGCGCGCTTTAGCCCCCACAAGTTTATCTCCCCCAGGGCCAGGAGTCAACCTTTGCGTTATGAGTTCCATACTCGGTTCAGGCTGTGGTTTTTTCACCTCATCAGCCTTCCTATGGAGCTGCTGGACCTCCAACATCAACTCGACCACCTGCTGCCGGAGCTGGCGTACCACACATCGAAGATAGATTGTCTCGTCAGACATGGTGCGCGAGAGTGCCGTTGTTGCCACATCCTGCAGGGTCCTAGCCGCATCCTTCAGCTCCGAAACGCAACGACCCTGCAGTCTCTTAGACTTACGGCAGACCTCGTAGATGGCCGTTACTTTGACATCCGCCAGAGCCTTCGATGTCGAGAGCCATGTCGAAATCCAGCTCACCGAAATCATCGTTCCGGCCGCTCAAAATACGGTCATACAAGGCATCAGCATCGCTAACGACCGAGTGCCTCGTTTTCGCCGGAGCGTCTTTCTCCCGACTCCTACCCCTATTAGTGGACTGGGTGTTGGACACTTGCCCACCACAGTCTGCGTCCATCTCTGTGTCAGAACGTCACCCAGTACTCGACACCGTGGCCAAGCTGCCAACGCTACACATCGAGAGGCGGTCCAACGAGGTACCCTTTCGAACCTAACCACAGGCTGTTTATCAGTAATCCGTTTAGGTACTGCAAAAGTAGTCATCTGTGCATGCGAGTGTGAGTTAATTTTGTGTTGGCGATTCGATTAACGTTGTCTCACTGTATAAAATGATTAGTTTCTTTTTATTATGTTGGCAATGTTAAACGTCATATGATACCCCGACCAAATTGAAAAATTTCTATAAACAATATATTATTCAACAAAACTAGCTACGCGTCGATTTAGGCGGGTTACGTATGCAAGTGCAGATTTGTTTATTTCCTTGTTAGACTCGTGAATGTTACTTTTCTTTACTATTATCTATAAACTATACTTTTTAGACAAAATGTGCTACATTTATGTATACAAAATCGATAATTTCGTTACACAAAAATGTAAACTAATCAATGACATTACACGAAACTATATGAAACAGTAAGTATTTGAGGTATTCAATTTGGCGTAAAATTTTATTCTTTTATTGAATTTGTGTTGTAATTACAGTAATATTTATATACTTTGGACACGGATATCTCATGAAGGCCCAGAGAAGAGTTGACTTCTTTAACTTGTACAGTTAAATTGAACAAAAGGGTGAGAGAACACAAGAAGACTTGAAAAAGAGAATAATAAAAAATGGAAAGAGCAGTGGAGACTTTAATGCAGTGATGTCATGATTATATGGAAATGAGGTTGTAACAGGATAAAATTAAGAAATAAATGGTGCAAACACAAGACTGAGTTCTTTAGATTTATTAGAACCAACATAATATATATTATAGAAATTACCGGTAAAAACTAGTTTTATTTTATTTATAATGACATTATATAATACTTTTTTTGAATGATGACATTTTATTATTGTTCTACTCTGCATAATAATTTATCCTTTAACATCCTTGTTATTGGTTCTTTAGTCTTGTACAAGCGTTTTTCATGAATATTTCAGCCCTTGTATGCTTTTCTCCATAATTAGCTTCTGTTGTGCCAGTAGTAGTATGTACAATTAGAATCTTCAACAAAGGGTGTAGTGAGAAGCCAATCTCCTAAAAAATATAACTTGCTATATAAATAAAATACAATTTTACAATATTTATCTACATACATTTTTTCATGTATATTATGGAATTAAAAATAAATAAATATTGATATAAAAATAATAATGGAATTAAATTTTCCTATTTCAATTACAAAGTATATGGTGAAAAACAAATGTTTTCCCGGTTTGTTTGTTTATTATAAATAATGCACTGGCAATTTGTCTAGGTACACTGATGTCCGACTATATATATATATAGTCGGACATCGGTGTATATATATATATATATTAGCAAAAGCCACACCGTTTTTCCATGTTGGTGAAATAATTATATGGTTATATAGTTGACTATATTGTATCCCATATCAGTGAGTCATATAACCTATAATATGGTTTTCATCAACCCAATCATATGTGAAAAAAATATTTGTAGGTTATTTATGTCAATCTAATACATATAATTTCCTTAAGTTAACATAATATTTACCATTTATCCATTTAAGATACTGGTAGTGTTTACAATAGTAATAAAGATGTTCATCTTCTTTAGCAGGTCCAAACACAATGAAAAGACTACCATCAATACAGCTAACCACAGCATTTACAATGAAACCTGAAAAAAATAATAAATATATTCATCTGTATGTTATCAATTATAGATACATAATTTTGTTTAAATTGGAATATAGTTATATTATTTAGTAAAAATTGTGTCACCCTTTTCATAAGTTGTCTGTTCAAAGGTATCAATTTGAAACAAATTGTAACTAGTTTTCTTTATTACAGTAACTCTTGAATATACCATATGTATATAAATTTTTAAATAAACAAATACAAAGAAATTACTATGGATATATGTTTAAAATGTTAGATTCAAAATATACACATTCCTTACAATGTATTATTCATGAGAGTTTATTTGCTATCTCTATTAGCTCCTGATAGGATCCAGAGGATTTTGGTAGGGTGTCTGTACCCGACTGGATCGCGACCACCGTACACCAGGTGGAACACCCGCCATAGTGGCACGTTTGGGCGTGTCGCGTTTCGGGATCAGCCGGTGTATATCCAGCAACGGGGGGGGGGGCTGTCCCTAACTGGGACGCTTTCAGGCCGGCATGACAGCGGCGACCGGCGATGGATAGTATGTCTTTCGGCGGTCGCCATTGTTTTTGGATTGTACTGTGCTTACCATCAGGCACAGTACAGTCACTTTGCCGAGCTACAATAAAAAAAAAAAAAAAAAAAAAGACACATGTGTATTGAGCACATTTTGTAGAGATCACGATTATTGCACTTATATGATAAAAAGTTCACTTATTATATCTTGTGCTCCCAGTATTTTGAACATTTTCAACGCAAAAAATAACGTGCTCCTATATAATTTATTCTATAAAAATACTTTTACTCTACAAAGCTAAACTTTTCACGACAAAAATCACAGTGAAACATATACTAACGTAAATATGAATATGTTTCGGTTTGAAACGTCAAAATGACATTTCATTGTAACTCGCACTCGCAAATAAGCATTTACGCGCCTCTACATACTCGCGTTTCGAAACTCGATGCCTATAAAGTAAACAAACAAAACTCACACTCACAAACTATATCTGACAAGCGAGAAACTAGGTGGTGCTTTTAAAATCCCATACAAACCGTAGTGAACGTCAACGCGTTCGAGTAGGTATAAGAACTCACACTAAACACACAGTACTATTATCCCGCATTGAACCGCTACAATGCCGAATCTGCTCAGCTTGACTGCCATAATGGGAGAATCCAAGCTGGCTGACGAGGTTATAGCCAACAGACCCGCTGAGTCCACGGCTCAATTGTCCCTATTGGGAGTAGTATACGGTTCTGTAATGATTCCAATTTGCGTAGACCATTCCGCCATTGACTGGACCAACAGGTCCTGTGCAGCGGCGCAATGGTTAATATTCGCCTGAAGTACCGTAAAATCCATCAACTAACGATCCTTGGATGACACTCCCTTCGTTAACCCGCTAGGAATCTCTGGTTCCGAGCCGCGTCCCTCAGTCTCTCTCATGTTCGTCGCTTTTCCCTTCCTATTTTGGGTATGTAGGCACAAGATACTCCCTAGCATATGGTTTGCTGGCTGCTTTGCTTCGTTGCAGATCATGCAATGCGGCGCTGCTGAGCACTGTTTTGCTTTGTGGCCCATTCCACCACAGCGATAGCATTGGTCGCTACGGTCTATGCTTGCGGCGCATCGCTGGCTGATATGCCCTAATTCCAGACAACGAAAGCAACTCTCCGTTTTAGGAGGAAGGAGTCTTACTTGGACCGCTACCCATCCTATCAGTAACTTTCTTTGTTGCACCAGTATTTTAGCAGCAGCTATAGGGCAACGAACCCATACAGTACCAGCTCCATACTGGCTTCGGCGAATTTCACCAACTATTATATGGTTGGCCGAACAACCTCCCTTGGAAGCAACAGCCGCTGCGATCTCTTCTTTCGTAGCTGCATCATTTAGGCTGACTAACTGTAGACCTGCACACTTCACCGGTCTGGTCACTAGGACCCTCCCTTTGCCGAGGGCTTCATCCAGTGCAGCTTTTAAATCTTCTGCCAGGCGGTCGGCTTTATCCGAGGTAGCTGCGCCCGACACTTCCAACCTACGAGCACCGGTTGCCATCTCCTTGAGGAACGGGATGTCGAATCGCGCCAGGTTCACTCTGCTTCTAGGAATCGACATTATGTCCTTATAGCTTGGGCCATCGTCTTCCTCTCCATGTTAGGCCGTCAAAACAATGACTGAGGAGCGTGGAACAACGAGCTTCTTCACTGGTGGTTTGACCGTCCCCACCGCATCCTTTGTTTTAGTGGGACGCCTTGCCACTGCTGTCCATTCGCAATTCCCTGAGATTGGATTCACTTGGCGAGATCGAATAGTCGGCACAGTTGAATGTGCCTCTCTAGTCGCCATCTTCTTTTTCCTAACCTTTCTCCTGCTCTTCTTCTGACTCTTCTTCTGTCCCTTAGCTTCCTTGACATCAGGCTGAGTTCGTGATGAACCGACTACCTAGGTCAGTGCCAACGGATCCGTCCTCGGCGTTGTCACTGGGACTTCGTTGGTATCGGTCATTACTGGCTCATTTTGTTGATTACCCGAGAGCGTCCTGTCCACGGCATTCTCGGCAGGCACTCCTATCGCGCTCCTAGCCAGGAACATTACCGATCGCAACACCTCCTCGAAGTTCACGAAGTTGTGCCATATTGAAGCTATGAGGGCTAGGCTGAGATAGAGCTGCACATGGGACTCTGTGTCCCATACTCGTAGCAATCTTCGGCGATGGGGTAGCAGGGCTCGGCCCCAGTCGTCCAATCCTTGCCAACGTCCCCCTCAGCTCCACGATCTCGTTCTCAAGTTGCGCAATTTCAAATGCCTGCTTCATATTTGCTTCATTCAGCCTGTCGTAAGCGGCTTGTAGTCTTATCAGTTTATCTGTAGCCGTGCAGCTGCTCAGCTCCTGGATCATACCTGTGATAGACGCAGCTGCCGCTTTCAGCGCACTCTGAAATGTGCCTTTAAAATGACCAGACTTCTGGGTTATGGTGAGGATAATTTCGGCATCTGATAGAACTCTCTTGTTGAGTTCGGTGGCCAATAGATTCTGCGAAAGGGCAGCGAAATTGACTGTATTCGCAGCCCGATCTTTCAAAGCCCTATTCACAAATTCAAGCGCTTCCTGCTCCGCCTTGAGTCGCTCATCTTCCCTCTGTAAGACGAGATGTTTTTCTCTGACTTTATATACCCTATATACTCACTACACTCACTATATACTCACCTGTCTTAGGCATAGGGCCTTTCTTGCCTCTTGGGGCCATGGCCACGGGCGAGCATTGTCCAGTCCATTTGGCCGTGGTTATCGTTTTCTTGCTGGAATCAATTGTCCGTGTTCCTGCTCTAGTCTTCATTGTTGTCCGTGGCAAAATTTTGCCCCCCCAGAAGACGCGGGGCAGCCCAGACCCGTGGGCCCGGGGAGGGATTTTCCGACTCCAATGGAGCCGGTACCCTCCTGGGGTATTGCTTTTTTTGATTTACCTTACGCTACCTTATTTTTTTTTGTAGAGGGGAAAATCCTGCATGGATACACCTCGCACTGCTGGGGGACAGGGCGAGGGTTATGCGAGACTTTTACTCACTAAAAACCCCTCTTCTGCTCAGCGCGAATGTGAAACAGGAAGCGGTTTCACGGCTAGCATACGCCACAACCCTGGCCACGCACTTGGGTCACCCGTAGATGGTAGGTCGGGGACCCTCCTCTCAGGAAGTAATTCTTCCCTATGCTCTTCTTGTGGAGCGGCGGCTAAAGCCGTGCTAAGCCTGTACGGGCCTTCCTTTCGTGGCAACGGACGCACCCGCGTCCGTCACCTGAAGGCATGTTACGGAGGCATCGGGTGGGACAAGTGTCCACGTCTCCTCGCTCGACGACCTGCTCTCCTGCGGCGCGCTATAGGAGCTTCAGGGTCTATCTCTCTCAGTCGTTTGGCTCCTCTTTCCGCCGAAGTACCTCCTCACAAAAGGACTGGACAACGCCCCATGATCTCTCACTGTCGATCATGGCCTGTACCAGACTCGGCAGAGAGCGATCACAGTTCACCACTGCCGTTAATCCAGAGCGTTCAGCTGCCCAACGCGGGGATTCCTTCAAGGTGTGAAGTGCTGTGTCTTCTTCACAATCGTCACAACGGTGATACTTTGGTGTCAGCTCCCTTCTGGCTATCTGGTGTAAATACTTCCCGAAACACCCGTAGCTGGTCAGCATTTGCACCAGCCGGAAGGTGAGTACCCCATGCATCCTTTCGAGCCACTCTGTCAGTATTGGACGGATCGCGTCAACCGTCTAGGATCCGGTACTACCGTCTCGAGGTTTTCCCCCCACGCTATCGTAACCACGTGGCGCCAGAAAACCCTTTGCGCCTCCAATTCCCTAGGTGCGATGGACACACCCTGGGACACTCTTTCTACCTTACGCTACCTACTGTAACATGTACATTAGTATACTAACATTAACAGTGTGTCGAATGGGATGGGATTCTGTACTCCGTGGAAGCTGCTAAGACCTTGCTAGGTCAATAGCGTAGTTAGTTCGAGAAAAAAAAAGGATGGGATTTATGTCTTTAAATTTTTATTAATACTTAGTCTGGCCATAAATACTGTTACAATTAAAAATAAACAAAATATTACATTTGAATTTGGAATCTGTCATTTTTAAATGATTGTTCATTGAGTTTTCTCATTTTTTTTTGTACAATACTTTGCGATATTAAAATGGAGTGGGGTGACAAAGAGAACCGAATCGCTGTGATTGCATTACACAAAGTAGGTATGGAGCCAAATGCAATATTTAAAACACTCCATACGCTTGGTATTAGTAAAATGTTTGTGTACCGGGCTATTAATAGGTACATTGAGACCTCCTCTGTTTATGACAGAAAAAGATCTGGCCGTCCACGTAGTGTTCGTACGAAAAAGGTGGTCAAAGCAGTAAGAGAAAAAATTCGAAGAAATCTTGTCCGAAAGCAAAAGATTTTATCTCGGGAGATGAAGATAGCACCTAGAACCATGTCGCGTATTTTAAAATATTACTTAGGACTTGCAGTCTATAAGAGACGTACTGGTCATTTTGTAACTGATAATTTAAAAAAGAATAGGGTGTTAAATCGAAACGACTACTGAAGCGGTACGCAAAGGGAGGCGACAGAAAAATTTTGTTTACGGATGAGAAATTTTTTACAATTGAGCAATATTTTAACAAACAAAATGACCGTATTTATGCTCAAAGTTCTAAGGAAGCTTCCCAATTAGTCGACAGAGTGCAACGTGGGCACTATCCGACTTCAGTGATGGTTTGGTGGGTTATTAGCTATGAAGGAGCGACTGAGCCATACTTTTGTGAGAAAGGTATCAAAACATCGGCACAAGTATCAAGATACCATTCTTAAGAAGGTAGTGAAGTCCCTTAACAACACCATGTTCAATAACCAAGAATGGTCCTTCCAACAAGACTCGGCGCCGGGTCATAAAGCTCGGTCTACGCAATCTTGGTTGGAATCGAACGTTTCGAACTTCATCAGAGCTGAAGACTGGTCGTCGTCTAGTGCCGATCTTAATCCGCTGGATTATGATTTATGGTTAATTTTAGAGTACGGCTTCCTCTAAATGTCATGATAATTTGGAGTCCCTAAAACAATCCGTACGATTGGCAGTGAAGAGTTTTCCTATGGAAAGAGTGCGTGCTTCTATTGATAACTGGCCTCAACGTTTATAGGATTGTATTGCAGCCAATGGAAGTCTCCATTCTTCAAATAAGATTTTTTATATTTTAAATTGTTTTATATTTAGGTATTAAACTAACACGCTGTAAAAGTAATAAATGTCATTTGCAATAGAAATTTTTTTTTCTTTGTTTCAGTATTTATGGCAAGACTAGGTATATTTTATATGGATGCATATCAATATAATGTAGTTTTTGTGATTTGAGAAATTGTGTTATGGAACTCTTAAGGAAATGATCTAATAGCTTTTTTAAAAAGACCTCTTCTATCTTTAAAATTACTACTAATTTTAATGTCTAATAGTAAACAATATGTTAATAATTATTCTTTTAATAAAAAAACAGAATGAGTTGAAAGTCTTAAAATTTTTCATTAATATAAATCAAGATATCTACCTAGTCTGGCCATAAGTTCTGTTACAAATGAAAATGGATTTTTTTTTTAATGAAGTAATGTAATATTATTAACATTTATACCTACATATTTATTTGTTTGAGCAAAAAATAAAAAAAATATTCTATTTGAAATGGCCACCTTTGACTTTTATACAGGCCTTTAATCTGTTTGGCCACAAATCTATGGATTTACGCACTGTTTCCAAGGGAAATTGCGCCACTGCTTGCTCCAAAGATTTTTTAAGAGACTCAATGTCGCCGTGTCGTTTAGAGCAAGCAGGTCATGTCCTCTAAAACTGACCATAATTTGAAGTTTAAAGGGTTGAGGTCCATTTACAGTAAACAACACACTTTTGCTTTCCCGCAGACGCATACACTGGTAATAAATAGTTAATTGAAATAATAGCTTATTAGTTAATTATCAACCAGTGAAAACTGTGAATATCGGTCCAATCGTTTGGAGGATCCTATGCCGACCAAGTCGTGATTATAAGCTTGTCTAAAATAAAAGTAAGTGACTGTGAAATAAACTATTTTGATTAAGATTACTCTGAATAAGATTACACATACAACTTACTCTATTAACACTAATAAAAAATTGGGTAATTTCTTATTAAATGCACCGCGCTCACCAACCGCTGCCGCGGCTGGTTCGCGTTATATTTTTTAGTAAGTCTAACCTTTTTTTTTTTTTTTTTTTTTCGCGGGGGAATCCTCTTGGATATCTGCACCTCGCCGGGCAGCATAGGTGAGAATGCCAGATTTCTACTGACTAAACCCCCTCGGTGTTCTTCTTGCACCATTTAGCCGGGTGGGCAGGAAAAGCCTCTGCAGTACTTCTACCCGACCCGGCAGGTGTTGACCCCTCATCAGGGCCCCGACTGGTAGTCTGGAAAGGGAAGACCTTGACCCTCTCTGACGAACTGATGGGAGGCGCACTGAACACTAATGCGCCTTAACCACGTGGGCGTGTGTTAGTAAGTCTAACCTAACCTAACCAAACCGAGACAAAAGAGCAAGCAGTCGAAAAAAAAATTAACGTACCCGATTTATTTTTCTCAATTTTCCCGTCTTGGTTCGGTTAGGATGTGAAACAAGGGCAGTTGCCGTTAATACATAAGCACCATTTTGTATATTACCAACTTAATGATTTTTAATTTAAAACAAAACAATTTCGTCTCGGTGTAGTTAGGTTAGTTTAGACTTGCGTAAAAAGATAACGTTAACCGGCCGCGGCAGCGGTTGGCGAGTTCGGTGCATTTAATACGTAAGTACCAAAAATTAAATTATATAATAGTAAATATTGAGAAACATTAGATAAAGAAAAAAAAATTGAATAAGGATGAACGAAAAAGTGATATTGGGCCATTCGAACTTGACTAAAATAACCTTTGACACTAACTACAATGCGCATAAATTATAACGAGTATTTATGTGAAAAAAATCAGTGACAAGAACAATTCCGTATGTAACGATCTAATTGACTGTTCGTTATTATTGAAGGTAAATATACGTTGAAATTTATTTTTACGCTGTAAAATAGTCATCATTTAAACGTATAAAGTTGTTTTCCAAGTGTTTTACAATTACTTCCATCAACATCAACGTTACCTATTAAATAGAGAAAAATCGAAGATTTAATCAACCCGAAAACGGAGTCTACCAAGAGGTTTGGTAGAACTCAGTCGACTTTGTCCCACGAGCCGTGGTATTATGACGAACAGCATAGTATGAAGGGCTATCGTACTAGTAGCTTCAAAAAACTTTCAACACAATCTTTTTCAGATTAAAATCAATAATGACGCCTGCACCTCAACAACACCAATTACAGCAAGATGCTGAGTTCAATACATCTTTGCATGGTGACAGTATTGTTATATCTGGGATGGCCGGACTTTACCCGGATGCGAACTCTGTTAAAGAATTATCTTCAATTTTATACGAAAAGGTAATCAATAAAAATGGATATGTTTTTAAACCGGGTGTAGGTGTAATAGTTCCGAATTTCTTTCTGGAATTCGTTTTCCGTCTTTACCAATAAATAATATGTTTACTAAAAGTCTCTCTGTTATTTATTAATTGACAGGAAATAGCCGTAACGCTGTTTTCCTTTTAAAAAAATGGTTAGATATAATTTTATATATTAAATTAGAGATATTAGTTTTATTAATTATTAGTAGATCCTTATTAGGTACTAGCTGTACCCGCAGTTCCGTACGCGTTTTTTTTAAATCGATTAAAGAATTATAAAATTGTGAGACTATGTACAATTTTAGATATGCTTTTTAAAAGCAAGTGTAAGTACGACACGCACGCCACTTACAGTAACATGTAACGTATACATTAGACATATAAATACTAACAGCGTGCCAAATGAGATTTGTCATCAGCAACATATTTGGAACCTTAACCCACAATATAACTACCTCAGTGCTCACTTACTCTATATAAGAAACTAATGAAACAATAACTTAAAATATTATTGTAAAGATTTAATGTTTAATGTGTAATTTAATGTTCCGCAAGAAATTGTATTATGGAACTCTTTACGTAATACGTTTATAATATAAGATCTTATTAGGAAGACCTCTATATCATTAAAGTTATTAATAATTATAATGTCAAATTGTAAACAATAAGCTGATAATTATTTCTCTTATTACAAATAAAGAATGAGTTGAAATCTTTCTAAATTTCATGCAGACAAAGTCGCGGGTAACAGCTAGTCTAAAATAGAATAACCTAAGGTTCGCTACCTACCAGTGAAAGTCTCGTGAAAATCGGTTTAACCGTTTTGGAGAAAGCATTGTCGGCGAAGCCACGGTTAACAGCTAGTATAAACTAAAATTACTTTTTGTAAAGTCAGCTATCTACCAGTCAAAGTCTCGTGAAGATCGGTGGAACAGTTTTGGAGATAGTACTGCGGGCGAAGCCACGGTTAACTGCTAGTATAAACTAAAATTGCTTGAATTACTTTTTATAAGGTCAGATATCTGTCAATTAAAGTTTCGTGAAGACCGGTCCAACCGTTTTGGAGATAGCACTGCGGGCGAAGCCACAGTTAGCAGCTAGTATAAATTAAAATAAACTAAATTACTTGCTATGATGTCCGCTATCTGTTTGTGAAAGTTCCGTGAACATCGGTCCAACCGTTTTGGAGATAGCATTGCAGACGAAGCCGCGGTTAATATTTAGTCTAATTTAGAGTAGCCTAAATAACCCGCTGTAACTTCAGCTATCTGCCAGTAAAATTCCCGTCAAAATCGGTTCAGCCGTTTCGGAGATTACCCAGAACAAACAGACAGACACAGACCGACAAAAATTTTAAAAATTGTATTTTTGTTATCAGTAGCGTGTATACTTTCGTACCCAATTAGTATTAAAAAAAATATTTTGATATTACATACAGACACTTCATTTTTATTATATGTATAGATATAGTTTATTGTCTGGAATAGGGCATATTTGATATTTCCCTTCTTGATTCAGGTTGATCCGATTAGTTCTTCTCCTCGATGGGACGTGAATCCTCCAGAAGCTTCAAAATATACGGGAAAAGTGTCCGGTTTAGACCTATTTGATGCACAATTTTTTATGGTGAACTATCGAGTTGCGACATTTATGGATCCGATGGCACGGAAAATCTTAGAGCAAACTTTTCATGCTATTATTGATGCAGGTGAGATTACACTATAGACTTTATTATTGAAAGAATAAATCAATTCAATTCCGATGAGTGACAATTATTCGAACGTATTTATTAGTTTTTCTGTGCGTCAGTTAATTGGTTATTCTTTTACACATATTAATGGCTCAAGTATCCGCAGCCGCCAAACCTTCGGTATTGTATAAAAGCTGAAATTTTCTCTGTGCATGTGTCTAACACAGGTAAGAACGATGAGAGGCTATGGAATTTGGATTATAGTTACTAGGACAGGTAACATGTAGTATAGGTCTATAAAATAGTGTCCCAATTTCTTTAGAGTATAAACTACATACTCCATCAAACATCTATCGAAACTCCATAGTCCCTGTCGTTCTTACCTGTGTTGGGCACACGCACAGAGAAACTTTCAATTTTACAATAACGAAGATCTGACGGTTGCGGTCTCTTGCTCTATAATAATTATTAACATTTTGTTATTACCCTACAGTTCTATACTAATCTACAAATGTGTGGACCAAAGAAAACGATCATATATTTCATTAATCACCTTAAGATTGCTGTTCAAAATTATGAAAAAAAAGTCTACTTAAGTTTGAAGTTATTATTAATACTAGTGGTTGCATAGTGGTCGAGATTCAACCATAATTCATTTTGACATTAAATAAGACCAAAGAAAACAATTATTATTTCAGTGAGTTCACAAATTTACTAAACATAAATTATTTATCAATTAATAATTAATGTATATGTCGGGACACCGGCAAAATGGCGTCCATGTAGAAGTATGACGTCATCCATAGTGACGTCTTTGATCGATCAATCCACCAGGAACAATTGAATAAAACGTAAATCGATACAGAAACACAACACTGACTATAGTTACGACGAATTATCCGTAGATGTGATTGATCAACGGTCTGAGCGACTATATCCAGCATCTTTTTTTTTTTTTCTCGAACTGACTATGCTATTGATTTGTTAAGGTTTCTACAGCTTCACTGGACTACTAAGGCGAACGCTAAGGCACTCAGCCGATTTTATTTAGGTAACATGCTCAAGGGTGCACGGCACACCTCGGCTTGGGCTGTTACCGAAATCCCGACCTGACCTAGCTAATCTATTCTAAACTATATACAATTGAGATTGCATGATTCACAAACGCATACGTGTATATCGGATATGAAACGAACTAAAGTACTCGATTCAGTTCGATAAGGGAAAAAAACAAAACCTTTCCACCATGTGTATATGTGTGCACGTGTGTGAGAGGTGATCTCATGTGTGTACAAGTGATGTGGATGAGTCACTGTATCGTGATAGTAACATCTCGGGAGCTCCATCCGGGGACGACCTAGACTCGAGATATTACCGGAAGAACCGCGACGATCGATAGAGGGGCCCTTACTTCGCGGCGGCGCGAGGGAGCGTTACACGAGCGTGGGCGCAAATACGCATTTTAATAGAGGTCGAATTTGAGTATTACATAGACGGTGCCGGCGCGGGAATCTAAAATATGAATAGCAAAATTATTTGACGGTCATTTATGGGAAGATAGATATAAATGCGCGGATTTATTCTATCTTATACTAAAAGCATTTATTTATTCGATACTGAGCCGCGATAGTTCGCGGTGTGTATTCAGCATCTAGTCATCAGTCGCCTTTTAAGGCATCAAGATACATAAACAAGTGATACCTTCAACCAGTGGCGTCTCAAATCGGGGTAAATAATGAACAGCCGATAACTTCAACCAATAGCATTTGAGGTCATTAGTAATACCCCCGAAATAGTCAATAGCGCAGTATCGCAGGTTAATAGTGGCTCCCCGATACGTATTATAAACTTACATATTTTAAAATAAACCTACAATTTGACCAGTTAATTTCAAAGGGCATGTAAGGTATGGAACGTAAGTATAAAATGAAGGATGGGAAACGTCATTTTCATTTACATATGTATATATGCTGTATGTCATTCAAGCAGTAGTGTGTATAATGGTTATTTTAATTAATTTAATGTGTTTTTAATATATTATATATAAATAGCTTTGTGCACTTCTCTTACATATAGACTTTAACTATGCCAAATTTATAGTTCATTCGTTCGCGCAATTCGCTTAAAAAGGGGTACAAAGCTTCACGAATTAATATATAGATTAGGTCCTTACATATGATATTATTAACATTTTAAATGAAAAATTAAAACATAGTACCAAAATTATGAAATGAAATATTTAATCAATCGAAATATTTTCCGTAAAACTCGTGTTTTAGTACGGAATGCGGGCTGGAAATATTCATGGACTCGAAATGAAAAAATTTATGTGAAAAAGTCACCCGAGAGCCAATTCTATCAATTAAAACCTGAAGAGGACATCACGCGTACTTTTCCTAACGCCTCTGCAACTATATCTGAATCGTAAAATATGCAGGTTTAAATTTAAGGTCTATAAGATAGTTACTATGTCATGTAAGTTATATTTTTCAAATAGGTTAGAGCTCTTAAAAAGTTCCTATTCAGGAACTAAATTTATTACTAATTTCTCTGTAGGTCGTGTTATCAATACTATCATATTAATATATATCTTTATTAAATTAATTATTTTTCTTTTGATAACAAGAGGTTAACTTGTTTTTTCGTTTAAAAATCTGTCATCTGTTTGATGTAAAGTTTATTTTTTGTCACCATTATACATAATACTATACTCCTGTTATACAGAATATCTACAGTATTATTTTTAGATCTAGATATAAATTCTTAAAGATCTTTGATGTATTTGAACTTTATAGTTTACATTTTTTTATCTGTTTCTGTTGCACTCGTACTGAAACTAATCTAATAATTATGATCTATGCAGTTTCACTATTTGAAAGGTAGTTCACTGATTCCTTTATCGAAACAAATGTAGGAGCGAGATTCAATAAAATTTGAAGCTAGTTAGTACTGCCTCGTCGGAATTGAAATTAGATTCCCAGCAAGAAATTGTTAAAATTCCGAAAATAGTGTTGGAGCAAGGTCCGGGGCGTTTGGTGGATTTCGGAAAAAATCCAACCATAGTTCCTCTAAATTAGTGAACTTTTATCGGGATATCTGGGCTCTAGCGTTAGCCTAGCAGCAGTGGGCTAGAGAGATTGACGAGTTTCAGATGTTTAACAGCTAGCTATTCCATTACAGTTTGCAACTACTGGTAATACATATCTCCCGTAATCGTCTGACCAGATCTTAGTAAACTGTAGTGTATGACATCAGCATTAGTCCATGATCCAACTAGCGGAATTTTAAATTATTTGGCAATTTTTCGCTTGCATCTAGCTAACAGTAAAGTGCCTTTTATTTGACTATTATGTAAAAGACAGACGTTAAGTTCACTAAATATGAAAATGAATTTGTTCGTTTGTTTGTTACGCTTTAACGACCTAACTACTAAACGGATCATGATTAAATTTTGTACACACTTGGTTAGGGGTAAAACAAGGGTATAGGGTATATTTTATGTAGAAGAAAAATTGTTTCCGAGACAATTAACGCGAGGAAAACCGTCAACATAAGCTAGTCGACAATAAACACATCTTTTTTTTTTGTTCCAGGTGTAAATCCTCAACAACTATCAGGTAGAAAGGTTGCTGTCTTCGTTGGGACATCATTTTCTGAAACTGAAAAAATATGTCAGTTTAATGAAATGTGTAGGACGGGCTTAAGCATTACTGGGTAAGAGAAAAAATCATCACTTGGCAGTATTGTGTTAATTAAACGTATCCGTTTTTAAGTATATCTTCGCAAAACACATGCAAACCACAGGACGTACATAAAAAAAATTATTCGTTTGGCGCATTTGATACCTATGTTATCTTAAAGTTGGTATTTTCAGTATATAATTATTTAAAATTTAATTTCTATTGTATAGATGTCACTGCTTAAACTGTGTCGCATTACTGTTTTTCCATATACATAATAAGACTTGAACGTGTTATAATTAAGTAAATGATTGCGCATGCCGCGATTACAAAATTAATTTATCCGGACTTCAGAGATCCGGAATGTAAGAAAATTAATATTTTTGTGGCATTCGAAACCTCATTTCAATAAGATTTTAACTGGAGCATTTTAGGTTAAAATTTTGAGACTACCTTAAGATAACACCGATATTAGAAAATGCGGTAAAAATAAATTTTGACCTTATCAAAATATAAAGATTACATTTTTGACCCATATATGAAAATTAAATTAAATTAATTGCTAAAGAGTAGAAAACCTCATGCTAAAGCAGTTGGAGTATCGTCATTGAGGCGCGGTTAAACTACATCAGATTTTATTTTTCTTAAATGCTTTTAGGCTATAAACTAACTAAACGACACACAAGTCAAAAAACCAACTTGGTAAATAACGGACGCCCTAATTCATATTAATGTAGATGGCACTTAGTCAATAATGGCGTTCAATAGCAAACTATATCTACTGGATATATTTCATTCCAAAATCATTCTGTTATATTATATATACTAGCGGGCCCGGTAGGCGTTGTCCCGCCCTGATTATAAAAAAAACCTTGACAAATTATATACTAAAACGTTCCTCATTAATCACTTTATCCACTCGTCAAAACCGCATCAAAATCTGTTCAATAGTTTTTGAGTTTATCGCGAACAGACAGACAGACAGACGCGGTTGGGGACTTTATTTTATACTATGTAATGATATATACAGTGGTGGTCGTATAATTAGAAACACTACCCACGGTCATTGACATTATGTAAGATACTTCACCGCAATCGTTTTTATTTTGAAATTAAACAATAAATAGGACAACAATATGTTCAACGATTTATCATTTATTAGACAAACAATATAAATCCCACTACACAAGGGCAGTTTCAATATTACATTACGGACAAACATTTAAATCAGTTTTAAGGGATGAATAATAATGGTCAACTAATTAGAAACAACAACAAAAAAGTATAAAAAACAATATTTTTTTAAGTATTAGTAATTAGTATCGTTATTTACGAAATAGCTACTATCCACAGCCTACCAATAGTTATAATTAATATTTAGTGGCGTATCCCTTTTATTCAATAACAGCACTGCAACGACGTGGCATTGATTCAATCAATTTCATGCATTTTTCTAGGGGGATTGAATTCCATGCTTCAACAAATGCTTCATATAGTTCCATTTGACTGGTGTTACGTCTGTTTGAGACTTTCTTTTTAAATCCGGACTATTTGCTGGCCAGTTTAAAATGGATATACGCTGTTCGCTAAGGAAACATTTTACGCTATTGGTCGTGTGTTTAGGGTCATTGACATGCTGAAAGACCCAGGTTACAAGCAAATGATCGTCCGAGTAGGGAATCATTGTGTGCTCTAAGATATTTTTGTGTTGCCATTGATCCGTTGTACCTTCAATCTTCCGAACTCCACATCCAGCAAAACACCCCCAAACTTTAATGTTACTGCGACCGTGCTTGACTATGCTCCTTGTGTATTTATAATTAAAAGTATTGTTTACAGGACGTCTAACATAGCGCTTTCTAACGGAATTTACCATGTTTATTTTTGTTTCATATGAAAATAACACTTTTTTCCGTTTTCGTACCGTCCAGTTAACATATTTTTTAGCGAATAATAATCGCTTCTCTCGGTGTTGCTTGGTAAGAAGCGGTACCTTTCCAAAGATTCTTCCAAACAATTTAGCTTCCAATAATTTTCGGCATATCAGTCTTGACGAGATGTTTCTCGGGTCATGAGGTGATAAAACTTCATTTTTAATCTGGTCGGAGCCTTTAATTGGGTCTTTTTTAGCAACACGAACGATTAGCGTATCTTCTCTGAGAGAGATATTTCTTGGCCGAGCCGTTCTAAGAATATTTTCAACAGTTCCATGTGTTTTATAATGATCAATTGCATTAAAAACTTTCTTAACAGAACAATTTAAATGCTCAGCTATGCTTCTGTATGCCTACTTATGATCTATATGTAAATTATTTGCCTAGTTGACGCCTCACAACTTTTATTTTTGCGCATTTTGAACAAAATAAAATTCAGATTAAATTTTAAATTGCCCCCAAAATAATAGAAAAATCCAAGAAAGAAATGTTAATCTTCAATTTAAAAAAAAAACGACCTATCGATGTATTTTTAAAATGTTTCTAATTAGGCGTCTAAGCGGCCAGTAACAGAAAATAAACTCCTACATTTTTATTTGAGTGACTATATTATTGCATGATTATTAATTATTGAATGTGTATATTTTTACAAACATTTGTACGTTGAAGTTATACTTTCTTTATTCATAAGAAGTGTTTCTAATTTTATGACCACCCTGTGTATATATATATATACATAAAAAGTATAACACATTTAATGACCACAAAAATGTAATATTATTTAAATCCAAATATAACGCCAACTCTATTTTAGACAAATACAATAGTTTTATTTGCAAAGTCTTCTATTACGTTGGTACGTTATTTATTTTTTCATTCATATTACAGCTGCAGTAAGACAATGTATGCAAATCGTATCTCGTACTGGCTAAATATTAAGGGTCCGTCACTCGGTATAGATGAAGACTCCTGCAGTGCTATAACAGCACTCGAACAAGCATGCTCCAGTATCCGTAGCGGCGATTGCGAAGCTGCTATAGTTGCCAGCGCAAACATCTGTTTGCATCCACATTTTTCCATACACCATGGAAGGTATTTCATGATTTTAATAATATCACTTACCTTACTAAATATTTACTTAATCGTTTTTTTGATACTTTTTTTCTACCTATTTGTATGACCGGATCTAAATCAAAAACGGTTTGTACCTGGTAGTTATTATATTAGGCAGTTAGTTTCGGAGGCAACTCCTGGTTTCCCGCACGCCACGATCCTTTTCCTTGGCATACCGCTAGAAGGCAGGAGATCGGCCGCGCCGCCATTATGGTATGCGCCGCGAAAGACACGTGAACGCTCTGTGTTACGAACAAGTACGCAAACCACGTCGCGTGTGATAATACATTTTTTGTGACCCGCCTACTCACTGGATACTGTCGCAATACCTGCTGATACCAGCGATCAGCCTCTGCCAAGTAAGTGTGTATGTTTCTATTACCTAGATCAATCGATTACGAGGGAATACCTTGGATCCTACGATTGAGCGTGTTTCCCGTAATACCCTTGCCCTCGCAAATAGCAAAAATACAGTCCACATCTCTCCTTATAAGAAACACCGCAATCAATGGAGGTGAAAAGAATCAAGTGACTGGACCACATTCAAGTCCGCTCACCCGCATTTCATGGTTTCTCTCGCCGGATTTTCCCTCCAGTCCCATTCATATAAAATGTTGTTATAATATATATAGAAAACTAGCGGGCCCGGCAAACGTTGTCCCGCCCTGATTATAAACAAATCTTTGACAAATTATATACCAAAACGTTCTTCATTAATCAATTTATCTACTGGTGAAAACCGCTTGAAAATCCGTTCAGTAGTTTTTGAGTTTATTGCGAACAGACAGACAGACAGACGCGGTAACGGACTTTGTTTTATACTATGTAATGAAGTTTGTATTATTCCCTAATTAATTGGGCGCAAAAACGTTTTTGTTAAAAAACTTAACAGAATTTATTTTAATATTATATTTTTCCAAAAAACAAACTTCTATTCACATTTCCATCGATTTTTAATAAAATTTTCTACTCACGAAGTATTAAGGAAACTTCACCCAATCTGGAATGGTCATGTTACCGTACATGTTACTGTCCGGGTGAGACAGCTTAAAGAGGGTCGTGTGTCTCATTCATTAGAGTTACCAAACAACTATAACGTTATATCATGAAGACACAAATAATAAGTGAGTTCAGTCAAGCAATACAACACCAATACTTTAACTTATTTATGGAAAGCAAAATTGAAAACCCAATAAAGTTCATTATCTGTATAATTTTAATAACCAGCAAACAGCTTAAAATATATATATTTTTTTGTTTCTGTTTTTTTTTTCCATTCTTGCAAATAACTTTAATATTAACGATTAATAAAATATAGTTTGTGATTATTCGATATGCTTGGGACTTAACTACAATAATATCGGCGATAACAGACAGCGAAGTACGACCTTATTTGTAATACAATTACTGAAAAAAATACAACATTTGTTATAATAGGCATGACTTGTCAAAAGTAGCTTTCCAAATTTGACAACATATAAAATCTTATGACTGTTCTTAAATTGTTAGATTATTAGTACGCATTCGGCATTTTTTATAAGTTACTTATATAAAATTTCGAAATTGATGAGTACTTAATATAAAAAAAATAAAAGTAAACCGACATCGATATGAAAAACCAGCAAGGCACTAAAAAGGGAAAAATAACTAAATTATATAAAAAATATTTGCGCTAACTAATTATAATATATTTGAAGCCAATGCCAACCTAAATTCATATCATCTACATACAAAGTAGTGTTGCCCAAATGCAAGACCAAGACGAGACTTGGCTTGGTCTTGGTATTGGTCTTGCGTTAATACACCTGGTCTTAGTATTGCACCCTCAGTCTTGGTCTTGGTCTTGGTCTTGCAGCAAGACTCTTGCAAGTCTTGCAAATTTTACTATTACCTATTTGTCTTTATTAAACACGTTAGGTTAAACCTTAGAACGATCCAACAGATGGGTAGATTTTTAGCTTATAGTAAAGTCCAATCCAATTAACTAAATTCATAATTAACAAGTTTTTCAAGGGCTATTTGCTAGAATAAAAATATGCAATTCCTTCTCGTAGACAGATAGTAGATGCTTCCTTAAACCTGAAATCTCTGTATATTTTTTTTATTCTGGCACACTTTAGAAATAACTATCTGAGTCGCAGAAATTATTTCGAAAAACTCATTAAATTTACTTTTTGATTTTAGAGTGTCTAGATCAGAGGCTACAAATCCCACTACTCCGATTAGAACTAACTGAAACTTCGTCACTCATGTTAAATTGTAAACTTATTAATCTGAGAACAATTATAATTTTTCTGAACTCAAAGCGAAGTATAGATATAAATTAAATCTATATCTATGTATACATCTAATAAGAATGTGAATCTAATCTTTCTGTACTTTTTAAATTTTTGTGAAAAAAATTGTTGCTGGTGTCTTGGAATAAGTAATTAAATACATTTCAATCATTTTTACAAATGTTTGTCTATCTGTCTGTTTATTTGAACACGCATCATTGCTAAAATACTGCGAACAACGATAAAATCTCACTAAGGAATTCATAAAGCATAGCCTGGAGTAACATTTAATCTTGGTTTCCTTAAAATCGGGTCACTCTATCAAAAGTTATTATAATTGTAATGACGTTGATGATGTTGGTCTACTTCGCTTACTTCCATAGCTTAATGTCTTATGGCATTTTGTTGTGGGGGGCCGCAGCTGAGGTAGACACCATATTCCTATTACAGAAATGGGCAGTTCGAGCAATCTATAATTTGGGACCTCGTGAATCATTAAAGACTAAGTTTCAGGAATTCGGTATTTTAACTCTGCCCTCTCAATATATTCTTGAGAATTTGATGTACGTCCGGAAAAACTTAGATAATCTGGATTTACTAAAAGACCGACATAATGTAAATACCAGAAACCATAACAAACTCGTCACTCCATGTTTCAGGCTTACTAAGACCAGTAACAGTATTTTAGGTAATAGTGTTAGATTTTATAACAAAGTCCCAAAACACATTACCGATTTGCCGAATAGTAGGTTCAAGTGTTATGTCAAGCGGCTCTTAATACATAGAGGTTATTACAGGGTGGATCAGTATGTGAACGATAGCGACGTCTGGAAGTGACGCCTCTCTCTGTGCAACCACTAAAAACGAATGTAGCTTTATGTGTCTATTATATTGTAATAATAAAAAAAAATTTGTTAGTTATGATGAAAAGATAAACCAGATCGAGTTTCTTGCCGGTTTTTCTCGATGACTTGGTTGTTTTCCGAACCGGTGGTAGTTTTGACGTTCATAAGTGCCTTTTTGACGCTTGATAAGACGCTCATTGGGAGGGCAGACTTAAGATACCGAATTCCTGAAACTTAGTCTTTAATGATTCGCGAGGCCTCATATTATAAATTGCTCGAACTGCCCGTTTTTGTAGTAGGAATATGGTGTCACAGCTGCTGTCCCCCACAACAAAATACCATAAGACATTAAGCTATGGAAGTAAGCGAAGTAGACCAACCTAGCAGTAACAATATTTGTTAGCTGGTGAATCTTTCGAACTGCGAACGCAGCAGAACTTAATCTTCCCGCCAATTTTTTTACGCGAGGACCCCATTGTAATTTTGAATCAAATGTAATACCCAAGAACACAGTATTGTCAACTAAACCTACTAGATTCCCATCGATCTCGATTCTACTATGAGTAAAGGGAACATAAGCCAAGGTAGATCTTATACAATTTGTTTTGTCGACATTAAGCAATAGATTATTTAACGCAAACCAATCGGAAATGTTAATTTAATGTATTATTTACATAGCTTAGCTCTGAGTCTATTCTTCTTACCTTAAATATAAGTGAAGTGTCGTCCACGAAAAGAACCATGTCGGCACAGTTATCAACCACTAGCGATAGATCATTTATATATACCAAGAACAAAAACGGCCCTAAAATAGAACCCTGTGGGACGCCAATTCGAGTCAGTGATCCCGCTGACGTTATCCCGTCTACACTTTGTGACAACGATCTTCTAAATAGAAGACTAGGAGGTCGAGAGAAGATCCACAAACACCATAGTGTTTTAATTTCAAAATAAGGGTACTATGGTTAAATATGGTATACTATGGTAAAATTCTTAAAACTTAAAATTACATTTTAATCTAGCATAAAGGGTTAAGGCACAGATAGGTGTAGCATTTAAAAAAATATTAAAATATACTCAAATAATTGAATTATAGCAAATTAAAAACCTCTTTCTAATAAAATAAAATAATGAGACAGAGTTAGTACTGCATAAAACAGGCGTACGAATCTGCGGGCAAATTGTTTGTAGCTAATAAAATTATTAAGACAAAAGTTGTGAGCTTTTCAAACATAACATTTCAAACACATACCGTGTCAATCGCACTCGACTGGACAAATCGAAAAGGACTGAAATACCCTTCGGTTATACTCCTAACATACAACTCAACATACAAATTTTCGGAATGTGGTATTTTTAGCACAGGGATAAAATATAAGTGAAGATTGTATTAAACAATACTCTGTGTGATAGTTATTACAGAGTTTCCATCTACGTGCAATGGCGATTATTATGACAAATGCAAAGTAAAAAAGATATAGACAAAGCTAATCAATATTATTAGGGGGTATTTAAAATAAAATTAATTTCAGAATCAACAAATTATCGTCGGATGGCAAAACCAAATCTTTTGACGCAGATGCCGATGGCTCCGTAAAGTCTGAAGCTATTAATGTGTTATTTCTACAAAAAGCCAAAAATGCTCTCAGGTAATAAACATTAGTTTACTAGTATTGAATATTATATATACTTCACAAACCTGAAAAATAAAAACCATTACCATTATTACGATGTGCGTTAGCAATTTTATAAGTAGTTCATTGATTTTATTGCTGAAAAGATCGTGACAGAGAGAAACAATAAAATGTTCGAAAGTGGCTTGGACTATTTCATCGAAATAGAATTTTGTTTCCTTGCAAAATTTTGTTAAAATTCCTAAAGATGTACTAATCTATTAGAAATAGGTCCGGAAAGTATGGTAGGTGTTGGAGACATTCCAACTGTAGTTCATCTGATTTAGCGACCAGACGTTTTAAAGCGTTGTCTGCCTAGCGTTGTCCTGAAGCAGCAGGAGGCTAGAGAGACTGAACAGTCTCGGTTGTCTCACGACTAGCTTTTCAATCATATTTTTAATAGACAATACAGATCTCGCAATACAGATGGTCTGGCCAAGTCTTAGGAAGCTGTAGTCTACTAGCACTGGTCTACCAAAAACACACCAGTACCTTTTTCTTATGACAGGATTAGGTCGGTTCTTCTGAATACAACCACTGTGATGAGCATATCCAATGATAATAAAGGATCCATTTTTTGTTGCGAATAGCGATATGATACAAAATTCCTTCGTAATGTTAATTGTTAAGTATTTTAACGCAACATTCAATGCATTTTTATTAGTGTGCTTCAGTCAATTCATTCGGAAGGCAGCAAGTCCATTTCATAATCGGTCATATAATATGTTCAATTTTTTTCCATTTTTTATTTTTCATTTTCCATTTTCCATTTTCCAGTTTTTATGCGCAAGTAGGAATAGGAAGTTCAAATTTTGCCGTCCATAAGGTTTTTATTTTTTTTTCTTTTATAATCACCATCATATTTTATACGTTATTGTTGTTTTACAAAATCGGAAGATCTAAAAAATAAGGTTAAATATTAGGAAAGGCTAAAATTGGATTTAGCTAATTTTGAAATATAACGACACAAATGAAACTTGTAATTGTCCTACTACCGCCTCACACGGTGATATATTTACAAAAGTATCAACTCTACTTGTATTTACAAACTACGAAAGGTGATTCACAAAAGTTGTAAATATAGTCAATCTATATAAGATCTCTCTATATAGGAAGATGTTGACAGAGAATTTGGTTAGACTTGCGATGCAAGCGAACAGTCCAAACCGAGGTTCGGCCACTTAGGCACCCTCGAGCTTGTTGTCATACGTCTCAGCGCCTTTAAAGCTCACCCAAAAGTCCGGTGAAGCTGAAAGGGCCGTCAGGAGTAGTAGTTAGTTAATACGAAACAAAAATCAGAGGATTAACTTGTTTCTTAATAATCAAAAAGGAACTTTTGAAATACCATCAAATTCTTTACTTAATTAATCACGGCTGATTGTTCAATATATGAGACACAAATACTTCTTAATGATCTCTAATTTATCTTCCTTGCAGAATTTATGCCTACGTGAAGCACGTAAAATGTGAATTCCTTTCAACAGTGTATGAAGAAACTGGGCCTAGGTTTGGATATTACAGAGATCCAAAAATTGTTTCGCAATTCCTAAAAACGTTTTATGAAGAAGCTGGTGTTCCACCACAGCTCGTAGAATATGTTGAAGCAGTTGGTTCAGGTGTCTACAGATTTTTCTTTATGAAGAAGTTACTAATTTTAACATCCTGTAATATATACTGGAATATGTCTTTTGCACAGCTGTACCGGAGGCCGATAAATCTGAACTAGAAGCTATTGAAAAAGTATTTTGTGTAAACAAGAAGGACCCCCTTCTGGTTGGAAGTGTTATGTCGAATATAGGCCACACTGAAGCTGCTTCAGGGATATCTTCTATAACTAAGGTTACATATATGATAATACAATTGCTATTCACGTGACTACCGAGTTTGTATATAATTTTACCATTAGCAAGATTACACCCTTATAACTATTTCGTCACTTATGTGAAAGTCCAGTTTTTGAATATAGTACTAGTGTTACTAACTAGTGGATACTTTTGTACTACAAACGATTTTAAACTTTATAACTATCTAGATTTATAAAACTTTTAGTCATACAGATTAAGACATGTAAAGCGATTTAATGAATCCTAGTTAAAATTCAATTTATTTTCTACTTCTTCTATATAACATTCAAATTAATGTTGGTAAGCTAATTATAACTAAATGCATACTACTCTTACATACTATGTTATTCTCGCCTTAATCAAAGACTGACCTTGCAGAGGACTATAAGACTAGTTAATACTCATGTTAGTTACCCATATGTTGTAGTGACCGTGTCATATTACTAGATTGCTAAAGTGATTTTGAAATAATATTAAATTAACTAATCACTATTTTGGGATAGGTATTACTGGGATACGAAAAAGGCATATTAGCTGGAAATTTACATTACACAAATTCGAGGCAGGACTTGCAAGCAATCAAAGAGGGACATATACGTATCCTCAGTGACAACAGTCACTTCGGTCGAACGTATGCAGCAATCAACAGTATATCAATTACAGGGATTAATGCACATGTGTTGCTCTATGGTCATAACAAACCCAAGGTAATTAGTCTTCATTTTAGTATAATGTTTTGCTTTGCATGGAGATTCTTGTTAAAACCGATTTCGTGAACTTTGATGATTTGATCTTTTCTGTAATTGCAAATCCAGCATGAAGCATTTGCTTCTTCTCATTGTATTATCGTTCTGCTTAGAATGCTTGAAATATAAATACGTAATTCCTCTGCCCCTTCACTAGTAAATCGCTATATATATTTATTTGTATTAACTTCTTTCTGACATTGGCAATAGTACGGTCTTTGAAATCGTTTTACCTTCGTTTATTTCTATGCTGTCAATCTTGAGTAATGTTTCAATTACTTTGAGTGGCATATATAAAATTAATATTATCTTAACATTACTCTTTCAACTTTAAAACAAAAACAAAACAAATTTCTCTAGGGACCAAGTAAGAAAAGTGACACGCCCAAGATTTTCTTTATTTATATCTTGTTAGTTATTCACTTAATTAAGAGTAAACATAATTTCAATGAACTACAAACATACGTCTTAATTTTCCGTCAAGATCCGTCAGATCAATCAAATTTCGTTTGTTTGCGTAGAAGGTTACTGTTCATAGTGCATTCAAAGGAAACCAACTCAAAGATCTCGTTACCATCTATCCCTAATTTCGTTACTTATATATTTTATTTGAACCGATTTCTGCATCCTATGTAGAAAAATTGGTAACCATATTAATTTAATAAATTAAAAAAAAACATTGTTAAAAATTCACCAATCTCTAGGATGATATCGTTTCTTCAGAATATTTGCCGAGGTCAACTGTCACTATGTAAGTTAATATTTCCTTGCAATCATTTCCTCCGTGTATACATATAAATATAGGAACTAATTTTATTTTACAGAACCTTAGCAAGTACCGTTCGAATTTACCACGCCTAGTAAATGTATCAGGCCGGCACGAGGCAGCGGTTGAGAAAATTTTTAACGAGTTAAAAAATCAATCGATTGATGCCGAACAATTAGCCCTTCTACACAATATACATTCACATAATATATCAGGTCACCTGGCAAGAGGGTTCATCATACTGGGTATGAGACGTATGAATTATAATAAATTAAATCATTTTTTTTTCTAAATAAAACTCTACCGTGCCTTTCAAGATCTTGTATAATTGACGTCATCATTCTCTTAGGAAAGATGTTTTATCTGAGACTACTTCGATTACTCCAGTCGTAAAATATACTCGTGCTAACGCATTTGTAATCTTTCTGTTGACCATTTTTGTTCTTTTTATTATTTAATACTTATTTGTTATGTTACAGATACAAATGAACATCAAGAGACGGTCACTTTACGTGAGAGTATAGCGTACTATGATGTAACAGAGCGGCCACTGTGGTTTGTTTACAGCGGAATGGGTTCCCAATGGCCTGGAATGGGCACGCAACTCATGCGAATACCAACTTTTAAAGCAGCTATCCAACGGTAAGCGGCTGTTCATCGTTAATATTCTATCTGTTTTAAAGATATGTTAATTAAATACGAAAGAAAACGAAGTTGAAAATAAGGATAGATTTAGAATATCATGTTATCGGTCTAATCAAATGTCTGTTCTTGTTCCTCGAAAAACTTAATAAACCATCTCATTTCCCATATTAGCATATCATAGCATATGTGACTAATGCCTTAATATAAACTATAAGAAAATAATTATTTTATTTATACCACACATATACTCGGATAAATTATTTTCAAACAATGAGTGTAAATATTTCTTACTAGCTGTACCCGCAGCTCCGCACGCGTTTTTTTAATTTGTATTAAAGAAATATAAAATTGTGAGACCATCTACAATTATAGAAATGCTCTTTAAAAACAATTGTAAGTACGACGCGCACGTCCCTTACAGTAAAATGTAACCTATACATTAGATATATAAATACTAACAGTGAGACAAATGAGGTTTATCATCAGCAACATATTTGGAACCTTAACCCACCATATCCCCTCAGTGTTCACTTACACTGTATAAGGAACTAATGATAAAATGACTTAAAGATAGATAATGATATAATATGCGCATATTATCAATAAGTAATACATTTATGGTCTAATACCTTATTAGAAAGACCCCTTCTATCTTTAAAATTACTATTAATAATTATAATGTTGAATTGTAAACAATGAATGAGCTGACGTCATGAAATCTTGCATAAATATAAATCAAGATATAAAACGTTACATCTATCTAAGCAGTTTTTAATATTTGACCATTTAAATAAAATAAAATTGCCGCCAAAATGACCAAAAAGACAATATAATTCGGAATACATACATATAGATATATGAATTTGAATTATATTTATTCTTGGGGTCCAGTACAACACACGTCTTACGCACATGTTTACAGTGAACAACATATTTTTGCTAAATTTTATATATTATATTTATACGGTCAGATATCTGCCAGTGAAAGTTCCGTGAAAATCGGTCCAATTGTTTTGGAGATAGTACTGCGGGCAGAGCCACGGTTAACATCTAGTCTAAATTAAAATAGACTAAATTACTTTTTATAATGTCCGCTATATGCCGGTGAAAGTCCTGTAAACATTGGTTGAACCGTTTTGGAGATAGCACTACAGGCAAAGCCACGGTTAAACGCTAGTCTAAATTAAAATAAAATAAATTACTTATTATGATGTCCGCTATCTGCCGGTGAAAGTCCCGTGAAAATTACTCCAACCGTTTTGGAGATAGTATTATGGACGAAGCCGCAGTTAACAGCTAGTCTAATTTAAAGTTACCTAAGTAACCCGCTGTAATTTTTTTTATCTGCGAGTGAAATTCCCGTCAAAATTGCTCCAGCCGTTTCGGAGATTACCCGGAACAAGCAGACAGACAGACAAAAATTTTAAAAATTGCATTTTTGTTATCATTTGCGTGTATACTTTCACACCCAATCAGTAAAAAAATGTTATTTTGATATTACATACAGACACTTCATTTTTATTATATGTATAAAAGATAACAAACATAATGTACTTTACCGCAATATTATTAAAATATAAGTGAGATTGTCACTCGCACAGTCGTTAATTAAAAGTAACATTGCATGCTGAAAAATTGTTAACATAGACACATCAATATTAAGCAGCTATTCGAGACCTTATGTAACTTTGAGACGGGAGAACTTTTTCTGAAGATATTAAAATTTAAATTTTTCGATTGTCAAACATGCCGAGCAAGATGTAAGGGAACCCAAAATCAAAATAGTTTCATTAGCCCACAGTCAATGTTGTGTTATAATATTTGAAAATAAACTGTTCATTCATATTTACAATCTAACAAGCTAATATATAGACAAGCAAGTCTAACTTCAGCACCTTAATCTGTAGAGATAAAATGTTTTTTAGCAGTGTAAAGAAGATAAAAAAAATTATCATTATTTATTGTAATTAATTAGAAATTATTAATTATTATTCATAGATGTCAACGAGTCCTCGAGCCAAAAGGCATCGATATTGTTCGTATTATTACTTCGAAAGAAAAATCAATTTTCGACAATGTACTTCACTCATTTGTGGGAATAGCTGCAATACAAATAGGCTTGACTGATGTTTTACAGGAAATAGGCTTAGTACCAGATAAAATTATTGGTAAATATAAAATTTGATCTTCATTATTTCCATTATACGCAATACATTATCAAAAAGATTGCTAAATCGGCCAAGAGTAACCAAAGTTTTTTTACATATGTTGCTATATAACTACATAACATACTTACATTACATTAAAAGACATTTAATATCCACGAAACAATACAGGTCACAGTGTCGGGGAGCTCGGGTGTGCATACGCAGATGGTTGCTTGACATTAGAGGAGATGATACTGGCTGCATACAGCCGTGGTTTAGTATCTATACAGACTCCACTGATACATGGATCTATGGCTGCCGTGGCATTGGGGTACCAAGAAGTATAACATATTTTTATGAAAAAGCGTTAGTTCTGAATAAAAGGCGGATTATTATAAAAGTAAAATTTTTCACTAGGTTATAAAAATGTGTCCGTCTGAAATAGAGGTCGCTTGTCACAATGGACCGCAATCCAGCACCATATCTGGACCTTCAGATGTGATGCGTGATTTTGTTGCTAAATTGAGTGCTAAAGGTATCTTTGCAAAAGAGGTTCCTTGCTCGAACATTGCTTACCATTCACGCTACATTGCAGATGCCGGTAAGAACTCAATATCTGAAGCCGTAAAAGTATTTTAATAACTGATTCTAGTCCATTTTACTTATTCACTTACAGGCCCAGGGCTTCTGAAATATTTAAGAGAAGTAATAAAGACGCCCAAACTTCGAAGTAAACGTTGGATTTCAACGTCAGTACCTCAAGAAAACTGGAATATGACTTCCGCCAAATACTCTTCAGCAGAATATCACACTAATAATCTATTGGTATTCATTGACCTATTTACTCTCTTATTCTACCTTATACTCGTATTCAGAATACCTTGAAATATTGGCAGAGTTATATAAAGAGTATTCGAAATGCACGTGACCCATAAAAGAATACACTTTTCGTTATTCTTTTTTTCTATGAAAAATAGAACCAAATAAACATAGTTACATAATTATTTCCTTTATAGTTTTTACAACTAGTTTATTAAATAATAATAAACAATATTTTCCGTCTATTTTAAATGACAAGGGTCCGGTTTTATTTGAAGAAACATCAGCTCTCATACCAGCAAACGCAGTACTTGTTGAAATTGCACCACACGGACTGCTACAAGCCATCCTTACACGATCACTACATTCCACCTGCTGCAACATCGCCTTAACTAAACGAAACCATCCTGACAATGCTTGTTTGGTTCTGGAAGCTGTTGGGAAGTCAGTATACATACAGATATAAATAGTTTTTGTCTGAAAATCCGTTTCTTGCCTTTGAAAACATTTTTTATCATAAAAAATATATATAATAAATATATATAACTAGCGGGCCCGGCAGACGTTGTCCCTCCCTGATTATGAAAAAATCCTTGACTAAAACGTTCCTCATCAATCACTCTATCCACCGTGAAAACCGCATGAAAATCCGTTTGGTAGTTTTTGAGTTTATCGCGAACAGACAAACAGACAGACGCGGTAGGGGACTTTGTTTTATACTATGTAATGATACTTAAACAAATGCTTTTGAGGATAGAAAACCAGCTTCTTTATAAGGAAATTGATAGCTACCGTATTTATTTTTGCAAATAATTAAAGTGTTTAATGCATGTTAGAAGTCTGCACCATTTCTAACTTATTTAATATTTTCAGGTTATATAACTTAGGCTATTGTACTAAAGTGGAAAAATTATATTCAAAAGTTGAATTTCCAGTTTCTGTTGGCACACCCATGTTATCGCATTTTGTAGAATGGTCTCATCAAGAAATCTGGTAATATTATATAGCCTTCTTTACTGTTATATAAATAAACTAAACAATAGGGGAGATATGATTTAAAAAATATATATTTTGCCGTTTTTTATTTCATATTTTAAAAGCAATCATTTTTGATGACCAACATATTTTGTTATTTAGGATGTAATGTAATCATATTCAACATTTCTTTGATAACTAGTTACAATACCATCTTTGTATTGAACAACGTGTTTGCAAATTAAACACAAAATATTTCAAAAAGTTACTAATTTAATGATGTTCAAACGGCACGGATATTGTGTAACATTTTTTTTTAACTATATTGTGACAAAGTGAAAGACAAATAAACATGGGATGATGAAAATCTATATCCCAAAGCACTTAAGATATGAAATAAAGTGGAATAGTTAAAACCATACACCTATCTTGGATAATACGAGAATACTAGTTAGATTTGCGATGGTTGTTATGATATTACTAATTATATTTATTAAATACTTTAGATATTCAACATGTCTCATTAATACGTCCATTTTCAAAGAACCAAAATATTATTGCTCTGGCAAACCGTTCATTGTTTTATCTGTACAGTGGAAAATCAACAATTTCTAGATTGCTACACCTGTGGATAATCAAAATACTGTTTGTAATATTGAACGATAAAGATTCAATATGTGATTACGAGTTTATAATGTCTAAATAGAATTATAGAAATTACAAATATTTTTTCAGTGTTAAAATAGTATTATTGTTGTACAACTTGTAACAAAATAATAATGTAACAAGTCTATTTGTTAGAATTCCTCAACTTGTTACTATTTCTTCCTTCTAGTGTTGAAATTTTGATGCTCCGTTTTGCGGAATTAAAGATTATGATTTTCTGTGTTTCGTATAAAATTGCAGGTTTTTAAAATTAATTTAGTAAAAAGGTTATCATATAAAATACCAGACGTCCTTTAATGGCCGTAGTTGTAGTTCTATTGAGTAGATGAATGCTTACAAATAATAAAGTCAATGTTATTAAATGTTACGGTGATAAGTATTTAGTTCATTTAGATTTATCTTTATTTAACTAGTATTAAATTTTAAACTGTTTCTAGGCCTTTACATTTATATGAACATACGTCAAAAAAGATTGCCGCTTCTTGGGAGTTTGCTATTTCTATTACTGATAAAGAACATAGTTTTTTAACAGGACATTCTATGAGAGGTAAATATTCTTTTTTATTTATAACGAGAACGTCTTTCAATGAAACTTCTTAAAATCCAATATAGTCATCTCTAAAATCTATAGCAATCAACTAAATCGGAAAGTAAATACTATAATGTACTTAAAATGTAAAACAAGTCAAAAAAAACCTGCAGAGAGACCGAGGTGTCTTTACCAAACATTTTTCTCACTTCTTTGTCATTTTTGGTTACACTAATACAAAAGAGTGATTATTATTTGGAACGATTAACATATCTAGATGCAGTTAATAGCAATAGCACTTAATTTCTTTCAGGAAATATAATATATCCTTTTGCTAGTGGACTCGTTGCTGCGTGGGACACTTTAGCAATGACTCTTGGTACAGATAAGAACAATATGTCGGTCCAATTCAGAGATGTATATTTATATACACAGCCCATACTTCACAAACAACGGCAGTTGAGACTCTGTGTATCCTTACACAGAGGCACTGGGAGATTTGAGGTAAACTTAAAAGCCATACAAGAAATATATATTTTTATGTACAAATTTCTACAGAATAACAGTATTTTGAACTTACATAATATAGTTCAAGTTAGTAATTAAAAATTATCGACAATAAATAAATTTTGTTCGCAAAAATAAAACATTTTTGTGTATTGTCCTTCAGTATGAAATTTATAAAAATTTGCTTAAAGTATATTTCTTTTTTAGATCACAGATGATATTACTCAACTGATGACTGGTTTCGTAATAAAGTCATACAAAAAAAATGTTATTGCGGAAAACAACTCCTACAGATGTGACGATAAAAAATTGAGCTCTGATGATATTTACGGGTTGTTGCAAGGGCGAGACTATTCGTACAGGTAAATTTGATAAATTCAATTTTCTGTACACTATCATTGGTAAATTAACAAAGTTGATCCTTGAAGAGACTAGTTAGCTAGGTAGTTACTTTTTTAATAATTTAACACTTCCAAAATTATAGAGCTATCAGCAAAAAAATACACCTCCAACTGCCATTTTGCACCATTCACGGCTGCGTGTCGTTCGAGCGAGATGCTGAACACGCGTCTATTCTAAACACTTTTATTACTATAATAATACATATTATTAGGTCTTTACCTATGAAATTGCCGTTTTTATGAAAAAAATTAAACGAATTTTTTTATTATTTTTTATTTTATTAATGAAGAAATCACCAAAAATAAATAATTTTCAAGAAGGAATTAATAATCCTAAAAAAAAGGAAGGGAGGAAAAAAATTTTTAAAAAGAAAGGAAAGCCTTGAAGGGCGCCTCCTACCAGGAGAACGTCTCTGTTCATCCGTTGCTCACGGCAGACAGGAAATTGTTGGAGATGTGAGTTCTCCATCATTGTGTTCAGTTCTTCACAGTAATATCTGGTAATGTTCCCGTTTGGTAAGAAGTTTGATGAATCCGATAGACCAAAAAGTGACATCTTTTAGGGAATTTTTAGGGCTGTTTAGGTGCTGAAACAGGTCCAACCAACTTCCTGAGCGCGTGCGGTTATCAAACACCAGCAGTCGTTAGCACAGTAACAATGGGTACTCAAAATTCCTTTTGTGTGTCTGTTGGCAGGGCCCAGCACGTCTCCGCTACTCCCCCTTGGGATCACTGGTTGTGGGGCACCCATTTGTCAAGCTTTTTTACCTTGCCAATTTGACGCAAATGGACCAATATTGTTTTGACGCTAACGTCGAAAGCTGTGCTAATTCACCCGTAGATTGTGTATCATCAGCTTCCACAATCGCTTTAATTCGTCATGTCAACCAAAGTCTTGGAGAGAGGATAATTTTTAGAAATAAGAGGAAAAAAAAGGGGTGTTAAATAAAAAGTTGAGGGTAAGAATAATATTAAATGTATGGGGAAGATGAAATGTGATGAAAATGTTTAATATAAAATGTGGTTTGGAAAAAGATCCTGTTTTTAAAATAAAATTAATTTGAAATTAGAATTCTTAGCCAAACAAAAATTATTTTGATTTGAAATGACCAGTACTGCAGAACGGCAATTTCATAGGTAAAGACCTATTATAAGGTAGGAAGCCCTGGCAGGGGCTGTGTCGCGCCTTGAGCACGCTCTTCAGGTGTCGTTCGGCGAGATGCTGAACACGCGTCTGGAGAGCCTTGAAGGGCGCCTCCTACCGAAGGTCTCTGTTCATCCGTTGCTCACGGCAGACAGGAAATAGGGCGCTGGCGCGGCAATGTAGCCCGTGCAGAAAACCCCAGCAGCCGTTAGGCCGAAGGGTACTCCCTTGGGATAAGCTGGGTGGAACTACCCGCTCCAGCTATGGCGGCGATATCCGGTACCGACTGGGCTACCGTGTTCCGACGGAAGAAAGGAAAGGTAACGATAACACCTGCACCTTAACCTTCGGAGGATCCGAGGCCTGCGCCCAAACCTGTGAGCCCAAAAGCTCCGTCCACTCCCCGCACGGCTGCAGTGGTTATTACCCATAGGACCCATTGGACTAAAGGGTGGCCTTGCTCAAAGTGCGAGAGGCGGCAGCCCTACATGATATGGGGGTAGAAATCCTGAAGGTCAGAAATACGGCTACGGGGATTTCCAGAATTCTGGAACTGCCCGATTCCCAGGGTGAGAAGCAAGCGGAGGAGCTCGCCAAGAAGCTCCAAGTGGTGCTCGCAGATATAGCCACGGTCGTCAGGCCTGTGAAGAAGGCAGACATCCGTATCGTCGGTCTGGAGGATTCGGTGTCCCGCGAGGAGGTCTTGTCAATCATGGCGACCAGGGCCAAATGTACGGAGGCCCAAATAAAGGCGGGCGAGATCAGGTGCAACTGGGGGGTCAAGGGGCAATCCATATGACCCTCTCAGTAACAGGGGCTAAGGAGCTTGCTCAGTCGGGCAATATTCTGGTTGGGTGAAGCGTGGCAAGCGTACACCTATTGGACGAGACGCCCATGCGTTGCTACAAATGCATAGCTACCGCTGCGGTGGGTCGGCTCACAGAGCGGCAAATTGCACCGCGTACGTCGCAAGATACGCCATTTGCGCCGGCGCGGTGAGGCCCTCGGGACATCAAATGGGGAGTTGCAGTTGCCGCCCCCCCACAGTTAAGGGCAGGGCCTCCCCCGTAGTGGAAGCAGACGCCCAGAATGCTGCCGCCAGACTGGATAGAGCCGCCAGACCGGAGGAAGCTGGTATGGAACAATTGTGGATTGTGCCCATTTTAGCTTCCTCCAGGCGAATCTCAACCACTCCACCACTGCACAGGACCTCTTTATGCAATCAGCGGCGGAGTGGAGCATAGGGTTTGCGGTCGCTACGGAGCCCTACTACGTCCCAGCCCAGTCGCACTGGGCTGGGGGCCTGGACGACCCCGTAGCTATCATGGCGAGGGCGAGTTCACCTCTGGTAGTGAACGAAAGGGGAGCCGGGTTTGTGGCAGTTGTCTGAGGAGAGTACGCCATTGTGAGGGTGTACTTCTCCCCTGACAGACCCCTGCGGGAGTTCGAAAATTTTCTCGACTCCCTACAGGGGGCGGTAAGGCAGCTGTCGTCGCTCCCTGTGGTCCTCATGGGCGATTTAAATGCGAAGTCAAAGACCTAGGGAGCTGCTGCCACGGACCTATGGGGCAAGGCCGTCGAGGAGTGGGCAGCAGAATTAGGACTGTCCCTCCTCAATCAGTGGAGCATCCTCACGTGCGTGCGACGGAACGGGGGTTCGATAGTGGATGTCTCGTTCGCTACCCCATCTGTGCACACCGAGTCCGGTGGTGGCGAGTGCTTGTGGAAGTGGAGACCCTTTCAAATCATAGATACATAATATTTGATGTCTCCACCTCCTAAGCTAGACCTGGTACCCGCACCCGGAGGGGCGCAACGTTCCCCTGTTGGACTATGAGCCGCCTTGACTTGATGACTAGTGAAGAAGTTGGAGCGTCTGCAGTCCGCCTCCGTGACGCTGTCACGGGGGTGTGCGGTGCGTCGGTGCTGCAAGGGGGGTGTACTGATGGTCGCCGGAGAAGCAGATCTCCGTGTGGCCTGCTACGCGGCTCGGCGGCTATTTGGGCGCAGCCGCCGGAGGAGGAGGCCCGGCTGTATGGCAGCTGCAGGAAGTGCAGGAAAGTCCTGCAAGCTGCCATCTGCCGGGCGAAGGAGGAGGAGTGGGAGGAGTTGCTACAATCGCTGGAAGGCGATCCGTGGGGGCACCCGTACCGTATGATCCAGAATAAGATACGGTCCAGGGCGCTCTCGTCGACTGAAACCCTCCAGCCGGAGGTGATGGCGCGGATCGTGGGAGAATTGTTCCCTGACCCTCAAGAACTGCTACCTCCTCCCATGCCTCCGCTCTGGATGGAAGCTGAGGAGGTGGTCGACGGTCCTCCTCCAATAACGGAGGAAGAGATGGGGAGGGCTGTGGAGCGCCTCCTAAACAGAAATAGAGCGCCCGGCTCTGATGGCGTACCAGGTCGAGTGCTTAGCCTAACACTAGACTATCTTGGAGGATGGCTTCGGCGACTGTTCGATTGGTGTCGGTGTCTGTCGGTCAGACAGTTCCCGAAGCCCTGGATGCTAGGGCGGTTCTACCTGTTGCGGAAGGAGGGCCGTCCTCCGGACTGCGCGTCCGCGTATCGGCTCTTCGTCCTGCTGGACGACGTCGGGAAGGTGCCGGAGAGGATTGTTTCTTCCCAGGTCGTCCAGCACCTGAAGGGCGTGGGACCGAACTTAGCGGACGCGCAGTTTGGCTTCCAGACAGGACGTTCCACGGTGGATGCCCTGTCCCTCCGGAAGTCGCTATCCACAGAGGCGACCTCCCAGGGGAGAGGGTATTGGCGGTGTCCTTAGACATCGCCAACGCCTTCAAGAACCTGCCGCATGGTGTCATAAGAGAGGCACTCCGGTACTTCAGAGTGCACCCGTACCTGCGGCGGCTGTTGGAGACGTCCCATTTTAAGGGACTTGAACCGCGGACTGTTGGGGCGGCGGCGCTCGGCCGATTGCTCCCCAACATGGGAGAGCCGTCTATGGGGCCCCGGTGTGGGCCGACGCTCTCCGTGCCACAAACGTGCGGGCGTTGCGCAGGGCGCAGCGCATCGTGGCGCAGAGGGCGATCAGGGGGTACCGCACCGTGGCCTCTGCGGCGGCCTGTGTGCTTGCCGACTCCATACCCTGGGAGCTGGAGGCGGGAGTTCTTGCCGCCGTCTATCAGTTCACGGAAGAGAATCGGTAAACCTCCAACTCCTAGGAAGATAGAAGAAAAAAGGCGGTTGGAGAGGGAGGGGGCTATGGAGCGGTTGAGGCAGGACCTGGCAGATGTGCGTTACGAGCGTTACACAATTGACGCCGTCCGCCCGGTCCTACCGGAATGGTGTAACAGGGAGTGGCGCTCCCTGTCATTTCGACTGGTGTAGGTACTCACCGGACATGGTTGTTTCAGGTGGTATCTGCACCGGATCGCTCGCAGGGAGTTAACCGCCGCATATCATGAATGCGGGGCTGCGGAGGACACTGCGCAGCACACTCTGTCCGAGTGTGTTGCGTGGGAGGAACACCGCTGTATTCTGGCTGCGGCGGTACTGGCGGATTTATCGCTGCCGAGTGTAGTTTCTGCCATGCTCGGCAGCGAGCAAGCATGGCGAGCGATGGCCTCCTTCTGCGAGCAGGTCATCTCGCAGAAGTAGGCGCCGGAGAGGACTCGCGAAAATGATCCTCTGAGCGACCCTCTCCGGCGATGGAGGCCCGGCAGGAGGAGGCGGCTATTTGCCCGCCTCATCCCGCCACCGTAGTTAGACCTGAGGGGATGGGTCGGGGGCCCATCTCCACATAGCATAGGTCTAGCTGATGAGGCGAGGCAGCTGGAGTGTACTCAGTCTATCTCCCTGTTAGGAAGGAGCCCGGCGGCAACTTCCGCCGGGCGGACCGTCGGGGCGGCTATGCAAGCTTGAGTAGCTCGTATGATCCCTTGCCAACCCAACAAATACGGTATGTAGGTACACCTTGTGTTTTAGTCCGTGCGAGTCGGACATAACCCACTCTCTCCCCGGAAGGGTGGGTATCCATAAAGGATTTCCCCACGTTAATAAAAAATAGGTATTAATTAAGTTATATTTGTTTATAGTTGCTACAGAAGAAGGTGCAAGAACATGTCATAAAATGTGTGATACAGACAGTGTTTTTAAATAATTTATCATATTCTCAAAGAGAATGATGGTAGCATTATTAGTCTAGATGCAATTAATTTTGCAAAAGATCGTTCAATTATTTTATCAACTATTCCACCACGTAAGTTTAATAAGTTATATTTTTTCGATTGTACAGTTTAGGAATAGACGAAACATATATCTTGTAAGAAGAGGCATTTGATCACGCTGGAAATGTATTTAGATCAGGAACAAGTTTCCTTTTTTTATATTATAGCGGGCAAACGAACAAGTGGTAAAACAAACGTGATGGTCATGGTAAGTGATTACCACCGTCTATTGACACTAGCAACACCAGGGGAGTCGCAAGTGCGTTGCCAGCCTATGTTTCGGGGGAGGAGAAGGAAGGGTAAGAGGGAAGGGGGTGGGAGGCGATCTTCCGACACTATCACTGACCGAACCAAACGCAACAATGTAAGCACTGTTACTTTACGTCAGTGTTCTGTGAGAGGGTGGTACTACCCCGAGCAAGCATTCCTGCTGAAACCAGTAATAGCTTCAGCGTGGCTCTACGAACTAAATATAATTTTCTGCAATAAATTAAATTATATATTATATATATCTCTTTATTATATTTCCATATTTTATTCAAATAAATTTGTTTCCAAGACATATTAAAATATAAAGTATGGAAATATTCAGTTATTGTTTCGACCCTAATAAAGAAAAACATACCGCTTACACTTACCTGGAAACCGAATTGAAGGGTGTTCAAAACAGATAATTAGTTAGGATAAAAAAATATTTCAATAGTAGCATAGAATTGAAACTTAGAAAGATAAACTTCATTTGTTATCTAGAAGAAATATCGAACCATGGACTACATCATTCTTTGCCAGGTCCTTAATAATACAATTTCTTATTACAGTGGTGAATTTCGCAGTATCCAATGTGCTAACGAGTCTTTTACTGAAGCCGACTTAGTTTGGAACAAGAACTGGGTTACCCTTATTGACGGTATGTTGCAACTCAATGCACTGAGACGTGAACACGATGGTGTTTCACAGCCGATTCACATAAATTACATAAATATTGACCTGGAAGAACATACAAGGGAAACATTATGCGGTAAAACACTAATCCAAGCCAATATATTTGAACTATATGATCTGACGAAGTAAATATCTTTCCTATATATATTAAACTTTTCTTACATTTTCATATACAGAGGTTTTATTTACTATGAAATTTCAGATGCGGTGGGATTGTTATGCAATATCAGAAATTTTGCGATTTGCCGACAGTGTCTTATGAAAATAATTTAAATTTAAATATTCCTATGATTGCACAAAATAAACAAATGGAAATCGACGTAATTATCCTAGTGTATTAGTAATACAGAGAATTGGTAATAAACATAGCTAAATTACCAATTATCATAATTTTAAAATAATTCTGTTTTACAGGTTAATAACCCAGCAGATGGAAAAGCTTTGGTTTTGAAAAGTAAATACGTGGGTGACATAGACTCATTGTACTGGACGCAAGTGCCAGAACCAGTTGGGTCTGGTGTTAAAGTAATTGTACGTGTCATTGATTAACGCCCAATGATATATCATATATATAATAAAAATGTAATTCCTTATTAAAACTACTAAACATATTGGTATAGAACAATGGCCATTTGATGGGATTTTTTTCTTAGATGGTTTTTGGTTACTTATTGTTGAGTTCAATTAGCATATTTGCCGTTTTTCTTAAATAAACATACCTTAGCTGAACCTCTAAAAACACATCTAAACGTGCCACTATACCGGGTGTTACGCTTCATTTATGGTGTTCAAGATTTAGTCTAACAGAACAAGCATGTTGTACATACAGATCGATAAACCCTCGTTAAAATCGGCTGAGTGCCTTAAGCGCTCGCCTTAGTAGTCCGGTGAAGCTGTTAAGACCTTGCTTGGTCAATAGTGTAGTGAGTTCGAAAAAAAAAAAAAAAAGATAAACCCTCTAACGTTCTACCGATGTTTTTAAATTACTTATTTAATGATTACGCAGAAGTTTAATAGTATCAAGTGTTTTGTTTCTAGAAATAAAATACTCCTGATTAGTGCTTCCAAAGATTTTTTCTCTAATTAATTAATATTTCTGCTTTAAAAATAGGTTCACTATGCGGGAGTAAATGTTGCAGATGTTCTGAAAGCTACTAATGAGATTCCTATAAAACACAATGGTGAAATAATTGGAGATTACGGTATTGATTTTAGCGGACTTACGGAATGGTAACGTTTATGATAATATTTGGTTTATTAATTTTTATCTGCTTCTGGATGAAAGGTAATCAACGTCCTTTTACTACGCACGTACTCCTGACAACGTGTATGCAAAATTTCATGAATTTAATGGTTATAAAGCAAATATTCATACGTTCACGTTTATATTATCGTTTAGGTTTTGTTAAAATATCTCACAGATAGCCCATTATTATTATAATCATATATAAGCGATAAAAATATTTGTTGCATATTAGTAGTCCTTAGGAGGCACGTATATTACTCTTATGTAGGCTTTCTTATGATATACAATTACGCAATACATTATTTTGATGTATCTACCTATCCCTTAAAGATTGATCAACGCTAGCAAACACCCTAAAAATATTACTATCACATTTATCACATCTACACAGGGTGGAAATATTTTAATACTACCTGGAGGGAAAGTACTCTAAATAATAGCGATAGCTGCATTCAAACATTTTCAAAAATTCTCTTGCTTCACCCGGGAATCGAACCGACTAAAATTTGTATGAATTACACCCTGTAATTTTATAGCATCGATCGTTAGGGTCAATCACAAGGATGAAATCTCTCTGACATACTTGGTAAAATTAATGAAAGGAAAACCATGAAATCTGTACTTATAAATACAAATATAAATACAATGGTTCAAGCTAAAGCACTTTTACTCAAAGATCCATCTGTTTCTGTTTACTTATGTTAATAATTTATCACTGACGTTATTTATCAATTAAAATTACAAGTTAAGTACTATTTAGATAAGACGATTGCAATAGCACGTGTTTGTAATGCAAACTCCTTTCTTAGATGCGACATAACTGTGTGTATGAGGTAGTTTTAAATATTACATTAGAAAATAGTTTGTCATTTGTATTATTGCTTGCTTGTATTAAGCTCTTGACGATATTATGCGTAAGCCCGAACTTACGATTATATTCAGATCAGCCGAAAAGTTCGGTAAGGATTATAATGTTACGACTATAATCATAGGGAAGGGAGTGATTTAACGGATGTAATTTCAGTGGTGATCGTGTAATGGGAATGGTGCGAGGGGGTGCCTGTAGCACCCATCTTTTTGTTCAACCGGAGCTGTTGTGGCCTGTACCGGCGTATTGGAGCCTCCAAGAAGCTGCCACCGTGCCTTTAGCTTACTCATGCGCATTTTATTGTCTTGTTAGTTCTTTTGTTATTTAATTCATGGCTTAAGATACGTGAATAGGATTACATCATAAGTTTACGGTTGTATCAAATTATTTGTATCCATTAAGGTTTATTTATAATGCCCTCCTGACCAGTTACAATCATCATAAAAATCTGTCACCAAACATACCTCTTGGTGTATTCCGGTAAATGCATTTTCGAGCCAGGCCTTTTTCCTGGTTTAGCGTTTTATCATGTCTGCTTCCATAGCCATGTAAATCAGAGATATGAAATTGTAGTCAAACCCTAAAAAGATAAATGAAAAGGAAATAGAATACGTTTTTCTATGTTATTATAAATGTATATCTTGTTATTAGTGCATTAAAGCGGAATTACGTTCTGGGATGAATATTCTCGTGCATGGCGGTGCCGGAGCTCTGGGACAAGCGGCAATTGCTGTATCACTAGCGCACGGGTGCCAAGTCTTTACGACGGTATCTAATAATGATAAGAAGGAATTTTTACTCAAATTATATCCTGATTTAAAAGGTGAGCCGGAAAATTTTAGCTCTATTACCGCTTTGTAACGTTGTAGGGGGTAATCTCAGGAACTACTGGTGCGATTTGAAATATTCTTTCAGTGTTATATAGCTCGTTTAGCAAGGAAGGCTATATATCATGCTAAGACCAATAGTAGCGGAGTAACAATGACGAATGTTTCAAAATATGGGTTTTGTTTTTTCCCCTTGAGAGCTTCCGCTGCGTGTTAGCATTAGCCCACATTAATTATTCCACGCGAACGAAGTCGCGGGCAGAGGCTAGTATTTAATAATTTTAGAAATCATAGTTTATGAAAAAAAATACAAGATGAAAATAATCACTGGGAAATAAATGCATGCGAATTTACGAGCATAATTAGTAGTCCTCTAAATTTAAAAAATGAGCTATTTTGTTCTAATATAACGGTAATAATTATAACTTTATTATAGTTATAGTATAGTATAGAAAAAGTCCTCTGCCACGTCTGTCTGTCTGTCTGTTCGCGATAAACTCAAAAACTCTGAACGGATTTTCTTGCAGTAGATAGAGTGATTCGCGAGGAAGATTTAGGTATATAATTTGTCTAGATTTTTTTTATTATCAGGGCGGGATAACGTCTGCCGGGCCTGCTAAGTAATAAAATATAGTTATCCAAATGTCTCCGTTCTTATTGCAATTATTAAATACAAAAAAAACGGCGTCTGAGTACACTGCAATTATTAAAAATCGTTTTTTACAGAAAAACACATAGGGAATTCAAGGGATGACAGTTTTATGGCTATGGTGTTGCAAGCCACAAATGGAAGAGGTTGTGACCTTATCATATGCTCTGTAAAAGGAGAGCAAAAAAATGTGAGTTTCATTAGACGTTTTAGGGGTCACATATAAAGATTACCTATTTAAAGATACTAAATTTGTAACATTATTTACAATGTTTCAGTGCTCCCTGACTTGTAGTGGTGTTTACAGTATAACTTTAGATACTGCTCAGATTCTGAATCAAGAAAATTTTGAATACGGTATGTTTTACTTGACTAACGAAAGGTCGTACGTACTACTGGACTTTATGTCAATATTCGAAGATAATGAGGAAATACGAGTAAGTGAAAATTAAGACGCAAAGAGGCCTTATAAAGACTTAATGTATAATTTGTTTCCCAGAATTAACATCATCGTTTTCTTACCCTTATCCCACCTAAATATGTTCGGCACTTTCCTCTTTCATACTCCTGTGTCAGATGTCAACGCAGTATTTACACTTTTTGTACATATATAATTCTTCACACAGTTCATTCATGACTTGTTGATTTTCCCCTGCTCCTCTATCCCTCCACTTTCAGACTTAGAAATTTTAAAGCAATATGACATTCATCTTTCCTCATAACATATTAACATCACGCTAACCTAGTACTCCTTGAAATCTGTGCCCCATGTGCTATTATGAAAATTCCATTCTAAATCTTATCGACTCTGTTTACAATACACACCCATCTTAACATTTGTATCTTTGTCGTATGTAAACTTTTTTAGTCCTAGTAGTCCGATCCATACAGTACGTCAGCTCTTATATTATTTTTATGTACTTTTTCTTTGAGTTTCCATTACATTCGTGAGCCAATGCAACCCTAGCCACCTTTGTCCAGAATATTCAATGAATAATATATATTAATATTTTTATGGCAGGCCCTACATACGCTGGTAAGTGAAGGCATTGCCGGTGGGTACGTACGTCCGCTAACACACATGACGTATGCCCCGTGTGAGGTGTCCCGCGCGTTCCGCCTTCTAGCTCATAGCCAACACCGCGGCAGAGTTTTGCTACAACTGACAAACACGGTGATAAAAACTCAACCAAGGTATTAAATTTAACATTACATAATATATGTCGCGTATAATAACATAAAATACATACAATACGTAGTTAATTAGAATTGTCATTCATGTCATTCAGTCAACATGTCATAGAGTTTCATTTTCGTTGTTATATATTCCTATTCAATTGTTTTTCACGTTAAATACTCCACCACCTCCGTTTATGCCTATTCCGCTTCGCAGCCTCTTATATTAAATCCATTACAATCGTATCCGCATTTCATTTGCTAATCATGATTGAATTAAAATTATATTTCAATTTCAGTTTGGAATGTTCCGCTGACTCCTGTCACTTTATTATATTTGATCAAGATACGATTGGTTCACAACTCGCAAACAAACTGATCAGTCGGGGTGTCAAGAAACTGCACTTACATTTCAATCGCTCCCCTACGTTTCTTCTACAGCAGAAAATTAGGCAAGTTGTCTTGTCTCCTATAGATATTGTCACAATGCAATGTAAAACTGCATTCATTTGATATAAAGTAAAATTTTACGAGAACCTTTGGCCTTTTAAAAAAATATTTATATCTTGTGGCTTTTATCGTGGGTTTAGGCGCACTGAGTGGAAAAATGGTAATATTTGACCAAAGGAGAACAACCTACGTTACGCAGAAGCCTACAAACAACCATACATTGACTAAAACCGCAGTAAAATTGAGTGCCTTTTAAAAAAATATTTATATCTTGTGGCTTTTATCGTGGGTTTCGGCGCACTGAGTGGAAAAATGGTAATATTTGACCAAAAGAGAACAACCTACGTTACGCAGAAGCCTACAAACAACCATACATTGACTAAAACCGCAGTAAAATTAAGTGCAGTTTACATTTTTTCGATGCGTCTATTTAGTTGTACAGCCCGTAACATGCTGTGGATTATGTTATGTCATTATTTTATTATAGATCATGGCGAAAAGAAAATATACAGGTCCACGTATCGTCTGACAATCTCAGCAGTATCAAAATATCGTCGACAATATCCGAAGCATCTCTCTCGGGTCCTGTTGAAGGAATCTATGTCCTTGTAGGTGATACATCGGACTACAGTGGAGAAAAATTTAGTAGGTTTTTGAGAGAATTAGATTTGTCGTCCAGAGAACTATGTCCTATGCTAAAGTGAGTACACACGAAATACTTGAACTCGTTTTTAACCTTAGATGATTTCAACGCATGAATGAGTAGACTTATTTCCTGTAATATGTATTAATGTCCAACCTGTTATAAATTATTCAAAGGGACTGTAAATTCCTTCATAGTTGCAAAAATATTCTGCAATCAAATTCACATACATACATTAGATATATGAAAATAAATGTTATTAAACGTGATGTTCCACACAAACAGGTTTGTAATTGTATATTTTGTTAAATGGTTGTTAATGTTTCAGATGCTTTGCAATAGTTAATTGGCACGACGATATTGGACAAGACATATGTCTGGAACGAATGAGAGAGGGATTTCGAGCAACATTTATCGATGTAGCAATTCTGAAAACTGTAAGTAATAAGTGACATTTATTTAAAAATAATTTTAAAACGAAATAGTAAAACAGAGAAATCATTATTATTACATTTAAAAGGCGTATGTATGAGTATGCATCAATCTGAAATGTACAGCTTACTATTTGTGAAATTTCAAAGCTTACTATTATTCACTAACAACTTCAGTTCAGAAGGTTTTGTCATTTTTAAGAGACGAATTTAATTATTTTTTTTTTTAATTGTCAGTTGCATGACGATAACGATCGAACGGTATTCAGTGCGGCGCGTTGTCGAAGAATTATTGACGAAATAGAACGCGCTTTGCTTTCACCTCAAACTGTTCTCGTAACAGAGTCGCGAGAAATAAAGAGACCTTCACTGCTTCAGCGAATCGCTAATATCACCGGTAAGTAAATACATAGTTTTTACTTTCAAATATATACTTATTTTACGGAATGCATGCTATTTTGAAATCGTTTCACAACCAGATTTTTTAGCGAAGCTTCAAACATGCATAGAAGTATATAAACTTATTTAGTATGTAATTTTTACAACTGTTTTCGTCTAGATTTTGCCCATTGTCAAGCAGTGGGTAGCGAATAATTCCAATGTTTTATGTCTAGATGATACGTATACGTTTACCTTAGCTTATAAACTTATAGTGCTAAAGTTCTTAACGTGGCACAATTTATAAGAATTGATTTATCCATTTATCTATTTTCAGGTGTAAATATTCCTACTGATATTCAAGATATCACGACTCTCGCTGACTTGGGTGTTGTGAGAGACCACTATCCGTTAATATGCAATTTGTTTAGGGATTCCTATAACATTCTACTGTCCAACGAACAATCTGCGTTACTAACTATAAAAAAGTAAGCAATCTGTAAACTGACGTATTCTGTTGGTTTTTTGTACAAACTGAATAAGATATAAATAATAACACTTAAAATGGATTTCTTGTGCAGAATAAACCAAATAGAAGATGCTAACAAACAAGCATGTTTTTACGAAGTGAAAGGTTTACAAACATTTTTCTCGTACGTGGACTCTGATGAACTTCGTGCAACAAGTGACCTAGTGTATTTACCTACAACTGCGAGCACAACGATGGTAATTTTACATTTCATCAAGTTACTGTTATTTTTAATTATATAAACAGAATATATCTCCGACATTTATTTTTATTGTATTGTATGTGGCTTCCGAAATGGTTTTCTTATTATCTATTTCAATTTGTTAAGTATTACATAAAATCTTTAACATAAAACCCCCTCGGCAGCGGCGCAAGCCTAGGTCCGTTCCCTCGGCGTAGAGCCCTTGAGTTCGCTGCCCGCGCGATACAGTGATACAAAATCTTACATCACTGCAACAACATTACACATATCACCTCCACACACGTGCACGCACACATGCTTACACATGAAAGTGGAAGAGTTTTATTCTTTTCCCTTATCGAATTGAATTATTTCAGAAAAAAAATATCAGACACAAAATACATATAAGAGTTGTTGAGATATGTATGCTTGGTATACATATATGTTTCAATAACTCATATAAGTATGAATATGTACCTTAGCTTAGGTTAGCTCGGGAGGTAGTCGAGGAGGTTCTCGACGGTCCTCCCCTTCCGATAACGGAGGAGGAGATGGGGAGGGCCGTGGAGCGCCTCCTCAACCGGCGAAGAGCGCCCGGCCCTGATGGGGTCCCGGGCCGGTTGCTCGGTCTTGCTTTGGGCCACCTAGGGGGGTGGCTTCGGGAGCTGTTCGACCGGTGTCTTGCGGTTGGACAGTTCCCGAAGCCCTGGAAGCTTGGGTGGTTCTGCCTAATGGAAAAGGCGGGCCGCCCTCCGGACTGCGCGTCCGCGTATCGGCCCCTCGTCCTACTGGACGACGCCGGGAAGGCGTTGGAGAGGGTTATCTTCTCCCGGGTCGTCCAGCAACTAGAAGGAGTGGGGCCGAATCTGTCGGACGCGCAGTTTGGCTTCCGGACAGGGCGTTTCACTGTGGACGCCCTGTGCCTCCTGAAGTCGCTGTCTGCAGAGGCGATTTCCCAAGGGGAGAGGGTTTTGGCGGTGTCACTCAACATCGCCAACGCCTTCAACAGCCTGCCGCACGGGGTCATACGGGAAACGCTCCGATATTTCAGAGTGCCCCCGTACCTGCGGCGGCTGTTGGAGGCGTACCTCGAGGATAGGGAGGTCGCCTATGTCGACGGCGACGCGCGTATGGTCCGGTGGGCCACAAGGCGGGGGGTTCCACAGGGGTTGGCCCTGGGGCCGCTCCTGTGGAACATGGGCTACGACTGGGTGCTCCGCGGCGTGCTTCCATACGGAGCACGCTTCATCTGTTACATGGACGACACCCTAGTCGTGGCCCGGGGGGGGGGGGGGGGAATGGCAGGAAGTGAAGCGCCTGACCACAATGGCCACAGCCCTCGTGGTCAGGCACATAAGGCGGTTGGGCCTCAGAGTGGTCCTCGAGAAGACCGAGGCCCTACTTTTTCATGGGCCTCGGTGGGGGCCACCTCCTGGGGCCCACATTGTGGTGGAGGGCGCCCGGATCAGGGTGGGGACCCAGATGAAATATCCTTCACCCTGGACGGGCGCTCGCAGTTCGAGCTCCACTTTGCGGGACTCGGACAGCGAATTGCTGGGGCGGCTGCGGCACTCGGCCGGCTGCTACCCAACTTAGGGGGGCCGGGTGCCGCAGACTCTATATGTGAGTCGTGCGAGCGATGGCCGCCTACGGGGCACCTGTGTGGGCCGACGCCCTCAGTGCCACCGTGCGCTGCGCTCCCTGCCCTGGGAGCTGGAGGCAGGAGTTCTCGCCGCCGTGTACGAATTCACGGTGGCGAGGAAACGAAGTGGGGAGCCTCTGGCTCTCAGGGAGGTAGAGGGGGAGAGACGGCGTCTCAGGAAGGATGCCGTCGAAAGGTGGATGCAGAACCTGGCGGACGCGCGCTTCGGGACGTACACCGTTGACGCCGTCCGCCCGGGCCTGCGGGACTGAATTGGGAGGAAGTGAGGTTCCCTGACGTTCCGAGTGGTGCAGGTACTCACCGGACACGGTTGTTTCGAGTGGTACCTGCAGGGAGCCGAGCGCCGCCTGTCACGAGTGCGGCGCTGACGAAGATACCGCGCAGCACACCCTATCTGAGTGTGCTGCGTGGGGAGAACAACGCCGCATTCTGGCGGCGGCGGTAGGAATGGACTTATCGCTGCCGAGTGTGGTTTCGGCCATGCTCGGCAGCGAACAGGCGTGGCGAGCTATGGCCTCTTTTTGCGAGGAGGTCATCTCTCAGAAGGAGGCGGCGGAGAGGGCCCGCGAGGTAGACCCTTTAAGTGGCCCTCTCCGTCAACGAAGGACAGGCGGGAGGAGGCGGCGCTTTGCCCAACTCCTCCCGCCACCGTAGCCGGACCTGAGGGGATGGGTCGGGGGGCCCATCTCCTCATTGCACAGGTTCGGCGGTCGAGGGGGGGCAGCCGGCGTGTACCCGGTCTGTCCCTCTATAGGTAGGAGCCCGGCGGTCACCTTCCGCCGGGTGGACCGTGGGGGCGGCTCTACAAGGTTGATAAGCCAGAACGATCCCTTGCCGCCCTCACAATTACGGTCTGTCGGTACACCGTGGGGTTTAATCCGTGCGAGTCGGACATAACCCACTTTCTCCCCCGAGAGGGTGGGTATCCATAAGGGATTTCCCCACAGATAGGTCGCGAATTGCATGACTCAGGCAACAGCCCAAGCCGAGGTGTGCAAATAAAGTAGGCTGAGTGTCTTAAGCGCTCGCCTTAGTAGTCCGGTGAAGCTGTTAAGATCTTGCTAGGTCAACATTGTAGTCAGTTGGAAAAAAAAAGTTAGCATAAAAATTGGGTTACTTTTACAGTATTGATAAAAATGTTCTTATTCAATGCTGTTGAAGACTTACACAGATGACTCAAATAAAGCTTTCACATTACCCGTTTGATAAAAACTACTTAATTTCTTTGACGAGTGTCTATTTAATAATACTGCTGACGTTTAACTTCACTAAGCTGTACGTGTTAATAGAACCCCGGAGCGCTACAAATTATAGGCTAAACACACGTGTGAATTATTTTTCTACTTTCAGATCAATGATGAGTTGGATTTGAGCGGACTGTATTTATGCATATTGCCTGGTCTAGAAGGAAATAACGAACGCTTCCGAAAAATGTGTGAACGAATCAAATTACCCGCACTAGTTTTACAGCCTGATTTAGACAGATCAACTGAATCTTTAAGAGAAACCGCTATACGATACACTGAAGTTAGTAATATTATACGACACATTGATAATATACGTTTGTACGTTCTTTTTCGTATATTTCAAAACAAAATTGAAATTCTATTTTCGCAGATTCTTTTACAAAAGACGAATTTAAAAAACAGTTTCTATCTGGTGGGATACGAAAGTGGTATTCAAATCGCTCTTGAAATGGCTGTAATATTAGAAGACTTAGGTAATTATTTCAAAAGAAGTCTCTAAATTAGGGGCCAGTTATTACGGTATTAAATACTATATAACCTTAACCCTCACCTAAAGTATCTCCTATCTTCGATTATTCTGAAAAGTTTTATTCCTTAAAGTTATAACTAGTGTTATTAAAATTTGTGTTAAACAAATTATTTTATTATTATTTGGTACTTTAATTATTAGAACTTTACTGGTAACTATTTTTAAGGTGACTTATTTCTCAGTCTGAATGTAAAATTTGTCTTCAGTCGGAGACGTAACTCTTTCTGTAAAATAAAAATTTGATACATATACTAACAATATTCCCGTGGCTTTAGGTAAAACTGGTAAAGTGTTTTGTATTGGAACCACACCTGAAGAATTAAAATGGTTTATTGAAGAACAATTAAAGGACTTTGACACAGAGGAAAAGTTGCAAATCGCCGTAACACGGCACATGTTAAAATTAATGGGAGGCGACAAAACTGATTCAAGGATAGAAGAATATTTATCTAGTTCTATGCCTTGGAAATCGAAGGTGTATGCATGTGTTCGCACTTTATTAGGTCGTGTATCGCATTCAATTCAATACGCGTGCGCTCTCATCGAGTCAGCATTCGCCCGCATCCAGCAAGTACGTCGCTGCAGTGTTGCACCGGTACCGCTGCAATCTCAAATCATATTTCTGCGATCATCACAAACACGGCAGTACAATCCCACTGAATTACAAGCGTACTCCCAACAACCAATCGTAGTTCATGAGCTGTCAGCTCCTTTAGCACACGTTCTTAACGACGTACACTGCGCAACATATATCAATCAACATTTAGATCCAAATATTTTAGACGCGTTTGAAAAATCTAATCGATGCGTAACGTATTTTCCTCACTCACGTATACTGTCTTTGTCTAATATCTACTAATACTACAGCACAAACAGATAATAAATATAACATACTTCGTTATCACCAACCCAATTTTAAAAACAAACTACATACTATTTGGTCACAATAATTAGTGAAATGATTTTTACTCATTTAATATTTATATATTTTATGCTTGTTCTATAACAAAATCCTATCAAAATCACAACAAAAAAATTGTGTGTTTCGGGGGTTATTTACATATTATACTTAATCGGATTTGGGTAGATTTTATTAATTAACATACTTTTATTGTGTGCGTTTATTTCTAACTGTATACAAACCTCGTGCTTGAGTGAACAAATCAAATTAAGACAGTTTTCGATATTTGGTCTATTATGTGGATATGAGAAAATGAAAAATATATATAAAGTAAAAAATGTCATCATCATTCTGAATTTTCGTTTTACATAATCGATGTACTCAAGAATGTTTTTCACCAATAATTGCAATTCGGAGAAAAATGTAGTTACGAGGTTATAAAGAACGAAGACGAAATATGTATTTGTTTTGGTATTTGTAACTAAATAAATATAATTAAAAAGGCTATTGTGTTTAATTGATATTAAAAATCCTAATTAGTAATAAATGAAATACTTCTTAGAGTACCAACAGATGCAATCTTAAGATTATTTAGTCTTTTCTTTAAATGTACATTTGAACAGCCAGATCGTCAAGGCAGTCATATTGCAGTTTGTTCTGACTATTGTAGAGCATCATAGTTTTAACAATGCTTTTTAATATAACCATATACACAAATATGAATGTACAATTACGTTAAAGAATAATTGGATTTTATATACAAAAAGACGCATCTATTTACTATTTAATGGTACACACGAGTTATCGCAAAAAAAAATTTACCGTGACAATACTACTACAACCTATATATCTTATCCATTCTCGTTCTTGCGTCGGTGACTAGCGGTCTCATACTAGTATAATTTTATGTACAAATTGAGTACCATAGACTTAAATATCAATCAAAAATTGACAATATATTATTTCAGAAAGTCTGTTAATACAACATTAGAAATCTCAAAAGAAGTCTAATATTTAGTATCACAGTGTAATTAGAACTTCGCTGAATTATAAAACTACCACTATAGATACTATGAAGCTTGAAAGAACTGGATTTTCATCAAATTTGGTGAAATCAGAGTCATACCTCTCTGAGGTTAAAATGCTGAAAGTTTACGTAATAAAATGTACGGAATAATTTACTGGGCACTATAAAAAATTTAAACGCAAAGTTGATATCCTAGAAAAGGACTAAATTAATTAATAACATATAGAACGAATAGAAAACCTTCAATATCACATAGATCGAATGCGATAACAGCAGAGAACGAATTTTATTGAAATGGATAATAATAACCTTCAAAACAAAAACTCAGGTTTATTTTTCCTCATGTTTGTAATACTCTCGACGTGCTTATTCAAGTGATACAATTTCAACCCCTACAAGGAACACGTATAGAACGTAAGAACCTCCTTAAATTAAATTAAAATGTTTTGACTTTTCGAGCTCGAATCGAATTATTTTTATATAGTATTATCGAACTTCAATATCATAATATTTTACTACAAATGCAAAATAGCCTAGCACTAACGCTATAAATATTTTTGAGTCAAAAATGGTACAGTTCTCATACGAGAGAATAAGGTAGAGGCTCATAGGCCATCTTGAGCAACTGAAACTAGTTTTGTCTTAAAACTTTTGAAATAGTTAGAAATGTTACCTTTTATACGTAACTCAAGCGGTGTTATTACAAGAAAGTTACATACGTATTGAATACTTGTTTTAAAAAGGTTTCGAATTAAATGCACCGCGATCGCTGAATGTTCGCCATCTTGCTCTTTGGTCTCGCTTTAGTTACGTTAGGTTAGACTTGCGAAAAAGGATAACTTGCCTCGTGCGAGCGCGGTGCATTTAATTCGATACCTTTTTAAACCAAGTATTTAACTTTTTTGTAAGAACACCGAAGTACCTTAACTTTTTTTTTACCTACATTTCAGTTAAATCAAAATATTTAAGAAAATGTCTGATGAAAATAATCGAAAGGTTCTGCTCATAAAAATTATACCTTACAATTTTTCTTCTTTAAATATTCATAAATAAGCACGTTAAAATAAATATGATGACATTGTTTTGTAGTATCAGGAAAAACTATCAGTAAACAGTTTTACAAATTTGTACAACTTGTTCTTTTCAAAGAAACATAAAAGAAACCGCCTTTTAATAAAAAAATATAACTAATAAATTATTTATTTGACTATAAATACTAGGAGAAAGCAGTAACCAATAAGAATTTTGTGATGATGAAAGGTAGACTATCTATATATAATCGGGAATCTATCTACGTGTAAGAGTTCTGTAATATTCAAAATATCTTCAAGACATCAGAACAATAATTTAAAAAATACGAGAGATTTAAAATGGCTTAACATCATACTTCTATCTATTTCTACCATACGACTCTTGTTTGATTTGATATAGAAGTATTTCTTTACGCAACTACATAACGGTGCTACTAATAGCCTTTCGTTACCTCAAATTTCTTGTTTATCTAGACACGCGGTAGCGTATTAAGCCAAGTTTACGTTAACAGAATGGAGAGCGGTACCGTGTGGTAATATTACACGAACCATTTGGAGCCACTTTTGACCCCCTTATAATTTCCAAAACTATTTCACATAAACATTTCAAATTTGGCTCATATATCGAGACTTGCGGGATACGTATGTTCTCCAAACTTTTTAAGCTCACCTCAAATAGTTATTTGGCTATTAACGTCCAAAAATCGACATTTTTATCACTGACTGACCAATAGATCAAAATTTTAATCCAGTTCCAAAAGGCCTAGAGAGTTCAAATTTGGTATTAACATAGGTAAGATAAATCAGAAACTAGTATTATCATTTTATTATAATTTTCAAATTAATTGATTTTATTAGAAACACTTACCTATTAGGGTGGGTCAAAAAAATAGATTATTTTTTTTTTTACAAGTGACACGGAAAAATGGGTTGCTAGACACCTTAAAAAAATTCTCACCAAGCATGAGCTCTTAATTTTAATAGGAAGATCCTCCGCATCGCAGATTTATATTTTTTTCTCAGTCCAATAGAAAAAAATTCATACCTCATCATTTATCGATTGAACAGAAAAATGTTCCGAGAGAATTTTTTAGGAAATGTAATGCTCTACAAAAAAGGTATTTTATATTTTTTCCGTAAACCTCACCATTTGAAAGTTATTAAGGATTTAATTTTGATTATTTTAAGACAAATTTCATTTTTGTTTATGAATTTTATAACTCGACAATAAATGACTTTTACAAAATACGCAATACAAATTTTTTTAGAAATTAACTGCTCTATAAAAATGGTTTGTTATGTTTTGGCGATGAAATTAACCGTTCAAAAGATATTCATCATCAAACTTTCATGTGT
>AP028439.1:13308371-13457321 GCA_036509395.1 Antheraea yamamai | reverse complement strand
AATTTAATTTATAAATTTCATATGAATTTTTCGCACAATTAAAAGTTGTTAATGATGTGGCAGAGCGAGGTGTCGCATTAGTAAGTGAATATAACCAATGTTTAACAAAAAACGAAGAGCAATTTCAATTTTTATTGCAAGTTGTCAAAGAGCATCGAAAAAATTACCCAACTTGCAACAAAAACTTGTTTGAAAATTGAAATAAAATACTTATTTATAACTAATTGGACATTGTTTTTCTCTGATACTGAAACATATCATAATATATGTATAATTAAAACTCTGCTTTTTTTATTAATAAATACTTAACTAAGCGATAAATAATGTCTAATTTATTTTTTAAATGGAGACAAATATACTTAAACATAAATAAAAACTTGAAAAATATTTTGAAGTTTCTCAGTTGATAACAACTAAAATTCATGTAAATTTTCTCAAAAATCATAAATTAAATTGAAATTTTTCGAATATCTCATCAAAAACTTTTAAAATCCGTACACATGAAAGTTTGATGATGAATATCTTTTGAACGGTTAATTTCATCGCTAAAACATAAGAAACCATTTTTATAGAGCAGTTAATTTCCAACAAAAATTTGTATTGCGCATTTTGTAAAAGTCATTTATTGTCGAGTTATAAAATTCATAAACAAAAATGAAATTTGTCTTAAAATAATCAAAATTAAATCCTTAATATCTTTCAAATGGTGAGGTTTACGGAAAAAATATAAGATACCTTTTTTGTAGAGCATTAAATTTCCTAAATAATTCTCTCTCAAACATTTTTCTGTTCAATCGATAAATGATGAGGTATGAATTTTTTTCTATTGGATTGAGAAAAAAATACAAAACTGCGATGCGGAGGATCTTCATATTAAAATTAAGAGCTCATGCTTGGTGAGAATTTTTTTAAGGTGTCTAGCAACCCATTTTTCCGTGTTACTTGTAAAAAAAAAAATAATCGATTTTTTTGACCCACCCTATTACCTATAGTGCCTGTAATTTAAGAATTAGCAATCAAAATTGATGACAACCGGTCTTTATGTGGATTTTACGGTCTTCATGAGAATATATGACGAGCAGAATACCATCCTTAATTTTTTTTAATCCAAACATATCAGTTTTAGTACTTACAACTAACTACTTATTACTAAGAGTATAGTCGACTTTCGTATTTATTTCGTTATTAACTGGAATTTGGTGTTGGAGATTAACAAAAACTTATTTACTTTAAAACAAAAAAAAATATGAATAAGTATATGTCGGCGCCATACCAGAATTCTCCCCAGGATCCATCATAAAAATGATACCATTAATGAAAACCAAATTAATTATATTTTCTTTTACAGCACCACTCTACAATGATCGTACAAAGAATGTTTTTCTTAACTTAATTTCTTATTGCCCGTTTGTAACTCACACCAACTCCGCCATATCTTATTTTTCAATAATAACATATTTTCTTTATTACAAACATAATTAATATCAACGGTTTACAAAACAATATAAAATAAATAATAATATTGCAATTATTTTAAATCTTCATTAAAAGCTGAAATATATCTTAATTAGCTTATTCAGGAATAATTATAATAAAAATACACCGGAAATGTCGCATTTAACACATTTGTGGCAAAAATATATCATATTTATATTTTAAAATTCTTAAAACAATATTAGATTACAATTAAACATAACCAAAACTTTTATTAAATCTAATTAATTTAATTCGTTACTTATCATAGTAATCTGTTCGTACTTTTCTATATTTTATTTACTTTATAACAAGGAGTTGCTAATAATATTTCCTGCTATCTAAGTTCCGATAGATGGCACTACAGATAATAAAACTTTGATTTAATTTGTTACTTGCTTACATTGACACCTGATGGCTGTATGGTCGCGCGCCCATATATACCTACTAATAATTTCTGTACAAAATGTAATGATATTCAATCAAAAACATAACTGTGATATGAGAGCCATGTTCAATATTATATGTTTTGGTTGTTGACTTCAACGACACAAGAAGTAAGATCTAAATGGGTGCTAAGTTCACTGGTTAGTCCTGAAATATATTTATAACAATATAAAATATTTTATAGCAACTTAAAACATCATTCCTTCTTATAACTTAAGATAATATATTGAAGCCCAAAGTCTGACTTCATTAGTTCAAACATATTACATGTGAAATAAACTTTTTAACACTTGATTTTGACTAATTTGTAATTTAATATTTTTACTGAATATTTAAAGACGAACACAATATTTTGTAGGAATACCTATTTGTACGTTATTCTCGTTGACATCGTCATTAGTGGTTACGGGTTTAGTGAGCGTCTTTCGCATAAAATGCTAGCACAAAACACAATGATCACGGTTGTTCACAGTTTTTATTTAGATTACACATTATTTTATGAGTTAACAATAATGACGTTCGAAAGATTAACAATTACGTCCGAGCAGCGAGTTCGGGGCGCCGATCTTAATTTAATCACCGAATATAAATACTCTCATCAACGATCCAACTCGATCCTTTGCTATCGCTCAAACCAATGTGTTACATAAACTGTCCACCCTCTAAAAGTAAAGATGGCGCCTCGATTCCGCTCGAGGCACTGGCTCTGCTCTGATTGGTCATTACGTAAATTACAATATATGTAACTTCTATTACATTATTAAGGTTTTAAGCTATAGAAAAATGTAACAAATGAAATAGAGTAAAAATGAAGTATTATGAAAGTAATAAAACTGTACGCCTCTTAAAGTAAAGGTTGCCTCGACCCCGAGAAAAATGTTACAAATCAAATAAAATTAAATTAAGTATTTTATTATTATTATTATAGCCTTTATTGCTGAAACTATATTAAATATATACATTTTTTTTTACTTGAGCCTACCACATCAGGTTATCTGTTGTAGTAGTCAGCGTGTCACTTGACACGTAGGCCTCTTCCAGCTGTTTCCAACTTTTTCTATCATTAGCTTTTCTTTACCAGACCGAACCACCCACTTTCTTTATATCGTCTGTCCATCTTTTAACTTGTCTCCCTCTTTTCCTTTTACCATCTCGTGGATACCATTCCGTGATCATTTTTGTCCATTTTGTCTTACTATCTCTTGTCATAAGTCCTGTCCATTGCCACTTTAGTTGCCTAACTTTTTTTATTATGTCTTGTACTTTTGTTGTTGATCTTATTTCTTGAGCTCTTTTCCGGTCTTTTAGTGAGATTCCAAACATACTCCTTTCCATTCCCCTTTGGCATGTTCTTAACTTTAAATAATGCTTTTGAGACAGCGCCCACGTTTGAGAACCATACGTGAGACATGGCAGAATACATGAGTATTCAGAAGAAGAAGTACTATCTTCTTGACAGTCATGGAAAAGTTTTTACTTTTAAATATTTCCTTAAGAGATCAGTATCTTTTCCAAGCGCACGAAACCCTTCTTTCTATTTCTGAGTCAGTTTGGTCCTTGAATGATATTAGTTGCCCCATGTAAATGTAATGTTTAACATATTCAATGTTTTCATTGTCTACTTGTATAGGTACTTCCTCTCTATTTATCATTATTTTTGTTTTTGATTTGTTAATACTCAAACCTACTCCTCTACTTGCCTCAGTAAGTTGTTGCAGCATAGTTACCGTTGTCTGATAATAAGACTAAATCATCTGCGAACCGTAAGTGATTTAGTTTTCTACCATTAATATTTATGCCAATGTTGACCCATTCTAACTTTTTGAATATGTTTTCTAGAGTTGCTGAGAAAAGTATTGGAGATAATGGGTCTCCTTGTCTTACACCTCTTGCGATAGGGAACTCCTCACCAACTGACTCTAGTTTAATTTGTGCTGTACTATTTGCATATACATTTCTGAGTATTCGTATGTATTTTCTTGACACTCCTTACTGTATTAAAGCCCGCCAAAGTGAGTCATGGTATATGGAATCAAATGCTTTGCTATAGTCAACAAATGCAATATATAACCCTTTACCATATTCTTGACATTTCTCTATTAATTGCTTTAAAACAAACATATGATCAACAGTTGAAAACCCAGATCTAAAACCGGCCTGTTCAATTGGTTGTTGTTCATCCATTGTCTTTTTCATTCTATTTAAGAGAACTTTAAAAAATATTTTATAGATATTTGATATAAAACTTATAGGTCTATAATTTTCAATAATATTTCTATCTCGTATTTTTTTTTTAAATAATATAATTGTACTCTTGGTCCACTGAGGTGGTACATATTCAGTATCTAATATGGTATTGTATAATTCTGTAAGTTTTCTCAGGTTCGTTGGTTCTGTTGCAGATAATTTGATCATTTCATTTGTTATTTGGTCAGGTCCCGGAGTTTTATCATTCTTTTGAGTTTTGATAGCTTGTTCTATCTCTGACAATAATAAGACTGGAATATGCTCCCTTTTGTCTTCTTCAAGATTTATAGTTGAAGATGGACTATTAGGTTCTAGCGAGCAAAGTCTTCTATAATAGTCAGTTGCTACTTGCCTTACAGCTTTTCTTGTTGTGTCTTGTTTCCCTATTTCGTTTTTGATATTTGGTATCCAGGGTTTTCTCTCTACTAGTACTTTTAACGCTTTTTTAACTCCTCCTGTCTTTTTTATATGATAAGATAGTATTTCTGTTCTTCTTTTATTTCTGTCCGTTTTAACAGAATTACTAATTTTTTTACTAATTTCTGATATAGTTTTAAGGTTCTCTTTGCTCTTTTTAAGTTTTAGGAGCTGTTTTCTCTCTTCTATTAAATTTTGAGTTTCATTTCCAATGTAGTTAATCTTAGTTTTTTCAGATCTATTAAATAGTGGTCTAAATAATTCATTTATCTCTTTATCATATTTTTCTTCTATCCCGTTATTTATAGTGATATCGCTACAGTTGAATTTATCTTTGGTTTGAATTTATTTCTACTTTTTTTTCGGTTCCATGCTATTTATTACTGCTCTCACCATTCTGTGGTTAGTATTAAAGTTGAGTTGGTTTATGATACTTACATCTTGGAAATAATTTTTATTGTTGGTGGCTATATAGTCAATTTCATTTTTAATAGTGCCACCTGGAGATAGCCAGGTCCACTTTTTCTTTGGGTCTTTCTTAAAAAAACTATTCATATATACAAGATTGTTTTCAAATGCCATATTAATCATTCTTTCTCCATTTTTACTTCTTCTACCAAAGCCGAAATTGCCTATTATTTTGTCTTCGCCTGTTCGTTGAGATCCAATTCTTCCATTAAAATCTCCCATGACTATTACGTTTTTGTGTGTATCTTGTAAGGCTGATGACAATTGATTGTAGGATAAGTCTTTAACATAGTCATCTTGTTGTTCTGTAGGTGCATATATTTGAATAATCGACCACTTGTGTTTATAGCCTGGTAGATAAATATTAAGAATGGCTATTCTTTCTGATATACCCTTGAATTAATCTATGTTATTTTTTAAATATTTTTTTACCATGAAGCCTATTCCATAGCTACCTTTTATTTCACCTTTATAATATAAAATATTAGGTCTTTACCTATGAAATTGCCGTTTTGTATGAAAAAATTTAAACGAATTTTTTTCATGTATTTGTTATTTGAATTAATCGAAGTAATCACTCATGCAATCAATGCATCTATGCCAACGCAGTGGCAGTTTATTGATGCCCTTCTTAAGCAAATCAGCTGGACGGGAGGCAACAAATTCTTCAAAGGCATTTTGTACTGCCTCTCGGATATTGAATTTTTTTCCCGCCAAGGAGTTATCCAAATTCTCGAAAAAGTAGTAGTCTGTAGGCGCAAGGTCTGGTGAGTAGGGCGGATGACGGAGAACTTCCAACCCCAGTTCTTGCAACTTGGAGACCGTCTGCTGTGCAGTATGAGGTCGCGCGTTGTCGTGCAGGAGCAGCGGAGACGAGCGATTAACCAATGCTGGTTGGAGATGTGCCAGCTTCTCCATCATTGTGTTCAGTTCTTCATAGTACACATCTGAAGTAATGCTCACCCCGTTTGGTAAGAAGCTGTGATGAATCACACCGGCACTAGACCACCAAACAGTGACCATCACTTTTCTATGGGTAAGTTTTCGTTTAGGGCATTGTTTAGGTGCTGAACCAGGATCCAACCAACTTGCTGAGCGCTTGCGGTTATCAAACAGAATCCATTTTTCATCGCAGGTAACAATGCGGTTCAAAATTCCTTCATTTGTGTGTCTGTTGAACAGTGCAAGGCACGTCTCGACGCGTACTTCGCGCTGGCGATCATTGAGTTCATGGGGCACCCATTTGTCAAGCTTTTTTACCTTGCCAATTTGACGCAAATGGACCAATATTGTTTTGACGCTAACGTCGAAAGCTGCTGCTAATTCAGCCGTAGATTATGTATCATCAGCTTCCACAATCGCCTTTACTTCGTCATTGTCGACCAAAGTCTTCGGACGACCGCGAGGTTCATTTTTCAGGTCAAAATTCCCAGAACGGAAGCGAGCAAACCAATAACAGGTGGTGCGTTGGTTTGTAGTGTTAGCTCCGTAAACGTCGTTGATGTAGCGTGCCGCTTGTGCCGCGTTGCTGCCACGACGGTACTCATATTCCATAATTACTCGAATTTTTAACGTATCCATGATGACAAAAAAGATTGAAATGCGATGAAAATGTAACACTAATCAATAAACAAATGACTACTTTTGGAAAAAGAATTCCATGTTTTTAAAATAAAATTAATTTGAAATTAGAATTCTTAGCCAAACATAAATTATTTTGATTTGAAATGGCCAGTACTGCAGAACGGCAATATCATAGGTAAAGACCTATTATAATTATCGCGATCTTCAATATTTTCTCCTATTCTTCTTACTTCGCTTAATCCTATTATATCCCATTTTATTGTAGATAGGGCTAACTCAAGTTCCATGAGCTTCGCTTATGTTCTGAGTAAAAGGCAGTTTAGTGTAGCAACATACATTTTTTTAATGTGCTCAGTGTGTATACATTTTACGTTATTATTAGTATTACTTTTATTTTTATTTTCTTCTGTTAGAGCTGGAAGGTAGTGGTCAAAAACCCCAACGGTGACCAGCCGGCTTGGGGATGTTATATTACTTTAGTATTTACTGTTACTACTTACTGCGTTCATGAATTGTGTGGCAGCCTGCAGGGTCATAGGACTCTTCCCGAAGGAAGGTACGGACATAATAACTATGGCAGCCTATGACGTATTGATTTTAAACTCTGAGAAATCCAGTTCTATGTTTTCCCACTTACAGTAGTACTACAAGAACATTTCTTCGGTTCAGGTTTCCTTACGACGTTTTTATTCACCGTCAGCCGATAGTGTTACAAATTTAAATTCGGTTCATACCTGCTGACATTCCACCACGTTCCATTCCACGTTGATACTCCACCGGTCAAAGCACTAGACCACCACGACTTGGCACTTTTATGTTTTATACTAATAAAAATTGTTTTCATTTAAATAAAAAAAAATACTGGTGACCAATTTCATCTTCGTACGGACGGATTAACTTTAAAATTAATCACCTCTTTAATTTGAATTATACCAGAAGGAACGCAAATGATGATTTTATAATCACAAAAAAGAAAAGGAATGTTTCTAAATTCTTATAAAAAATGTTTATTATTACAACTCGTGAATAGTTTCCTGATAAACACAGTAGGACAATCCATTGAACTACGCAATGGAAAATGTTATTGTTAATTCCTTTAATTATAACAGTGTTGCACAACATTCCGTTTTTTATCTGAAAATTATAGCATAATAAAAAGCAGACATTATTTTAATTTTTTGGGTCAAAACTGAAGAGAAAAAAGCTTTCCACGCGTTGTAAAAAACGTGAATTGTATAAAGAGAACTACTCCTTTGTAAAATAAATAAAAACGATTTGTACTTAGTACTTCTACGAGAAATCTTTCAACACAAAAAGAGCCGTTAATGACTTAAATATATAACGAAAAATTGTTGCTATAATAATTTGCAAAATAACACCGTAATGCAATGAATTTTTTTTATATAAATTGTACTTTAATCCCCTATTAACATATAATTCGGCAGTATTAAATAGGTACCAACGAGTTACCAAAGTCACCAGATACAACACTGCATTTAAAAGTTCGATAATGATTTCCTGTCGCAGAAATTTAAATAATTTTACGATATTGTATTCATTAACTTTAAATGCGTTATACTGATATGCATTTTGCATACAATCGATTTAAATATTTATGAGCAAAATAAATTGGCAATCATACTGCAATTAATGATACATAGACATTGTATGAACAAAGCTTAAAATCTATGCATTAAGCTGCACCCGTAAAGCCACGAACAGAACATCAAATTCCAAACCAAAATGCCCGCTGTTTTACTTTAAATTAAGCTTACTCAGTGAATATGTTACCCCAAAAATTTGAAGGCCATTAATGTGCCTATTACCTAGCGCTAATCTGTAGACTAAATTATTTGCGCTATAAACGTAGGACTTTTATTTTATATTTAACTCACCCACCCTCCCCCACACCACCCCCTCCTCCCCCCTCTATATATATATAAATTCCCCCCCCTTTTTTTCAATCACCCCCCCCCCCCCCCCCCCCCCCCCCTACCCCCCCCTCCCGCACATCCTTATACGGTAGCGCGGAGGACGCCCGCCACCCCCACTATCATTATTGTTGTTGTTTCCGCCCCGCCCCCCCCCCCACACAAAAAATTTTTATTTTTTCCTCCTCGAGTGGGAAAAAAACACACCGCCCCCCATATATGTCGGTTCCGCGTGCCGACATACATTATAAATAATAAGTGTTGTGTGGGAGAAAACCCAGTGGAGAGCAACGAGAATCACCTAGCCGGCTAGCCACGTGGAAACTGCAGCGTCGCGAGGTATGTGCCAAGTTTCCTTCCTACCCTTGTCTCCCTCGTCGTAGAATGATTTATCGCAATAGTTAATCACACAATCTTTCACCCCCCGCATATACAGTCCACTTAAATTAGCAAAGAAACCCCCGCCCTTCGGTGGCGTCGACAACGCAACGGCGCCACCACCGACCTTTTTTTTAGGTGGACAAACCCATTATGGGTATCCTCTAGGCAAAAGGACTATATCGGACTCCTACCGAATAAAACCCTAAGTATAAATATGTTAATTGATTAGCTTAAACTTAATTATTTTAAATATCTATACTAATATTATAAAGAGGTAAAGTTTGTGAGTTTGTGACGTTGTGACGTTGTAGGGGGTAATCTCAGGAACTACTGATCCGATCCGATTTGAAAAATTCTTTGAGTGTTATATAGCTCATTTATCGAGGAAGGTTATAGGCTATATATCATCACGCTAAGACCAATAGGAGCGGAGCACCAATGAAGAATGTTTCAAAATCGGGTTTTTTTTTCCTCTTGAGAGCTTCCGCTGCGTGTTAGCGTTAGCCCAAAGTAACTATTCCACGGGAACGAAGTCGCGAGCAGAGGCTATTACGAGTATATTATCATAAAAGTTTGCTTACATGATGGCAGGGCTACAGAAAAGAACATAAGGGATTTTTCATCTAATAAAAAATGTACTGTTCCAAAGGAATCAATTAAATCTACATTATCACAAGCAAAGCCGCGTGCAGAAGCTCGTAAAACTCCCGAGTTTGAGCAACATAAAAGATTTGAATACAAAATACGATATAACTTAACGTAATATATATTTTCAATTTTTTTTTTGTATAAAGTCTAAATTGAATGTTAATATAGCAGAATGATAAATATTTGTTAAATAAATAAACATAACGAGTAAAGAATAATTTCAAACATGTGAATAACTCCATATGAAATATAATTCGTAAGTATAATAGTTTAAGAAGAGAGAAACTAAATCGCGGTTTTATCCTCAATATTGCCTTTAGATTGGTGAATTTAATTAAATGATAACGAATTAAGCGATTCGCACTTGACTAAAATAACCTTTGATACTTCGATGTGCATAAATTATAGAACGTATTTATGTGAAGAATTTCAGTGACGAGAACAATTCCAGGTTTCGCGAAGTAATCTACCCTACATCATTATTTAAGGTAAATAATAAAGTAAAAAATATCTTTAAATATATTTTTACTGCTGTAAAATATTCATAATCTAAACTTATAAAGTTGCTTTACCAAGTGGAGGGATATTAATTTCTTCTTACAATTACTACCATCAATATCAATCTTACTTATTAGACGGAGAACGACTGAGTTTACGAAGATATTTAGTCAACCCGAAAACGGAGTCCCGGTCTGATAGAACTTAATCGACTTTGTTTTATAAGTGGTATTACGATGAACAGCATAGATGGAGGACTAGCGTACTCCAGTAGCTTCGAAAAACTTTCAATTCAATAATTTTCAGATTATAATCAATAATGACGCCCGCGCCTCAACAACGCTGCTTACAGCAAGATGCTGAATTAGACACATCTTTCCATGGTGATAGTATTGTTATATCTGGAATGGCCGGACTTTACCCGGAGGCGAACTCTGTTAAAGAATTATCTTCAATATTATACGAAAAGGTAACCAATAAAAACAGATATATTTTTAAACCGTGTGTAGATGTAGTAGCTCCGAATTTGTTTCTGGAAGTCCTTTTCCGTCTTTACCAATAAATAGTACGTTTATTAAAAGTATTTCTGTTATTTATTAATTAAGAGTAACTAGCCGTAGTTCTGTTCATTTCTAAAATGTTGCTTAGATATGATTTTGTAAATGAATTTAAAGATATTTATTTATTTTTTATTAGTAGATCCTCATTAGGTATGATTGCCTGGAATAGGATATATTTAATAGTTCCCGTCTTAATTCAGGTTGATCCAATTAGTTCTTCACCTCGATGGGACTTGGATCATCCAGAAGCTTCGAAATATGTGGGAAAAGTATCCGGTTTGGACCTATTTGATGCACAATTCTTTATGGTGAACTATCGACTTGCGACATTAATGGATCCGATGTCACGGAAAATCTTAGAGCAAACATTTCATGCTATTATCGATGCAGGTGAGATTACACTGTAGAATGTATTATTTAAGAAATAATTAATTCAATTAAAGCTTGTAGCTTGTATCCGGGACTTAAAACATATTACCAATCCCCTGCGATTTCAAACGCATTTTAATAGTTTTTCCGTCCGTCAGTCTGTTATAGTTTATGTAGATATGTATATTAATAACATATTGACATTTTATTATTATCTCACAGCTTTTTTCTCGGTTTTAAGTTACTTCTGATAATTCACTGCCATACAAACACATGGTTTGTAAATTTAACACCACTTACCTACCGGACATTACATTTCGACCCGTTAAATACGAATCTGGTGTCAGGTTAAACTGTACACCCTCAAAATCTTGAGTAGATTGCAAAAAAACGTAGCGATAGTTGGGTCCTTTGGTTATGAAAAAAATTGTGGAAGACCTAGAATGGTTTTCATGTATTTCTATTCACTGAATCCGAACCTGAAATTTACTTGGACTGTAAGCCGTTTTTACTATAAGTAAACTGCAAAAAGTCTTTGAAAATTAGCAGAAATTGCAAAAAAATTGGAATTATGCTATGTGCCTAACCCTATCCTTCTCCTACGTAGCCTATTATATACAGGAAACCGACGTGAAGTAATTTGGCGTAAAGTGACGTAAATTGGGTACAATCTACAAATAATAATTCTTATCCTTACTAATAATACTAAAGGAGAATTTGAGTTTCTATAACGCTTTAACTAATCAACTGAACAATATGAAATTTTGCATACATGTTGTGAGGGGTATATACAAAACCATAGAGTATTCATGTATAGGTTTTTTTTGTTGTTATATATCATAGGAGGCAAACGGACAGGTGGGTCACCTGATGTTAAGTGATCACCACCGTCCATAAACACTTGCAACACCAGGGGAATCGCAAGTACGTTGCCAACCTGTCTTGGGGGAGAGGGGGAGTAAGGGAAGGGGGAAGCGGAGGGGAGGTGGGTCTCCGGCGCTCTCACTGACCGAACGAAACGCAGCAATGCAAGCACTGTAACTTCACGTCAGTTTTCTGTGAGAGGGTGGTAGTACCCCGGGCGAACCGACCCATTCATGCTGAAACCATTAATAGCTTCAGCGTAGCTCTACCACCTACAAGATTTATTCGAGACTGTACGTCTTGAGTTTTATATGTCAATGCCAATAAGAATATTAGCAGCATCAAATCAGTAGGCACAAGAGTCTGTATTTCGTAATTGTATTCGCAAAGACCTTATTAAAATTATTATATAAAATTGGATAGTTTTTTGACCGTTTAACAAAATCTATCTATACTATAATAAAACTGTAGCAAGGTCAAATCTGTACATTAAATATTTTTTGAAAATTTTGATCAGAGTAGACTTTATTATCGATATAAAAGCCAAAAATAATCTTTTTACAATTTTTGTCTGTCTGTCTGTCTGTCTGTCTGTCTGTCTGTCTGTCTGTCTGTCTTTCTGTCCCTGTGAACACGCATCACGCTGAAAATACTGAACCGATTTTAACGAAACTTGACACAGTAATAACTAATATTCCAAGGTTACATTTAGGATACTTTTTGTCCCATAAAACGCAAGGGGCTCTCCAGGAAAATGAAAAACAAAAAATTGTAGTTAACGTAACTAGACTTTTTTGCGACACCTTAGTACAAGAGCCAGCAACGTTGGCAGATCGAGAATTTTAGAAAAGCTGGTTCTTTAATATGAAGATATATTATGCTCTTCCAAACAGCATTCAGGATACCTGGTAGCCGATTAACGTTGTGTTTTTTAATGCGCATCACACCTTTACAGGTCAAAATTTTGATTTATAATTAATTTTAGGAAAAAAAATTTCGGTTACATTTTAACGCTATTAAAAACATTAGTTTATCACTGCCAGACAATTTTGTTATTGAAAATAATGTGGCCGATGATATTCTTTATAAATAAAATAATTCATTTCAAACCATTTTATTTTTTCCATTACAAACAATATATTTAATTTTATTAACCATTATGATATTGAGATTTCACCGTGATCACTGAAAAACAACGATAAACGTAGACATACGACTTGAGACTGACGTTATCTTGAATACATGGGTCTATAACAGGCGCTTCCACAATTATCGCTATTTTTATCATACATAAAATGGGGTAAACATATCAATGCAGTTGCAGAATCTGGCTCTAAGTTTCTAAACGTTTTCAAAGCATTAGCCGGTTTTTATTGGGGTGTTCATCCATAACATTTAGTTCGTTTATACTTCAATATTACACGCAGTCGAATTGACTATGCGAGCTTTCTTTATGATAGTAGTGCTCAGGTTAACCTCTATAAACTTGAAAAAGTCCAAAACCAGGCCATGAGAATTATCGGGGGTTTCATTAAAAGTACTCCAATCTATGTTATGGAAAGCGAATTGAGCATATGTCCGTTACATCTTAGGAGACAATATTTAGCTGGCAAAATTCTATTTAAATTTAAGTCATTCGAAAAAAACGAACTAACCAATGTATCAGAAGAACTGTCCACCCCTTTCCAATCACTCTATTGGCGTAAAAGAAAAAGACCATTATTAGTTTCTATTTTTTCTCAGTATAAAAATACTCCAATTCAAATAAATATAAAACATTAAATGTTCACTTTACACACCTGGGTCGATAAGATTGATTTGCACAATATAATTAAAATAAATGTAGATGGTATTGGAAGCCAAACCGTCAATATGATGTTCTTAAAATAAAAGATATTTGTCTTCAATATATAAATAAATATTATCAAAATTTTGTTAAAATATACACTGACGGATCTAAAGCTGGGAATTATTTAGAAGCCGCATTTTTTTAGTCAAATTCTAAAACTTTTATGAAATTTCAAATTGATGAAAATATTTCAATTATGCACACTGAATTGATAGCAATTGCAGAGGCCTTCTCATCTGCGCAATCAACTGAGTCCATTAAGATTGTTATTTTATCCTATTCAAAAAGTGCTCTTCAACACGTAGCTCGATGTACCTCGACTTTTCGACTCGACTTTCGACTTTTCCTCGACCTCGACTATTTTGAAGCAATTACTAGATTTCAAAGCAAAGAACAAAGTAATTGTTTTACAATGGATCCCTTCTCATATAGGTATAACTGGAAATAAAAGAGCTGATCTTTTAGCAAGAGAAGGATCCTCCGAAGGGGCTCCTATTAATATTTTACCAACTTACTTGGATGTATGCTCAGATTTTAAAAATAGCTGTTACTCGCATTGGAAGGAATACTTTGATGAGCGTTCTAAAACAAAAGGAGTATGGTACAGAACGATTCAGCCACATCCCTTACGGTCACCATGGATTGATCACAGTACGATTTGCCGTCGGGAAGCAATCACAGGAATGAGATTACGCTCAGGACACATCCCATGTAAAAAGTTCGCCTACCTGATGCGTAAAGTACTATCACCACTCTGCCAGAGTTGTGAGCTCATCGATGATGTGCACCACATCCTGGCAGAATGTGTTCGAAGCGAAGATATGAAATCTTGGCTTAATGCTTCTGGTTCGTTCCACACTGGTTTGTACAATTCGTTATTTTCTAAACCCATTTCGAAAGATGCTAAAGAATTGTACAAAATTAATATAAGCTATTGTTAAGTTTATTGTCATTCTTATTGTTATATAGTTGTATGTCATTTAGGCGATATAGTCGCGCAGGCGACTAAGCCTTCATTAAAAAAAAATAATAATAATATTAAAATTACAGCAAATAACATGGTTTGAACATACTTATTTTATTTAGAAAAAAATAGCATCGGGCACATTATTGTTAATAACAAAAATGTCTGGTAATAATAATTTCATGTTTTAGTAGCGTTTCAAAGTTAGTAAAAAACAAAATATTCAAAAATTATATAAAAATCAATATGTTTGCCAGTAAAGGTCTGATATGCAGTAATAAACGCAACGTTTACCGGCAGCCAGGTAGCCCGCACGCTGTTCGGAAGAACATAAATATATATAAAAAACTGTCTTATAGAAAATTTGTCGAAACCATTACTAGCTCTTAGACAAATATTTACAGGCAAGTGACATTTGACGCGTCGTGCTCATATCTTTTTAATATTTATATTTTTGTTCAATACAATGGAGTGTGAAAAAGTTTTAATACAAGTTAAAAATAGTTATGATATCATTCAGTGTTTCATTTATCATTACTTATTTTATGAATATATTTTATTTTACAATTAAAAACAATTTATATTACATTTATTATACAAAAAATTAATATTACAATTTAACTCATCATTGATATTTTATAATGTAAACTCTACTGACTGTATAGTAAACGTCTACAAAAAAGGGAAAGGAACTTCTTTAGCAACTGGGGGTACATAGACCACTAAAGTTTTTTTCACATTATTGCCAATATGTAGGTTAGTTTTTATTTTTTATTGAACTCAGTAGATGATACTACAAACGGTTTGTAGGCTTATTTTAAAAGATTTCTCACATACCATCAGGGTATATGTTTGAGGGAGTCCCTTGATAGTTTGGATTCACAATTGGAAACCGTAGGTGTGGCTGCAATAAGGTTTTAGGTATATTAATATTTTTCGCGTTTAAAAATATAATTGACACCGGTGATAACCGATTTGGTGCAGACGAAGTTGCACGGGTCAGCTAGTATATAATAAATTTAGAAGCTTCCTTCATGAATAACGTTTTAATGGCGTATTGATATATATAACTTAACGATTGTTGAAATAATAGATAATCAGGAACGTAAAAACAAAGAAAAATATATTTCAAGGCTGATTAAGGCAAGGAAGTACAGAAATAGGTATATAGTTTCCAAGACTACTTCTGAAGCCTACTTTTTTTAATTCCTGTTGTTGCCCATTCACTAAAACTATTTTTTTCCTTTACATTAATAACCTTTTTTGGGCAGTATTTACAGAATTCAGTGCTTATGATACTAAATAAATTGTCATAATAACAATCTGGATCTTGATTATTAAAAGTTTTGGAAGATAGACATTGCGCAATAAAATGATTTAAAAGACCTAGTCTACTTTTCGATATAAGTCTAGTTTGTTTCTTGCAGTCAGCACTAGGTTTATCACAACTTATTTTAACAAGGAGACCTTTGTGATCAGAACGTATCCCAGTAACAATACTACTGCCTATGGTCTTGAAGTTACTAAAAATATTATCAATGCAAGATGCAGTTAGAAACGTAAATCTGGTCGGCTCATTAAAAAGAGGATCCAGGTTAAACGACTTAAATAAAGATGTGAACATAGTGACCTCCGGTGACATACTTAAGATATCTATATTAAAATCACCACAGACCAAAACTCGCTTCTTACTATTCAAAATTCTTATTAGAATTTCCTCCATTTTTTGTAGGAATTGACAAATATTTGTCGACGGAGGTTTATAAACACAAAGTATAATTAATTTATCCATCTCTGCACAAGCCACTTCACAGTTCACAGATACGATCTATTGAGAGACAACATATATCTTTTCTATCTTTAAATTTTAAATTATTTTTGAATAACATAATACAACCACCACCGACAGTGACTGTTCTGTTAAATACACTGGCAACCGAAAAATGGGGTATATCGAATTGCATGTTGTTCGATTTAAGCCAGGTTTATAAACTATTTATTGCCAAAATCAAAAATATTTCAAAAGTTTTACTTCAATCACGTGTGACGGTTACACGCACTAATTTTTCCTTTGTTCCAGGTGTAAATCCACAGCAACTATCAGGTAAAAAGATTGCCGTTTACGTTGGAACATCCTTTACTGAAACGGAAAAAATATTCAATTATAGTGAGATTTCTAGGACAGGCTTAAGCATCACCAGGTAAGAGAAAATTCATAACTTCACAGTATTGTGTTAATTAAACATATACTACATTAAATATATCTTCACAAAACACATACATAAACACAGAAAGTACGTAAAGAAAAAAAATGAGTGCGTTTAACCGTCACACGCGATTGAAGTAAAACTCCTTTGGCGTAAACATAACCAAAACTTCTATTTTAATTTAATTCACTACTTATCATAGTTATCTGCTTGTACTTTTCTATATTTTATTTACTTTATAACAAAGAGTTGCCAATAATATTTCCTGTTATTTAAGTTTCGAATTAGCTGATAGATGGCAGTACAGATAATGAAGCTTTGATTTAGTTTGTTACATACTTACATTGAAACCACATGTCAGCACGGTCGCGCGCCCATGTATACATAATTAATTATATTTTATGATTTTTATTATTATTCAATTTACATTTTTTTTTCAAAAATTTTTTAATTGATTTGTTTATAACCTATTTATTGATAAAATCATAAATATTTGAAAAACCGGATGGTATAGAAACGTGACACCATATTGCAGTAACGAACATCAGTAGCATTATCGTCCAGTTACCTCTCAGACGAGCCTAAAGTAGTTTTACTTCAAAAAACATATATCAGACACGTGTGTACACGTGGAGGAAGTAAAACTTTGGCTTATATGTATTGAAGAGAGAATACTTGTAAAGTATATACTATACAAAGTCCCGTAATATAAAAACTTAACTATATATTTTCTCTTTTTTGTACACTACTAGACACCGATAAACAGTTATACATACAAATACATATCTACTTTAGGTGTAAAGCGTAACGCAAATTTTCCCCTACCGTGACATAAGAAGTCTCACATCAAAAATTATACGTTGAGCGCATGTTTTAAGGTAATTAAAGTTACGGTGGTGATCATTTACCATCAGGTGACCCGTCTGTTTGTTTGCCCTTTATAATATAAAAAAAAGTGTTAGTACTTTTGGTATGTAATTTTTAAAGATTAATTTCTTTTTCTGCTAGCAACAGAAAATAGTTTATATGCGTTTTCGACGTTACATTACAAAACCTAATATGTCATATATTTTTGTAGATGGTAGAGCCACGTTGTAGCTATTACTAATTTCAGCATCAATGGGTCGACTCGCTCGGGGTGGTATCACCCTCTCACAGAAAATCAACGTAAAATAACAGTGCTTGCATTGTTGTGTTTCGGTCGGTCATGAGAGCGCCGGAGGCCCACCTCCCGTTCCCCTTCCCCTCCCCCTCCCACATACATAGGCTAGAAACGCACTTGCGACTCCCCTGTGGCCCTGGTGTTGTTAGTGTCTATGGACGATGGTGATCACTTAACGTCAGGTGACACACTTGTTCGTTTGCCTCCTTTGATATAAAAAAAGATGTTGAACCTTTGGCCTATATTTTAGATGTTAAAAATTCCTTTTAAACATATGAGAACAATCATTATTAAAATATAATCAATTGCTTGTCTTGCTGAATGTGATGTTATAACTAGTTCATTGTTGACTGTACCCGGTATAGTTGCCTCAGTGGTAGGAATATCTGCAGTGTAAATACATACAAGGTGTAATCCATAGTACTGGCCTGAGGGACATCTGTATGTATGTATATGGTACCGTGGGGTTACATTATCACCTTTCCTCACAAAGAAGTGCATCTTATCCAAACACAAGTCATATGAACTTTACTATTACCGTTTTTTTTTTCTTTAAAAAAGCCCGTTATGCCTTACGTGATCAAACGCTTGAAAAACGCCCAAAAGTGGAGTAGTGCAATATTGTTCTCGTTCAAAAGTGGTATTTTAATAAGGTTGATTTGATTATATATACATTATACACGTCTGCATTTTAGCACTATATCCGTATGCAAAAGCCGTTCGAATACAGTTTAATATATTATAGCAATAAACCGTTTTATTTATGCCACTAAAACTTTATATATCTTGTTTACCTCAGATATATAAAAGATTATCAAATTAAATCACGCTGGCTCCCATACAGCCTGATCGAGAGACGTTATTTTCAGGTATTACATGACAATTCATTTAAAAACTAGTCGAGGCCACTTGAAATACGCCAATAGCATGGACTATAAGAAATTCGAAATATTAGCATACTCAATGACGAGTCGCCTCTGAACAATCTGAGTACGAATGAAACTAATGTATATATTTATTCAGATGGCAGTTAATCGATAATAGCATTCAATAGTAAATTATATCTACTGGCCATATTTCATTACAAAACCATTCTGTTATACATGATATGTATAAAAAATATAATAAATTTAATGATGGAAAACATTAAAGATTATTTAAAGCCAAATATAACGCCTACTATAATGTAACCAAATATAACACTTTTATTTACTAAGCACTTTCTATTATGCCAGTACGTTATAATGTTATTGTTTTTTTACATCAATATTACAGCTGCAGTAAGACAATGTACGCGAATCGTATCTCGTTCTGGCTAAATATTAAGGGTCCATCACTCGGTATAGATGAAGACTCCTGCAGTGCTATAACAGCGCTCGAACAAGCTTGCTCTACTATCCGTAGCGGAGATTGCGAAGCTGCTATAGTTGCCAGCGCAAACATCTGTTTGCATCCACATTTTTCTATACACCATGGAAGGTATTTCATAATTTTAACAATATGTCTTACCGTATATAAATATTTAAAGTTAAGTTAAAGTTAAAGTTAAAGTTATAATTCTGACAATGTTTTGTCTACCTGCCTCTTTGTATGTCCGTATTTAAATCAAAACCGATCAGTACGATTTATATAAAACTAGCGGGCCCGGCAGACGTTATCACGCCCTGACTATAAAAAAATCCTTGACAAATTATACACTAAAACCTTCCTCATGAATCACTTTATCTACTGGTGAAAACCGCAAGAAAATCCGTTCAGTAGTTTTTGAGTTTATCGCGAACAGACAGACAGACAGGCGCGGTAGGGGACTTTATTTTATACTGTGTAATGATGTTGTCGCCAGGAAGCTTATATTATTCCTTATCTGATAGGGCGCAAAGAGTGTCAGCGATAATTTTATAAATTTTAAAACATAAAAAAAAATTAAACAACCGATGTCATTTAAATATATTTCAAAAAATAGAAAGTTTTTCATAAGGATAACCAAATAATATCTTAGGACAAATAACCACACGTATATACCTACATATTTTAACGACACAAAGATATATAAGCGCTTTCGATTTAAACGGTTGGTGTCGGATTGCTGCCGCGCGACAACAGGGCGATTAGCGCACTGGACACGGCCGGTTATGTTTTTCATACAAAATGAGTCGAACCGAAAACGAGTGTAGTCCGGCACACATCCGTTAGCAGGACGGCAACACTGCGAACGCGATGTGACTTTTCTTTATTTGCTAGGAAGCAGGTCACTTCGAGTTTTGCATGTTGTAAAATAAATAACTCTGCCTACTTTCTTACTACGGATGACACAAAAATAGAAAAAAAATATAGACGAAATGCAAGTCTGGCCCGCTGTATGAAACTCAAAATATGATGATTATTTTAATATTATACAGTATAAAAGACTTGGGAAGATATATGTGAAAAAAGTAATACAAAATTTAAAAATAAAAATAAGAATGAACAGAATTAATTATCCAGGTAATAATTTATTTCTGTAAGATTCATTTTTTTTGTTAATAAGAGCAGAACCAACAGTACCCCTTCCTCGTCTGAATCCATAGCTCGACCGAATGCAAGAATTGGTGGACATCACTAAACTACAGTCGGACTGCAACCACATCGCACTCCCAATTAGACGTTTAAAGTCGTTCTGCTGTCGTCCGGCTGTGGTACGACACCCGCTCATAAATCGGTGTATCGACCGTACGGCAGCTGTCCGACACAAATCGTCTAAACTGAAATCGCCCTAAGTAGTTTCAGTCAGATAAAGCAAGAAACACGACACCAACCCTTTGAACAAAGCATTTGAGGAAAGCAATATTGAAAACACCAAAAGACTCTGTCTAATTTCCTCAGAAGAAAATGTGACAATCTGAATTCAGATAATCTGTAGAAAAGGGTATACATAATTATGTATTTTCTTCAATCATGAAATCATTATTTTCGAAATTTCTTAATCAATCATTTCAAAGTCAGTGTAATCTATACATATAGTAAACCTGTAACTAGGCTTAAATCTGTATATTAAATAAATAAGGATTCTTAGTACTCCCGTAGCCTTAGTAGTCCGGTGAAGCTGTTAAGACCTTGTTAGGTCAATAGCGTAGTCAGTTCGAAAAAAAAAAAAACTATAGATTAAATATTTTTGAAAATTATGATCGAGGTGGACTTTGTTATCGATATAGAAGCCAAAAATAATTTATTTATAACTAGCTAACCCGTGCAACTTCGCCTGCACCGAATCAGTTACTACCGGTTTCAATTGTATTTTTAAACGCGAAAAATCTTAAAAAACCTAAATCCCGGTTGCAGCTACACCTGTCGTTTCTAATTGTAAATCCAAACTATCCAGGGCCTCACTCAAACATATACTCAGTTGGTATAAGTTGCACCTCAACTAATTATTTTAATCGTAGATTCATAATCATAAACCCGAACCTGACTATTCCAAGGGTCAACAATATTTAGAAAACTAATTTTATCCATTATTGAAAAAACACACGTACTGACAGAATTCTAAACGAGAGTCATCTTCTATAATGCAATGTAACTCCCGGGTTTGTTTGGGGGCACCCCCCCCCCCCCCCCGCTCTCCCTCCCCCCCCTTTTTTTTTCCTCGTTTTCCCCCAACCTTTCCCAACGCAAATGCCCCCCCCCATCGGGGGATTGGGGGAGGGCGCGACTGATCCTATCGGGAATTTCAATATTTAAAGGGAGATTATCTAGGTTTCAGTTTTCGGAAAAAATCTTGTCACCTTTATTTCACAACGCCATTTCTAGATACATTTTTGAAATTAAACAGAGCTTCATTTAATGTTTGGCAGCCGCCGCGCTGTTTATTTTGTTACTGTATGTCAAGAACATGAAATATGAAGATGAGAAGTTATATGTCAGAAATGTGCATCTCAAAATTTCAAGTTTATAAATAAATAGCTTTTCATTACATAGTATAAAACAAATTCCCCTACCGCGTCTGTCTTTCTGTCTGTTCGCGATAAACTCAAAAACTACCGAACGGATTTTCATGCTGTTTACACCGGTGAGTAGAGTGATTAATGAGGAACGTTTTAGTATATAATTTGTCAAGGATTTTTTCATAATCAAGGCGGGACAACGTCTGCCGGGCCCGCTAGTAAGTATATAAAATACATAAGAAAAAAATTTTGTACAATAAAATAAATGTAACAACGTATTAGTGATAGCTTCGTTAGCACATATTTTTCAACTTTGTTGACACGTTATTATTGAAGTAAAGTTAAGAATTGTTATGATTCGAAAATTGAAACAAAGAATATGCTTCATGACAAACACATACATAAATAGGATTTAGCCTACTTATTAGATTTATGCTTCTAATTAAACTGATTGATAATTACGAAAAGAAATGTCATGTTGCCGTAGCTCGATCATAACGTATATTATACGAACCGAAGACGTCGGTTCGGAACCTAGCGATCGTTCTTTTTTGATATTCGTTTTTTGTTTTTAGGCTTAGCGATATGAAATATAGCTTAAATTATTAGCTAATCTGTCAGCTATAGCTCAAAAAAAAAATCACCAAATCCGTCAAGAATTTCATTAACTACAAACTTTTGACTTTTGTCCGTTATCCTGAAAAATCCTTTGAGATTTATGGGACAAAATTTATCCTAGATAATCCTTTATAATATTAGTTATCACTGTGTCAAGTTTCGTCAAGATAAGTTCCGTACTTTCAAAGTGATACGCGTACACCGGGACAGACATACGATTCGACAACGAGATGACAGATTTTGATATTAAATACCAAAAGCAAAGTAAAAAGAATGCAGGCAATGCTAATCAAACTACAAAAGTATTTAAAATAAAATTAATTTCAGAATTAACAAATTATCATCGGATGGCAAAACCAAATCTTTTGACGCAAATGCTGATGGCTCCATAAAGTCTGAAGCTATTAATGTGTTGTTTCTACAAAAAGCCAAAAACGCTCTCAGGTAATAAACATTACATTCTTAGTATTGAATATTTTACTCCAGAAACCTAAAAAAGAAAGCCCATTATCATTATTATCTATGTACTTTATAGGTACATACATACATTTTATAGATAGTTCATTGATTTCATTGCTAGAAAAGTTGTGCGAGACCTCGAGAGAGAATCAATAAAGTATTCGAAAGCGTTTGGACTGTCTAATTTTGAAATCGAATTTTGTTTCCTCGCAAGAAATTGACAAAATTCTGAAAAAACGTAGTAATCTATTGGAGTAAGGTTCATCTAATTTAGCGAGCGTTTGTCTTGAAGTATGGGGTTTACCGTTGTCCTAAAGCCGTAGGGGGCTAGAGAGACTGACCAGTTTCGATTGTGTAACGGCTAGCTCTTGCATCATGTTTTGCAACTGTAGACAATACAGATGCAGCGTAATCGTCTAGCCAAAGCTTAGAAAGCTATACTATATGACACCAGTAGTGGTCCAGCAAACACTCACCAGTACCATTTTCTGAGTCAAATTTTGATTGGGGCAGGATTAGGTCGATTCTTCTGAATTCAACCACTGTGATGAGCGGTTCCAATTATATATTCTATTTTTCGTCACAAGTAACGATACGAAACAAAATTCCCTCGTTATTGTAACGGTTGAGTAATGTAACGCAGCACTCAATGCATATCTGTGGTATGCTTCAGTCAATTTATGCGGTAGGCAGCAGGTCTATTTCGCGAGCTTTTTACTTTCCCAATTTATTTTAAGTGAATTAAAATTAATCTACCACTGACACTGAAGCCTACCGCTAACTCTGGTGTGGTTTGTAATAAATTCGCTTTCACAATCATCTTCATTGCTTCATTGTCTACTAGGATCTCTTGTTCTCCACATCGTTTATTTCGTAGGTCAAAATTTCCAGAACGAAAACGATAGTCCCAAGAACGTATTATGGTTTCTCTTACAGTAACTTCCTCATACACGGCATTAATCCTTCGAGCTGTTTCTACAGTGTTGACCCCACGGTGGATGTCGTATTCTTAAATAACGCTACATTTTAAATTTTCCATTCTATGAATGAACAATGTCAAAAACAAATCAAAAGGTGCTAAATAAATTAATGACTAAATTCGAAACAAAAGTTGTGTACTAAATTTGAAATAAAATTGAATTTGACCAAACGCAAGGTACTTGAGACCAAAGTTGCAAGTTCAACAAAATACCAATTTCATATGTAAGCACCAGTATAACAATTTTTAAAGTTGTAAGGTTTTGTAAACACGATGCACAGACGGGATGGCTCGGAGCAGTAGACTTGTCGGGTGATCTGGACTGGCCTTGTTAAATGCAACTTGTAATTGTCGCATTACTACCTCACGCAGCGATGTATTTACAAAAGTATTTACAAACTACAAAAGCTCATTAACAAAAGTTGTAAATATAGTCAATCTATATAATATCGCTGTACGTTGTCAGCTAGCTTAGACTGACGATAATAAATTCAAGCCAACAGTCCAAACTAAGGTTCGACTACTGAGGCATCCTCGAACTTGTTGCCATACGTTTGAGCACGTTTAACGCTCGCCCAAAAGGCCGGTGAAGCTGAATGAGCCGTGAGGAATAGTGGTTAGTCAGAATGAAAAAACAAACAGTGCGTTTACTTCTTTTTTTTTATAATAATAAAAAATCTTTTCAGATACTAACCAAAAACTGTTTGCTTAATTGATTATGGATGGTGATTATTCAGTATACAGAGCCACAAATAATTTTTAATGATTTATAATTTATCTTCCTTGCAGAATTTATGCTTACGTGAAACATACAAAATGTGAATTTCTTCCATCAATGGATAAAGAAACTGGGCCTAGGTTTGGATATTACCGAGATCCAAAAATTGTTTCGCAATTCCTAAAAACGTTTTATGAAGAAGCTGGTGTTCCACCACAGCTCGTAGAATATGTTGAAGCGTTCGGTTCAGGTGTCTAGAGATTTTTATTTATAAAAAAGATACAAATTTTAACATCCTATGAAATATTCTGAAATATACCTTTTGCACAGCTGTACCAGAGGCCGATAAATCTGAACTAGAAGCCATCGAAAAAGTATTTTGTGTAAACAAGAAAAATCCCCTTCTGATTGGAAGTATTATGTCGAATATAGGCCACACTGAAGCTGCTTCAGGGATATCTTCTATAACTAAGGTTACATTTATACTAATACAATTGATATTTCACTGACTGTACGTCATAGTGAAGCACAAATGTTGATACATATATGGGTATCACTATCACATACGTGTATAATGAGTTTAGCTAGCTTGGTTAACTTATATAAACTCACGATGCTACATGGAAGGCAACAGCACAAACCGACATTCAGCCACTTTGGCGCCCTTGAGCTTATTCTCATACGACTGAGTGCCTTAAGCGCTCACCCAAAAAGCGCGGACAAGCTGTGATAATACGTTAGGCCAACATTGGAAATAAAAGAACACATTAGTCATTATATCTAAATTCAGCATTCTACAACACTTTTTGGGTTATTGAGAATTGTATTTCTTTTTAGCAGCCATATGTCGTACTACTTACAACTTGTTGTACAGACCGTTCATAAACTGGAGGCGCCACGTTACTTTTTGGTAATTTAGTTTTTATTAGAATACCATCAGTAGGTACGCAATGAGATTTAACTTCCTATGAAACTGCAGTCACATTGTTGGACTTCACGATAAGGTATAAGGCACAGGCGAATTGTTTTTTTTTCTGAAACATTGTTGTAACTCACGTCACTACCGAGTTTGCACATGATTTTAGCGTTAGGAGGATTGCAAACAACCTTATAACTATTTTGACGGTCATATGAAAATCCGTTTTATGAATCTAGTAAGGTAAGCTAATGATAACCAAATACGTACTTCTCTTACATACTGTTTTATTCTCGCCCTAATAAAAGAATGACTTAAAGAGGACTACAAGAATAGTTAATACTCATATTAGTTAGCAATATGTTGTAGTGGCTACAAAAATTACTAAAAAAAATTACATTGACTAAGCCCCATTTTTTGAATAGGTGTTACTGGGATATGAAAAAGGCATATTTGCTGGAAATTTACATTATACAAATCCGAGAGATGATTTGGAAGCAATTAAAGAGGGACACATACGTATCGTCACTGACAACAGTCACTTCAGTCGAACGTATGCAGCAATCAACAGTATGTCCATTACAGGGATTAACGCACATGTGTTGCTCTATGGTCATAATAAACCAAAGGTAATAATTAAGTTTCATTTTAGTGTTATGTTTTGCTTTGCATCGAGTTTCTTCTTGCTATCAGTATCATGAATTTTGATATGAAAGTGTGCCATCAAGGACCATTTACTTCTCATAAATTGTTCTACATAGAATGCCTAAAATAGATATACTATATAAGAACTAATTACATTTTACAGAACCTTAGCAAGTACAAGTCGAATTTACCACGCCTAGTAAATGTCTCAGGCCGACACGAGGCAGCGGTGAAGAAAATTTTTAACGAGTTAAAAAATCAATTAATTGATGCCGAACAATTAGCCCTTCTACACAATATACATTCACATAATATAACAGGTCACCTGACAAGAGGATTCATCATAATGGGTATGAGACATGAATTATAATAAAAAAGACATAATTCTTTCTTTTTTTAAAAGAAAACTCTACCATTCCGTTGTAGATCTTAGGACAGGTGTTCCATTTGAGAATACTTCCATTCCTCCACTGTAAGAATATTATCGTCTTAAAACAATTGCGATCTTCCTGTTGGCCGTTTACTTTATTTATTTTGTATACATTACAATAACAGCACAACTTATTGTATTGTAGATACAAATGAACATCAAAAGACGATCTCCTTATGCGAGAGTATAGAGTACTATGATGAAACAAGACGGCCGCTTTGGTTTGTTTACAGCGGAATGGGTTCCCAATGGCCTGGAATGGGCACACAACTCATGCGAATACCAACTTTTAAAGCAGCTATCCAACGGTAAGGCTGTTCATCGTTAATATTCTATCTGTTTTAAAGATATGTTAATGTTAATTAAATACGAAAGAAAACGAAGTCGAAAACAAGGATAGATTTAGAATATCATGTTATCGGTCTAATCAAATGTCTGTTCTTGTTTCTCGAAAAACTTAATAAATCATCTCATTTCCCGCAATGCGTCTTAGCATATATGACTAATGCTTTAATATAAATTATAAGAAAATAATTATTTTATTTATACCATAAAATATGTATACATATTTAACTTATTTTCTAACATTGAGTGTAAATATTTCTTATCAGAAGCATATTGTATTTTACCGCGGTATTATTAATATTTAAGTGAGATTGTCACTCGCGAGGCTAACAGATAATAATGATTATTTATAAAACTCTCTTATACTCTCTTTTAACTCGAGTAGATGCACCAAAATTAGGCAGCTATTGAAGACCTTATGAAACTTGGAAATAGGAGAACTTTAAGTAAGGGATACTAGAGTTCAATATTTGGAATGCCATAGCATGTGATCCCGAGCAAGATTTAAAGGGACCCAGAATCTAAATATTTTGAATTATTAGCCCACAGTCACTTTTGTGTTATAGCTTTTGAAAAGAAACTGTTCTTTCATACGTTCATTTATACATGTTTTCAGCGGGTCTAGCATAAACATTTTAATCTCCGAAGGTAAAATGTTTTTTAACAGTTTAAAGAAGGTGTAAAAAATAATATTGAATAAAATGATATTATTATTCATAGATGTCAACGGGTCCTCGAGCCAAAAGGCATCGATGTTGTTGGTATTATTACTTCCAAAGAAAAATCAATTTTCCATAATATACTTCACTCATTTGTGGGGATAGCTGCAATACAAATAGGCTTGACTGATGTTTTACGTGAAATAGGCTTAGTACCAGATAAAATTATTGGTAAATATAAAATTTCATCTTTATTATTTACATTATACGCAATACATCTTCAAAAAGATTTTATACGCAAGAACCTAGATGCTCATCGTTATACGAATATATCGTTATGTAAATAAATTGATTCAGGTTAAATTTCTAATAAAATAAACAACTGCTAAAAATCGACCAAGTGTAGCTAATAATTTTTATATATTTTACTACAATTACATGGTTATATAACATTAAAAGGTATTTAATATCCACGAAACAATACAGGTCACAGTGTCGGAGAGCTCGGGTGTGCATATGCAGACGGTTGCTTAACATTAGAGGAGATGATACTGGCTGCATACAGCCGTGGTTTAGTATCTATACAGACTCCACTGATACATGGATCCATGGCTGCCGTAGCGTTGGGATACCGAGAAGTATAACATATTTTTATAAAAAAGCGTTAGTTCTGAATAAAAGGCGGATAATTATAAAAATACTTTTTTTTTACTAGGTTGTAGATATGTGTCCGGCTGAAATAGAAGTCGCTTGTCACAATGGACCTCAATCCAGCACTATATCTGGACCTTCAGATGTGATGCGTGATTTTGTTGCTAAATTGAGTGCTAAAGGTATATTTGCAAAAGAGGTTCCTTGCTCGAATATTGCTTACCATTCACGCTACATTTCAGATGCCGGTAAGAACTCAATCTCTCAAGCCATAAAAGTATTTAATAACTGATTGTAGTCCATTTTACTTATTCACTTATAGGCTCAGCACTTCTGAAATATTTAAGAGAAGTAATAAAGACACCCAAACTTCGAAGTGAACGTTGGGTTTCAACGTCAGTACCTCAAGAAAATTGGAATATGCCTTCCGCCAAATATTCTTCAGCAGAATATCACACTAATAATCTATTGGTATCCATTGACTTATTTATCTTATCTATTTTCTTGTTCTACTCTATACTCGCGTTCAGAATACCTTGAAATACTATCTATACTGGCATAGGGAAATCTAAAAGCGTGTGACACCTGAAAGAATATATATGCCAGTGTTGTTTCTTTGTATGAAAAACAGAATTATATTTAAAAATAGTTAAATAACTCTATCCCTTATGGTTTTTGCAACGGGTTAATTAAATATTAATGTATTACGAATTCTGTCTTTTTAAATATTAAGGGTCCGGTTTTATTTGAAGAAACATCAGTTCTCATACCAGCAAACGCAGTGCTTGTAGAAATTGCCCCACACGGACTGCTACAAGCCATCCTCAAACGATCACTACATTCCAGCTGTTGCAACATCGCACTCACTAATCGAAATCACCCTGACAATGCTTATTTGGTTCTGGAAGCTATTGGGAAGTAAGTACAGAGATATAATAGTTTTTGTTTGAAAATTCATTCCTATTGTCTTTAAAAAAAGCTTACAATAATTTTACATCTAAACAAACGCTTTTAAGGACATATAACCAGGTTCTTTATAGAGAAACTGACAGCAAGCACAAGTCTTTTTTGCAAAAAAGTTTGTAAGTATCTAATATATATTAGAAATGTACACCATATGTAACTTATCTAATATTTTCAGGTTATATAAGTTAGGCTATTGTACTAAAGTGGAAGAATTATATCCAAAAGTGGAATTTCCAGTTTCCGTTGGCACACCCATGTTATCACATTTAATAGAATGGTCTCATAAGGAAATCTGGTAAGGGCACATAGTCTTCTATACTGTTATCTAAAATAAGCTAAGAAATAAGGGGCATATGATTCTTCAAAAATATTTTGTCGTTTTTTGACGTTGCTATTTAAAAAACAATAATTGTGGAATGACTAAGATATCTTGTAATTTGGCAATTTCATTTAATCGTATTAACTATTTACTACGTGTTTTGTTGAGCTGCAGCTTGCAAATTAAAATAAAATGTCTCAAAAAGGTGCTAATTTTGTGACGTTCAGACCGGCAAGGAAACTGTACAACATTTTTTTTTTTTTTTATACATTATAGGAGGCAAACGAACAGACGGGTCACCCGATGGTAAGTGATCACCGCCGTCCATAGACACTAGCAACACCAGGGGAGTCACAAGTGCGTTGCCGGCCTTTTACATTTTTTTAAACCTTATTGTGACAATACTGGAGTAAATGTAGTAGAACTATTGGATAATCAAAATCTGTATCCCGAAGCACTGAAAATATGAAAGGCATTGGAATAATACATGAAAACATACCACCTATCTTGGATAGTACGAGTATGTTAGCTTAATCATTAGTTATATTATCGAGAACAGACGTTACTTTTCTTAGACACGAGTTCAATAATATATTATTCGTTTTTTTTTATAGTGTTAGCTTTGTGATGATTGCTATGATATTACTAATAATGTTAATTAAACACTTGAGATATTCAACATGTCCCATTTGGATGAAATTGATAGATATCAATTTTCAAAGAACCAAAATATTGATGCTCTTTTTACCAGCGTTGATTGTTTTATATGGACTGTAGAAAATCATCAATTATTTTTACACATGTGGGTAATCGTGGGTAATCAAAATACTGTTTGTAATATTGAAGGATAAAGAATCAATATGTACGTACTCACTCATCCACGCGTCGATGAATAGCCACGTTACATTATTTATTACTACGAGTTTGTTTATAATGTCTAAAGAGAATTATAGAGACTACAAATATTTCTTCACTGTTAAAATATAATAGTATTCTTTTATTGCACAACTTGTCACAAATTAATAATGTAACAAGTCTATTTGTTAAAATTTCTGAACTTGTTGAAGTGAAACTTCTAATGCGACTTCCAAAAAGGTTGCGTTAAACGTTTAACGCTACCATGAAGGGGCTATGAAAGTACTGTTGCGTTAAACGTTCATCGCTCCTGGGGAGGGGAATAGAAAGAGACAGAGCGAGAAAAATAATCAAACATTTCGTATCTTACTTTAGTCATCATAATCCCATTGTAAATAGATAAATAGATTTGGATATTTCTCCACTCGAAAATGGTAATTAAAAGATGCGATCAATTGTGAATTGTAAGCAATGTTAATAAAGTTTGTCTTAAAGAAACACTATGATTTTACTAAAAATCAATTTCTACCCCTTCCTATTTTCATTTCAACATTACGAAGTTTCACTTCTTCCGCGCGGAGGGACTCCACGCACTATTTTTTAATATTCCTTCGTTCTAGTGTTGAAATTTCGATACTCCGTTTTGAGGAATTATTATTTTATGTATGTTTTGTGAAATTGCGGGTTTTTAAGTTTATTTTAATACAAATGGCATATAAAATAGCCAACGTACTTTTATTGGGTGTATTTGCTGTTCTATTGAGTAGACGAATACTTATTGATAACAAATTCAATGTGATTAAGTGTTATGGTGATAAGTATTTTAGTTCACTTAGATTTATCTTTACTTAATTAGTAATAAATTTTAAACTGATTCTAGGTCTTTACCTTTATATGAACATACGTCTAAAAAGAGTGCCGCCTCTTGCAAGTTCGTTATCTCTATTACTGATAAAGAACATAGATTTTTAGAAGGACATTCTATGAGAGGTAAATATTCATTTTTATTTACTACGAGAAGATCTTTCAATAAAATTTCGTAAAAGCCAATATGGTCATTTCTAAAATCTATACTAATTAACTGAGTCGGAGGGTAAATATTTATATACCTGAAACGTAAAACAAAAACGTTCTGCAGATAAACCGAGGTGCCTTTACCAAACAATTTTTTCATTTGTTTATCATCTTTGGTCGAACTACTATATGATTATTGTTCTAAACAATTACCACGCCGCAATTCAATGAATAGCACCTAATTTATTTCAGGAAAGATAATGTATCCTTTTGCTAGCGGACTTGTTGCTGCATGGGACACTTTAGCAATGACTCTTGGTACAGATAAGAATCATATCTCGATACAATTTAGAGATGTACACTTATACACACAGCCCATACTTGACAAACAACGGCAGTTGAGACTCTGTGTATCCTTACACAGAGGCACTGGGAGATTCGAGGTAAATTCCAGACACGACAATATTATTAATATTTTTTTACAGAACATAAATAATTTGAACTTACATAACATAGTTAAAGAGATTAATAAAAATTTAAAATAATTGATCAATTTTGTTCCTTAAACAAAATAATCTGAATGTATTGTTATAAGAAACATTATTCAGTATGAGATTTCTAAAAATTGTATAAAATATATTTCTTTATCAGATTGCAGATGATATTTCTCAACTGATGACTGGTTTCGTAATGCAGTCATATAAAAGAAATGTTTCTCGGGAAGAAGACCCACACATATGTGACAATAAAAAATTGAGCGCTGATGATATTTACGGGCTGTTGCAAGAGCGAGACTATTTGTACGGGTAAGTCTTAGGCAATAGAATCGTATGTAAAGTGTCACTGGAAACTGAAAAGTTGACCCACTAGATTAATTCTCTAATAAGCATAATCTAGACAGAAACTTTTGAACAATTTAACTCTCACTACATTACAGAGCTATCAACAAAAATTTACACTTTAAACTGCTAATAGGCACTACTCATGCCTGGCTCTCGAGTCTCTCGATGGCATTGCTAGGTATCATCGTCTGAAAACTTTTATTTTCTATAATAATGTATAACTTGCGCAGCGATAAGAATTGTTTATTATGTGTTATGACACGTAAAATTACAAGAATATAACACAAGACATGTGACAGAACCAGTGCTTTTTAAATAGTTTTTCATATTCTCAAACGCAATGACTGAAGTGCCATTAGTCGCGATTAATTTTACAAAAGACTATACAATTTTTGTATCAACTAATTTTTTTTTATATATCATAAGAGGCCGACGAACAGGCGGTTCACCTGATGTTAAGTGTTCACCGCCGTCCATAAACGCTAGCAACACCAGGGGAGTCACAAATGCGTGGCAAACCTGTATTTGGGGGAGGAGGGAGGGGAGGTAAAGGGAATGGGAGGGGTGCCTCCGGTGCTCTCACTGACCGAACGAAACGCAACAATGGAAGCACTAATTTCACATCGGTTTTCTGTGAGAGGGTGGTACTACCCTTTTTTTTTTTACATGGGGAAATCCCTACGGATTCCCACCCTGGCCGGGCAGCTGAGGGTGGGGTATGTCCGACTTGCACGGACTAAAACCCCATGGTGCCTTCAATCACCTATATGCCGCGGAGCAGGAGCTGCCGAACTGACATTGCGTCTACTCCACGACAGGTGTCGGCCCCTCATCAGGGGCCTCGTCGTTGTCGAGGGGTCAAAATCGTAGACCTCCTCAGGGGAAGGTGAAAGTTACCCTCCGCGACGATCGTAGGAGGCGCATCAGCACAATGCGCCTCAGACACACGGGCCTGTGCAGAAATTCTGCCAGGGCGACGGACGTGCCCGCGTCCATCGCCCGCAGGCCCTCTTTACGGCGGCCTCAGGTCATTATCGACCCTGCGCCGCCGTGATCGTCGACCGCGGGAGGGGAGCTGGCTGGTTCGCTCCCTTTCCCTCTCCGCCGCCTCCTTTGCGAGCCTAACCGCCTCGCAGTACGAGGCGACGGAGTTCCATCCGGTCTCGCTCTCGACCATCTTACGGATGGCGGCCGAGAGCGAGAGATCGGGTCCTATGGCCGCGACGAGCTCGCGGCGTGGCATGTCCCAGGCGGAACACTCGACTAAAGTATGCTGCGCGGTGTCTTCCACGCAGCCACAATGGTGGCACCCTGGCAGCGGCTCCCGGCCTATGCGACACATGTAGCTCCCGAAGCAACCATGCTCCAAGAGCACCTGTGTCAGCCGGAAGCTCAGGGTGCCATGCCGCCTGGACAGCCATTCGGCCAAGACCGGCCGAATGGCTTCTACAACTGCCAGGCCGGAGCACGGCCGCTCAAGACGTAGGGTCCACTGTTGGACCACCACGACCCGGAGGAGCTGAGATCTCAGCGCCTCGATCTCCCGAGGTACGAGTCTGCGTCCCAACTCCAGCGCCCCCACGCGTCGTTGATACAGCAACGCGTGGGCTCTCGCCTCCAGGTCCCATGGTGGGGATCCGGCAATCAGGGAGGCGGCTTCGAAGGACACCGTGCGGTACCCGCGAATGGCCCGAACGGCCAATACCCTCTGCGGCTTCCGCAATTGGACGATGCTCTTGGCCGTCAGGCCATACGCCCACGCTGGGGCCCCATATAGGGCCATAGACCGCACGGTTCCGAGATACAACTTCCGGCAGTTGGAATTTGGTCCTCCCAGATTGGGCAGTAAGCGGGCAAGCGCGCCCACTGTGCCCATTAGACGGGGGCCAGCTGCCGGAAATGTTCTTCGAAGGTCCATCGGCTGTCGAGTAGAAGGCCGAGGTATTTTAACCTCGTCCCGACACCGATGGACACGCCTCCCACGACTATCTGGGACGCTCTGGGTGGTGCGTTCCGAGGCCCGTGGAAGAACAGAGGCTCGGTCTTATTGAGCGCCACCTGCAGTCCCAGCCGCCGGATCCTTCCAACGAGGGTGGTACTACCCTGGACGAACCGACCCATTCATGCTGAAACCAATAATAGCTTCGGCGTGGCTCTACCACCTACAAAAGTGAACTAAGTTATAGTATTTCGATTGTACATGAGGTATTAGGCTATTTTATATCTACATCTTCTCACTTGTTAATTTTTGTTTTCACCTACTTTAGAAAGTATGTGAAAACGAAAACTAATAAGTGAGAAGCAGAGGAGAGAAGGAGAAATATATTCCGTAAGAAAGAACATTTGATCATCCGGGATTCATCATCATTATCACTTCTAGAACATAAACAAAGAAGACCAGATCCCTTATCATGTTTTCATATTTTATTCTAAAGTAGAAGGCCCGGCCGACGGTGTCCCGCACTGGTAATAAAAAGAACCTTGACAAATTATATACCTAAACCTTCCTCATTAATCACTTTATCTAATAATGAAAACGCCATGAAAATCCGTTCAGTAGTTTTTGAGTTTACCGCGAACAGACACACAGACAGACAGATAGACGCGTTAGAGGACTTTGTTTTCTATTATGTAATATTTAGTTGGAATATTCCTAGAAATATTAAAACGTGAACTTTGGAAATAACCGTTATCAAATTTCCAGCGTCTCTCCTATTGTTTCGACGCTTACAAAAAAAAAGACATATTTATTATTTAGAACTACATGATACCAAAATTTTAGTGTCTCGTACAGCTAACCAGTTAGGATCTGAAAAAATATGTATTTCAATAGTAGCAGCCTAAGAATCGGAGCTCCATATCGACTGACCTTTGACATACTTTAAAGATATATGCGGGTGCAGACTACATATGTTATATAGAAGAAATATCGAATGACGGACTACATAATTCTTTCCCAGGACATTAATAATACATTTTCTTATTGCAGTGGTGAATTTCGCAGTATCCAATGTGCTAACGAGTCTTTCACTGAAGCCGATTTGGTTTGGAAAAACAACTGGGTTACTCTTATTGATGGTATGTTACAACTCAATGCACTGAGACGCGAACACGATGGTGTCTCACAACCGACTCACATTAACCACATAAATATTGATCTCGAGGAACATAAAAGAAAAATATTAGGTGATGAAATACTAATCAAAGCTAATGTATTTGAAGTACATGATATGACAAAGTAAATATCTTACGTACACGTATTGAATTTCTCTTACATTTTGCATACAGAATCTCTATTTATTCTGTAATTTCAGATGCGGTGGTGTTGTGATGCAATATATAAAATTTCACGATCTGCCGACAGTGTCTTATGAAAATGATATCAATTTATATATTCCTACGATTGCACAAAATCAACAAATAGATATCAATGTAATGATCTCAATATATTACTATACAGTCAGGACTGGTAATAAATAAAGCTATATGGCAACATTATCTTAACAGGTTTTATAAAATTCTGTTTCACAGATGAATAACACAACAGATAGAAGAGCTTTCGTTCTGAGAAGTAAGCACATGGGTGATATGGACTCATTGTACTGGATGCGGGTGCCTGAACCAATTGGATCTGGTGTTAAAGTAACCGTACGTGTCACAGATTAAAGCCCAATGATATATAATAGTATATGCATATATATTGAGAATACAAATTCCTTTGAAATTCAATCACTTCAAATCTTTTAAAAGTATTGGCATGAACTATGATCGTTCGATGCAGAATTTTTGGTAGATGGTACTAGATTACTTACTGGTTGCGCCGCTTTATGTATGTTTGAAAATTCCCGCACCAAAAGGACCAAACTAAAATCCATAGGTCGCCAAACTAAAAATGGTGACGCCGCGGCGATGTCGACGTCACCGGGGTGCATACGGGTGCGAGGTTATCTATGTTCAATTTAAGTGGACTGTATTTGCGGGGGTGCTATATTGATATTCAACTATTGCGATCAGTTACGATTAAGGAGAGAAGGGCAGGATGGAAACTTGGCACATACCTTGCGGCGATACAGTCTCCACGTGGCTAGCCGGCTAGGTGTTTCTCGTTTCTTTCCACCGAGTCTTCTCTCACACAACACTTATTGTTTATAATATATCTCGGCACGTATGTAGCGATGCGTTTATTTCTCACTCGACCATGCAAAAACTCAAAATGTTAGCATGCGGCGCGGCTCGGCACGGACACTGCGAGCCGCGTAAAGTACACGACGATAGCAGACGAAGTAACACAATACAATGGCGGCACCAGTCGAACACTGGCGGCGGCAATCGAAACTATTGGCGGCGCGAGCATCGCGCTCGCGGCGAATAAGCATGTGCCATAGTTAAAGGGAAATGTGATTGGGCAAGACTAGATGGCGTGACCTGATCGCATTAATTGGTCAAAATTCAAAGTGACGCGATTTAATCCATAATGCGGGAATTTTTAAACATACATAAAGCGGTGCAACCACTTACTTTTTGGATTCGATTGACCCCTTACCATTTTTTTATTGTCCAACGAAGTAGGCGGAAATAAACTAGTTTTAGATTCAGTCGGTTGCCAATATTATACCCCGTTTGACCCCAGATGTTCACACGTTTAAACAACTTAAATTTAATTTAATCGTGCCACATGTCGGCTTTTACGCTTGATTTATGGTGATCGAAATTAAGTGAAACAGAACAACAATGTCCTACTACACAATAAACTATATGTACCCACCAAGGTATTACTGATGTTTTGAAATTAGTATTTTAATGATTACAAAAAATTCGATTAGTTTAAAAAAATGTGTACCCAGATTGATAATTTTATAGAAATAAAATACTCTTGAGTAGTATTTCTAATGTTTTTTTTTAAATGAATAATTGTGTTATAAAAATAGGTTCACTATACGGGAATAAATGTTGCTGATATTCTAAAAGCTACTGATGAGCTTCCGACAAAACGATACGGTGAAATTATCGGAGGAGATTACGGTATTGATTTCAGTGGACTGACTGAGCGGTAAAGTTTTCGATACTTTATTCTTTCTACATTACTTCAGTACAAAGGTGTACTGATTTATTTTTACTACCTTTTCCCTACTTTTACACTACTTCTAAGGTAACCTACATCCTTTTCTGTACCCCTGTCAACCTGTATTAATTTTTCTATAATTTAAGCAGTTAAGGCATAAAAGAGTAACAAACAAACTCACGTCCGCATTTACATTATAAGACATGATTACTCAAAATATTTCACAAATAGCGTAGTATTTTTTAATAACGTATAAAACATAAAAATAGTTATGTATTAGTAACCTTCGGAGACATAAATATTACTTTTATGTAGGCCTTTTTATAATATAAAATTTCGTAACTCTTAAGGTTTGATCAAAGTTAGTAATGTAAACGCCTAATTTAAATACTGCTGCCACTTTTTGTGTGTTAGTAGGTCCGTTATTATTTATAAATACCATAAAACAAGATAGCTTTTTGTGCGTCTGTGCGTCTGTGTTGTAGTTGTTCTAAATTACGCGACAAATTTCTATACGGTTATCACTAGCATTTCAAGAATTTCTTCCGGAATGTTTGTGTATAATAATGTATATTACAGTTACATAGAGAAAAGTCCAAGTATTCTAGTCGCTGCGCTTCCCCTCAACAACGGCTCAAGCCTAGGTTCGATCCTCCAGAGTGGAGCCCTCGAGCATGCTGCTATCGCGATACAATGACAATGAAAATTTTCAATCACTAGTTGAACCACACAACACAGATCACCTCCACTTACGCGCACACATAGAAACATATGATGGCAGGTTTTTATTTATTTTTTTAAATTTTCGAACTACTTTAGTTTAGATTCTAGTTTTCAGATACGAATGCCATCCGTCACGAATGTAACAATCACGTCCATATGATGCACACATGTGTCTCACGAATTCTTATGTGTATGAATGGATAGCTTAATTTTCCTTACATAGATTCGTCGTGTTGCATCCAAGGTAGAAGCTCTAGGTTCGGCTACTGTGGCCTCCCTAATCTGGCTGCCTACCAGGGAACTACCTTAAACGCTCGCCTTAGTATTAGCCACAGTCAGGCCTATAGCGTAGTCAGTTTGAAAAAAAGTATTGTAGTGAAGTTATAAAAAGGAATTATAGGACGTTTACTTTAGAAACACCAGTTAAATCTCACAACGTAGTAGATAATTATACATCAAAAAATGCCTCCAGAAAAGATCTGGATGATATACGTCTATCTATTCTAAGGATAATTTGCAGTAATCATTTTAATCTTTAGGAGTTAATATTATCATTACAAATTGTTATTCCCATTCCAATAAAAAAATTACAATTGTAATTAAAGGGCAGTATCTTTACGATTATAATAAGATTGGGGAAGGAACTATTAAACGGGTGTCATTTCAGTGGTGACCGTGTAATGGGAATGGTGCGAGGTGGGGCCTGTAGCACCCATTTGCTTGTTCAACCGGAGCTGTTGTGGCCTGTACCGGCGTACTGGAGCCTGCAAGAAGCTGCCACCGTGCCTTTCGCTTATTCATGCGCATTTTATTGTCTCGTTAGTTTTTTGTTATTCAATTCCTAGTTTAACTTATTTCTATAATATTACATCAGAGGTTTATAATTATATCATATTAGTTGGCTGCGTTTAAACAATTTATAATGCCTTCCTGACCAACTACCATCATCATAAAAATGTGTCATCAAACACATACACTACTGGAACACTCTAGGCTTCCTTACTCCAAGCTTAACGTTCTACCATGTTTGGCCTGGTTATCATTTGAATCAAAGATGTGAGTTTGTTGTCAAATGTTATTAAAAAGTATACATTAAGTTTTTTTACAGAGTTGCTCATAACAAGTTTATTGCGCGTGTGCGCGTGTGTGTGTGTGTGTGTGGCTATATCGAAACGAGATGTCTAATGAAAAGATCTAAAGTTGCACTCATACACCACTCATCAAAAGCACGGCTTGAAATCGTAGAACTAAATTAAATTATTCTGAGATACATACATTTTTATTTAAGTACACGACAAAGGAGCGTGCTAACGCAAACGTTGCTGTAGCTTCTTACCGTTCTTTTATATACACAATATTGTACTTGATAAGTACGATTTAAATTTATATTTTGTTATTAGTGCATTAAAGCGGAAATACGTTCGGGAATGAATATTCTCGTTCATGGCGGCGCCGGAGCCCTGGGACAAGCGGCAATAGCAATATCACTAGCCCACGGGTGTCAAGTCTTCACGACGGTATCTAATAACAATAAAAAGGATTTTTTGCTCAAACTATATCCCGATTTAAAAGGTGAGCTGGGCAATTTTAGCGCTTTGTCTGTCCGCTTGTTTGTCGAGATTGAAAAAATACGAATTAACTATCTTTATGAAATTTTATTGATTTCATTGATGGTTAATAGGAACTGTTTATAATATTATTATTTTAGAAAGATAATTAACTTAAATAACTTTAATTTTATTCACAACAGATTTTAATGAAATAAAAAAAATCTGTGTTTTCTGACAATAATAATCTTAGAAATCATATCATATGAATGAAAATACAATTATGACATGGAAATAATCATTGGATAATAAAGGCGTGCGAAGCAACGAACACATTTAATAGTCCTATAAATTTTAAAAATAAGCAGTATCGTCATAATGTAATTTTTATAAGTTCTAAAACATAGAACCAATAGAAAAATAACTTTAGAAGACTGTATGAGCTGTACAAATAACTCCAAATAACATCTACAGTGAATTCCATCAACAACATCTTTAGCACATGTAGCATAGGAATATAAGCACTACTTCGGTTATCCATTCTTGTTGGGATTGTCAGGTACCGATGGCCTTGCGGCACCTGAGTACACTGCACCTATTATTACACCTTTGGTTGGAACGGAACTAAGCACCACCATACATCTATTGCCAGTGAAGTCAGCTGGAATGTGTTCTTGATAATACGCAGTTACTTACGAAGCGGTTTACCTTTGTTCTCGGACATAGCTCCAGCTAACAGTGGTATTCTAGTGTAACATCATCTATAGTAGACCATTAGGTAACCTGACAGACCGCTATTGTCATCACATAAAACTATAACGATAGATAAGATATGCACAGAACCTAACAAATACTCTAGAAACGTAAATTCTAAAAATTATTATATTACAGAGAACAACGTAGGAAATTCAAGGGATGACAGCTTTATCAATATGGTATTTGAAGATACAAATGGAAAAGGTTGTGATATTATCATATGCTCCGTAAAAGGAGAGCTGAAAAATGTAAGTTTCATTGGAAGCATTAGGGGTAAGAAGCTATGAAGATTAACTGTTTAAAGATACTGAATCAGTCAAATTATTTTCATTGTTTCAGCTCTGCCTAAGTTGCAGTGCTTTTAACGGTATAACTTTAGATACTGTTCAGATTCTGAATCAAGAAAAATTTGAATACGGTATGTTTTACATGACTAAGCGAAGGTCGTACTTAGCATTGGACTTTATGTCAATATTCGAAAACAATGAGAAAATAGAAGTAAGTGTAAAATTAAGACGCAAATAAGCTTTACAAAGACTTGATATACGTTTTGTTTCATAGAATTACCATAATTATTTTGTTACCCTTATCCCACCTAAATAATATTTAGGTGTGATAATAATCGGCACTACATATTTTCCTCTACCACACTCCTCTGGTAGATGACAACTCAGTGTTCACACTTTTTTTACACAAGGAATCCATAACTTTCTTGGTCTTCCCCTGCTCCTAAATTCCTCCACCTTATATGATTATGAGCTTTCCTCACAACATATTCACACCATTTTAATCTAATACTCCTTAACTTTCCCTATCACTTGTGCTATTATCAAAATTCCATTCTTAATCTTATCAAATCTTATCTCGTCTTAACATTCTTTGCTATATATAATATGTTTCGTGGCCTAGCAGACAGATCCATACAGTACGACAGCTTTTCTTATATTACTTTTTTTACATTTATTCTTTGAGTTTCCAGGACATTCATAGGCCACAAGCAACGCTAACCACCTTTCTCTAAGTCTGTTAATATTCTGATGGCAGGCCCTACATATGCTGGTAAGTGAAGGAATTGCCAGTGGGTACGTGCGTCCGCTAACACATATAACGTATACCCCGTGTGAGTTGTCCCGCGCATTCCGCCTTCTCGCTCGCAGCCAACACCGCGGCAGAGTTTTACTACAACTGACAAACAAAGTGATAAAAACTCAGCAAAGGTATCAAATTGAATATTACATGATATATGTAGCGTATAATATCATAAAACACGTACAGCAAGTAAGTAATTAGAATTGTTGAATAATCATTGCGTGTGTTAAAGTTTCATCTTCTTTGGTATATATTCCTATCCAATTCAATTCAATAGTCCACCACCTCCATTTATGTTCCTTCCGTTTCGCAGCCTTTCATATGTTTATTTCATATTTCGTTTGTTAATCCTGAACCTGTAATATATTTGTTTTAAAATTACATTTCAATTTCAGTTTGGAATGTTCCGCTGACTCTTGCCACTTAATTATATGTGATCAAGATACGATCGGTTCACAACTTGCAAGCAAACTGATCAGCCGCGGTGTCAAGAAACTGCACTTACATTTCAATCGTTCCCCTACGTTTGTTCTACAACAGAAAATTAGGCAAGTTATCTAGTCTCTTATAAATAACTCGACTTGGAAATTATGAGTCAATATTGTAACAATGCAATGTCAAATGAAGTTTATTAAAGCAGCATTCACTTGATATAAAGCAAATTTTTGCGAGTACCTTTGACCTTATGAAAAACAATATTTATGTTTTGTGTTTTCTTTCGTGGGTTAAGGCAAACAGAGTGGGAAAAAGGAAACATTTGAACACAAGAAAACAACCTTCTTCACGCAGAAACCTAAAAATAACTAAATTTACTGAAACAACTCCGTCATAAAGGTTAAAATTGAGTGCAGTTTATATTTGTTCGATGTACCTATTTAATTGTAAATAACGTAACGTAGTATGGATTATATTATGTCATTATTTTATTATAGATCGTGGCGAAAAGAAAATATACAGGTCCACGTATCATCTGAAAATCTCAGCAATATTAAAATATCGTCGACAATATCCGAAGCATCTCTCTCGGGTCCTGTTGAAGGAATATATGTCCTTGTAGGTGACACATCGCACTACAGTAGAGAAATACTTAGTAGGTTTTTGAGAGAATTAGATTTGGCTTCCAGAGAATTATGTCCTTTGCTTAAGTGAGTATATAAGAAATACTAATTCCATGTTAACGTTAAATTCTTTGAATGTATTAACGAGTAAACTCATTCCATGTAACATTACCATTGAATCTATTATAAATTATTCAAGAGGTTTCTATATTTATTCATAGTTGCAATAACACTCTGCAATCAGATTTATATTGATTTACGTGAAAATAAATGTTATCAAATATATTTCACAAAACAAGCCAATCTAAGTTTTATATTCTGAAAAATCCTTTTTTGAATATTTCAGATACTTTGCTGTAGTTAGTTGGCATGACGATATCGACCAGGACATATTTCTGGAGCGAACTAGAGAGGGACTTCCAGCGTCTTTTATCGACGTTGCAATTTTGAAAACTGTAAGTCTTTAGTGACGTTCATTTAAAAATATTTTTAGACAAAGAGATGATTATAGTTACGTTTAAAAGGCGTATATATGAGTAGGCGTCCATAGGATATATAATTTACCACGTGTCAAGTTTCGAAGTTAATTCATAAAAAATTCAGTTCAGTAAGTTGTTGCCATTTTTAAGAAACAAATTTGAAAATTATTTTGAATTGACAGCTGCATGAAGAAAACGATCGCGTGGTATTTAGCGCGACGCATTGGCGAAGAGTCATTGAAAAAATAGAACGCGCTTTGCTTTCGCCTCAAACTGTTCACGTAGCGGAGACGCGAACAATACAGAAACCCTCACTGCTTCAGCAAATCGCTAATATCACCGGTATGTAAATACACAATTCTCCCTTTAAAGTATATACTTAATTTTCGGAATCCGTGTTATTTTGAAATCGCATCACTGCCAGATTTTTTGTCGAAGCTTCAAACAGGCATTAGTATGTAATGTGTACAACTGTCCTCGTCTAGACGTTGCCCATTGTCAAGCAGTGGGCAACGGATAACATCAATGCTTTTACGCCAAGATGATACGTATAGTTTACTTTTGGTAATAAACTAATAGCGCTAAAGATCTGAATTTTCAGGTATAAATGTTCCTACTAACATTCAAGATACCATGACTCTTGCTGACTTGGGTGTTGTGAGAGACCACTATCCGTTAATATGCAATTTGTTTAGAGATTCCTACAATTTTCTACTGTACAACGAACAATCTGCATTACTAACTATAAAAAAGTAAGCAATCTAAAAACTTAAGTATTTTTTTGTATAAACTGAATAAGATATAAATAATTACATTTAAAATGGATTTCTTGTACAGAATATACCAAATAGAGGATACTACCAAACAAGTGAGCTTTAAGGACGTAAAAGGTTTGCAAACATTTTTCTCGTACGTGGACTCTGATGAACTTCTTGCTACAAATGATCTAGTATATTTACCAACAATTGCAAGCACAACTATGGTAATTTTACGTTGATATCAAGTTTTTATTTTAAATTCTATAAGCAGAACGCATCTCCCACATTTATTGAAGTTATACTTCTTTTGGCGCGTTAGGGAAAAATGATGAGAGTACATTTTTACGATGCGCGCGCGCACCGTCACGAAAAACCGACACCCTGAAGTTAGCTATAGTCAACATTTTGTTTCTTTATATTTGTTGTTTGTATTTCTTTGTATTAAAACTTTCAATGTATTAAATACCTTTTTTCTATTATTACTGTCGTTTTTTCTACGAACGTAGAATAAGACGAAAGATAAAATTAAAAAAAAAAAATATCTTGTTACGCCAAAGAAGTATAACTTCTAACGCGTGTACATAAGTACACACACACTTTTTTTTATTGTTAACCAAATATATGGCTTCCGAAATGGTTTTCGTATTAACTATTTCAATTAGTCAGGTATTACATGAAATCTTTAACATTAAACTTGGGCTACTTTTGGAGTATTTATAAAAGAGTTCTTAATAGATACCAGTGCAGTTGAAAACTTACACAGATAACTCAGAGAAAGATTTTACATAAACAATTTAATAAAACTACTTAATTTAGTTGGCGAGTATCTATTGAATAATACTGCTGACATTTAATTTCATCTAGCTGTACATGACGACACATAACAAATGAAAACATAGTGATAGGCGAAAGATAGAACCCCGGGGCGCTACAGATTCTAGGTCAAACACACCTGTGAATTATTTTTTTTCTTTCAGATAAACGATGAATTCGATTTGAGAGGACTGTATTTATGTATATTGCCTGGTCTAGAAGGACATTATGAACGCTTTCGTGTAATGTGTGAGCGAATCAAATTACCCGCGTTAGTACTACAGCCTGATTTAGACAGATCAAATAAATCTTTAAAAGAAACTGCTATGAGATACACTAAAGTTAGTAATATTATTCAATATATTGTTAAATTATGTTTGTACATTCTTTTTCGTATATTTTATAACATAAATGAAATTCTATTTTTGCAGATTCTTTTACAAAAGACGAATTTAAAAAACAGTTTCTATTTGGTGGGATACGAAAGTGGTATTCAAATCGCTCTTGAAATGGCGGTAATATTAGAAGACTTAGGTAATTATTTCATAACACGTCTTTAAAATAAAGATCACTTATTAGCATATGTTGATATTATATAGTCTTAACCCTTACGTAAAGTATCTCCTATATTTTTTGTAATAGTTAAAGAAATTAAAGAAAAAAAAAGTTAATTTAAAGAAACACGTCCCAAAAAAATCCATTTACAGTCAGTCTAAAGGTAAAATATTAAATAAAATATTTCGATTAAATAAACTAGGCATAGTGCAGTCGCTTTGTCGAACTAAATATTACGATTTTTCTGAAAATTTGTATTCTTTACAGTTTGAACTAACGTCATAACAATTTGTATTATACAAAATATTTTATTATTATTTGGAACTTACATTAGAACTTTACTGGTAACATTTTTTAACATGACTTATATCTCAGTCTGAATATTAAATTTATCTTCAGTTGGAGACGTAACATTTTCTATAAGATAAAAATGAGTTACATAAACTAATAATATTCCTATTGCTTTAGGTAAAACCGGTAAAGTTTTTTGTATTGGAGCCACACCTGAAGAATTAAAACTGTTTATTGAAGAAGAATTAAAGGACTTTGAAACGGAGGAAAAATTGCAAAACGCCATAACACGACACATGTTAAAATTAATGGGAGGCGATAATACTGATTCAAGGGTAGAAGATTATTTATGTAGTTCTATGCCTTGGAAATCGAAGGTATATGCCTGTGTTCGCACTTTATTGGGTCGTGTATCGCATTCAATTCAATATGCGTGCGCTCTCATCGAGTCAGCATTCGCCCGCATCCAGGAAGTACGCCGCTGCAGTGTTACACCAGTACCGCTGCGATCTCAAATCATATTTCTGCGATCATCACAAACACGGCAGTACAGTCCCGCTGAATTACAAGCGTACTCCCAACAACCAGTCGTAGTTCATGAGCTGTCAACTCCTTTAGCACACGCTCTTAACGATGTTCACTGCGCGACATATATCAATCAATATTTAGATCCAAATATTTTAGAGGCATTTGAAAAATCTAATCGATGCGTAACATATTTTCCTCAATCGTATGTACCGCCTTTGTCTAATAACTACTAATATTACAATACAAATAAAATGTATAATACTTAATATTACTTTGTTTTACAAACTCGATGTTAAAAACAAACTATGCACTATTTGAGCACAATAATTAGTGAAATGATTTTTATTCACTTAATATTCATTAAAAACAATTGTGTGTTTTGGGGGGGATGTTTATAAATTATACTTAATCGGATTTGGATAGATTTTCTTTATTAATATACTTTTGTTGCGTATGTTTGTTTATTTCTAATGTATTCGATTTTTACTTGATTATATACATATCATTCCTCTTCTGGGTAAACCTCGTAACTGTGAAATCAAATCGAAGCGTTTTCGGTTTTAGCATTAATGTGTGGAGAAAGAAACATCTGTAAAAGTTCGTCGTCATCCAGAATGTTGGAATATTCGTTTTACATAATTTAAGTACACAAGAATGTTATTCACTTATAATGTCAATTTTGACAAGCATTTAGTTACGAGATTATACAGAAAGGAGACGAAATATTTGTTTTGGTATATGTAACTAAATAAATATAATTAATAATGCTGTAATGTTTAATTGATATTAAAAATCCTAATTGGTAATAAATAAAATATTCATTAAAATACCCACAGATGCAATCCTAACATTCAAATCATATCAAACCAAAAATACTTTATTGTAAAACCTAACACTATTACCTAAGAAACTATTACTGGTTTTGCTAAGTCTGAAACAAGGTACGACCAGTTTGTTACAGTTTCTAGTATTTAGATCATGCCGGTCCTTTACAAAATGCAGGTTTTCAAAGTTTTTACGCACATACACTAAATTATCAAAAATGTATTGGGAGGGCATCAGTGCAGCGTTGACCTGGACACCGCGCAGCACACTCTTGAGTGTGCTGCGTGGGAGGAGCAACGTCGCACTCTGGCTGCGGCGGTAGGGCAAGATCTGTCACTGCCGAGCGTGGTTGCGGCCATGCCGGCAGTGAGGATGTGTGGAACGCAATGGCCTCCTTCTGCGAGGAAGTCGTCTCGCAGAAGGAGGCGGCGGAGAGGGTCCGTGAGCAAGATCCTCAAAGTGACCCTCTGCACCAACGGAGGACAGGCAGGAGGAGGCGGCAGTTTGATCGCCTCCTCCCACCGTAGCCCGTAGCCGGACCAGGGAGGATGGGTCGGGGGGCCCATCATCCCATTGCACAGGTCCGGCGGACGGAGGAGACGGCCGGTGTGTGCCCGGCTGTCTCCTAACAAGACGGGGCCCAGCGGCGGCGCTTTCGCTGCTGGGCCAACCGCTGGGGCGGCACGATGGAGTCTATAGAGATCTCGTGCCGCCCCAACTAAAGCGGCAGATGTACACCGTGGGGTTTTAGTCCGTGCGAGTCGGACATAACTCACCCTCTCTCCCGAGAGGGTGGTGTATCCATAAAGGATTTCCCCACATAAAAAAATAAAAAAAAAACAAGGGTTAGGATACCGAATTTCTGGAACTTCGTTTTTAATGATTCAATTTATTAATTTGTCTTTTCTTGAAATCTACATTTAAACAGCCAGGCCAGCAAGGCGATCATGTCGCAGCATGTTCTTGCTATTGTAGAACATAGTTGTAAAAATACTTCATAAACATATATACAAATATAAATGTAAAATGACATTAATGAATAATTCGATTTTATGTAGCAAATGTAAGAAACGTCGCTTCTATTTACTATTTAATAGCACGAAAAGTTTTAAAAAAATGTGAAAAAATATCGTATTCATTCTCGTTCTCGCGTCAGTGGTGAGAAGTCTCCTGCTGGTATAATTATATTATACTATACAAACCGAGTAACATAGACCCAGAAATTGGCAATATGATATTTCAAAAAGGGTGTCATTACAATGGTAATTAAAAGATGCGATCAATTGTGAATTGTAAGCAATGTTAATAAAGTTTGTCTTAAAGTGTTTCTTTATGATTTCACTAAAAATCAATTTCTACCCCTTCTTATTTTCATTTCCACATTACGAAGTTTCACTTCTTCCGCGCGGAGGGACTCCACGCACTATTTTTTTCTCTCATACTTAACTCGCATCGTTATTCAAATTACAATAACTTTTCATAGAGAGAACAGATTTTAATGAAACAAAGACTATATGTTACTCAAGGATATGCTTTATGATTATCTTTCTCATAAATTTAGAACTTTAACAGTATTGTGTGGAAAAACAAACAGAGAATCAGACATATATTTCTAAAAAAGATTGGAATTATAATATTACTTATCGTTATATGGTTGCAATATTTTTTTCACAAAAAACTGAATGTACAAACACGATTAATTTACATTCTTATTATATCAAAGTAATATTTTTGTTAAGGTACTAACTACACATCCGTACATTGCCCCATAGGGAGCCATCTTCCCCATTGAAAATCAGCTTTATAATATGATTCATTCATAAGGCAGTTTGTAAGTGGTAGAGCCACGTTGAAGCTATTACTGGTGTCAGCATGAATGGGCCGGGTCGCCCGGGGTAGTACCACCTCAACCCTCTCACAGAAAACCGACGTGAAGTTGTGTTTGTGTGAAGAAGAAGAAGTGTTGTGCTTGCATTGTTGCGTTTCGGTCGGTCAGTAAGAGCGCCGGAAGCCCACCTCCCCTCCCCTCTCCTCCTCATCTTCGCGTGGATGGATTAACTTGAAAATTAATTTCCTAATTTTTGAAATATTTCAGAAGAAATGCAAATGAGATTTTATAATCACAAAAAAGAAAAGGAAAGAAAATTCTTAAAAAATTGTTTCTCTTTACAGCTCGTCAATAGCATTGAGATAAATACAGATTTTTTAAATGTTTATAAAATGTACAATTGATCCAAATACGTAATGGAAATATTAATTGTTAATATTAACTTCAATTCCTTTAGTCGTAACAGTGTTGCACAATATTCCGTTACTTATCTACAGATATGTTAGTTTAATGTAATTCAAACATCGTTTTAATTTTTTAGGTTCAAAAGAGGTATTAAAGTAACATTAGTACTATTTTGCACTAAATTAAAATAAAAGCTGAAGAGAAAAAAAAACCTTTTCACACGTAGCAAAAAACGTAAATTATATATCGAGAAATACATCCGTGGTTTGTAAAATAAATAAAATCGATTTGTACTTAGTACTTCCACCAGAAAACTTTCAACGCAAAAAGAATCAATAATGGCTTCAATATTGGAATATTTCGTGCCATCTCCTCAAAATAACAACATAATGCAATGAAACTAGTCATTTTTATTAATTGTACTTTAATTACACTATTAAAATATAGTCGGAGAGCTCATGACGAATTTTGAGAAGGTTCTTTAGGCAAGCTGAAATTGCAAAAAATTACAACTTTGTCAATTGGCGAATCCGGTCCTGAAAATCATTTAGCGAATTAGCGGTTATTTTGCTACTGCACAGCATATAACATTTGCAAAAAAAAAAATTCAAAAAAATATATTTTTGGCAACTTGAATTTTTTTTTGTCTTTTAAATTACTATTTCTAGAATAGAAAAACAAAAATCCCAGACGTTTTTGTCGGTTATTTAGTATTGCCAGACGACCTTAAAGTTTTTTTTTTTAAATTACCAAAAAATATTCTTTAGGCAATCTGAAATTTATATCACGTATTTATTAAGTAATTTCAATAATACCTGCAAATAGCCAGACGTTTTTGCGGGTTATAAACAATTACCAGACGTTAATAAAGTTTGTAAATAAGCGCAATAAAAAGTCTTACGCGCTCCCGTAAGTGCGACAAAGATAGCTAATCGAGGCATGCTGGCAACTGCCGGGGCCCGAGCTCCTCGCGCTGTGATTGGCTATTGAGAAATTCATATGATTTTATGATATTGTAATAATTAATTTACTTAATATACGTGTTATATTGACTTTCTTGCGACATACATTTTGCATACAATCGATTTAAATATTTATTAAATTACCATTCATACCGCAATTAATGTAATATAGACAATTGCATGTACAACGTTTAAAATCTGTAAACGAAGCTATACCCATATAGTAAAGACTCGGTAGGTGATGCTCTGAACAGGTTTTAGGCTACTTGTAAAAGATTTTCCACATACCAGCTGGATATATATTTGTGTGAGTCCCTGGATAGTTTGAATTCACAATAGGAATCGGTAGATATCGCTGCAATTGGATTTTTAGGTTTTTTAAAGATTTTTTACGTTTAAAAATACAACTGAAACCGCTAGTAACCGATTTGGTGCTGACAAAGTTGCACGGATCAACTAGTATATAATATACGCGTATTGTGAATGTAATTTATTTTTGCTACCATACAAATATGAATCGCGTGCCTTCTATTTTAAGGTTTTTAATTAATTTAATTGTTCAGAGTTTTCGATATATCGTAAATGCCTCCCTGATATATTAACATACTTTAGAGCTTTGAAAAAGTTAAGGATTATTTAATTATATATGCTTACATAGACACAATACATATATATTTATAATTCGGTTGACATACGTTAGTGTGGCCCTCCATTATTTTTTTTACTTTTGTTTTCTATGCTACTTAAATTAATTAATACGTCATTAAGTTTACTTTTGTGTAACTGACGAAATAAATAAATAAAAATAAATAGGTAATCAAACACATGTAACATAATCTTTATTTACTTTTGAAAAAGCACAATTTTACTAAAAACAAACATAATCAACATACATAACATAATCGCTATAGAAAAATATTATTTTTTTTCATCATCATCTGTTATTCCAACTGAAAATTCTTCATAAAAAATGAGGTATTGCGTTGCAATGATGCCTTGTCTGCGTAAGTATTCTAAAAATCCTCATACTTTTGAGTGGAAATTGCTGAGATATGCATTTTTCAACCCGGTTTCTTCCACATGTAATCTTTTGCCTCTTCTATTATATATGATATATGATATTAATCATTTTAAAATCGTTATTATCTACATCATACGTAAAATATTGTCTATATATTATATATCGCGATATTTACCCCGAATTTTGCATTATGGCAGTGTAAATATCGCTGGTGTCTTAGATAAACAAGCTTATATCGTTTTATTCAATTGCTAAATGTATTTCAAGTTGCAATGTGTACATTGGGTAGTAATGTAGTTGCATACTAATACATTGTACATTTATTGGCCGCCCCGCTCTTGAGTTTGTTGTAATACGGCTGAGTGCCAAGAAGATGTGAAAGCCCTTCTAGTCAACGCGATTTATCAGTTCGAAAAAAATGGCCGCTCTACGACCATTCCTTCAATTAACAAGCTATATAGTTCTTAATCATAAAGATGCAGTATAAGTTTATCAAGAAATAACAAACAGAAAATTAATTAATCGATATAAAACTAAAACATTTAACAAATTGTTGAAGGTAACTTACATTTCATAATTTATTTGTTTACCAATTGTCTGTTCCGCAAATTCTATTTTAAAACTTTTAAGTGAATAATTTTATGATCTAACATATTATGAAAGGACCTCTGTCTCTTCAAAATGACTCTTACTTATACTATTGAACTGTAAACAATGAGTTGACGTTTCTTGTTCCAATCTGAAAAAAGAATCTCAAAATTTACCAAGGATTGCAATAGCAAAATATTGAGGGGTACTAAAACATATCACAAAATGTAGGGAATAAAATAAGGATTTTTACAAACTCTCCGATTTGGTGTGGAACGCCCCATATATATTATCTGTTATATCTATATCTATTAGCTTTTATATTTAAAAATTAAAATAACTCTCATTGAATTCGACGATATATTCTCATACGTCGCTATAGATATTGAGTTATGTAGACGCGAGCGCGATAAGTAAAATACTTGCAAAGTTGATCCAAAAGACAATAGAACAATATTAATATATACCCAATATGCATACCTATATTTACTACCGCTTTTACTTGCTACACCGTCAACGTGGAATACAGAAAAATATAATAAGCTTAAGAAGCTGTGTCCACAGTACCATACATGCCTCATGTGTTCAATTTTTTTGCTCAATTTCACGCAGTTGTAGTCGCGTGTAACAGCTAGTCTGAAATAAAATAGTCGAATTTGCTTGTTATATCCTCAAACTTTTGCATCTGCCAGTGAAAGTCCCGTGAAAAGTAGTCCAATAGTTACGGAGATTACACGGATCAAACGGACATATCGACATTTTTTTTATAAATTGCTTTTTGGTTATAACTACTCGGCTCGAAGGACCAAAATTGTTGGTGATAAGGATCCGGCTCGATATGCCCAAGAAATAATGGTGCCTCCTTCGATCGGAGACCACCTGTGATGCGAATCAAATGCGATATCAGCGAGAGAAAGTAGCGAATGTTGTGATCACTCACCGGCTGCTGCGAGTTCGATGCAGGAGATCAGCGCCGACGAATGGCGATGGTGCAAATAAGTTATGGCGAAACAAGGAGCGATGCGAATCGAGTGCGCGTGCTTCGCCTACGATGTGTGCGAGCGAACTGGGTCCGGCGTCACAATCACCGAGGGGGATCGACAAACAAATGCCCCTACCCTCACTGACACTATTTTTCCTAATTGACTATTTACGTGGCCGCAACAACTACCATGTATACTTTAATACGTATTTGGTAAAAAAACCATTATTAATAATGGAATAAGTGTGTTCTCTTTTGAATTTTTATATTAATTTTGGGTCAAACTTATTTAAATTTTATAATTTATCTGCATATTGAAATTCTTACAATTTGTCTGGTTTTTACTTCTATTGGCACTCGGAGCAATTATTATACATATTTTTATATAGTTTATCGAGAAACCAAATATATGATGAGCAGCACAATGTCAGTAAGAAATATCAATATTAGATATACACGAGACGCTGAACTGACGCAAGCGCAGTAGCACAAGCATGTCGAGATCATTGGCGACGCGACCCCATAAGTTTTTTTTCCCTATTAAACATCGCTCAACGCAGCTGAAGAACTTCTCACTTCTATTTTCAATTTTTAACAAGTATATATTTATGCCTGTATATAGTCATATTGATAAATTACCGTTACAAAAACCACCAATCTCAAATTCCACAGTTATTTTTTGTACCTCACTTTGTCCTAACTTCACTTAAAAGTATGTAATTTGTTAATTAACAATGGTACTAATACTTTTAGAGTTTGTGAGAAATAATATTTTACTACTACTGATCTTAAATAACATTTGATATTTATAGGCTATAAAATATTCATATACACGTAAATGGGTATAGGTTATAACCTATATGTATAAAACTTTATACTTTATATATATATATAAAACGAAAAAAGAATTCAACAAATAATTAAAAAATATTTTTTTTGCAGAGCCACGGGTATAATATGTAAATTATATCACGATATAAATAATACTGTTTCCAAATTATAAATATTTATATTCAGCAATATTGTTTACCGCGTAAAGATGTCACGGGTTCAAAACTCAAAAGGGCATTCCTTACATAGTTGCAGTCAACCTTACACTTGAATACGACAACGCATAAAAATGTTTAATCAAATATATTGAATAGTAGCTGTACCCGCAGCTCCGCACGCGTTTTTTTAAATTGTATTAATAAAATATAAAATTGGAAGACCATCTACAATTATAGAAATGCTCTTTAAAAACAATTGTAAGTACGACACGCACGTCTCTTACAGTAAAATGTAACGTATAAATACATTTATACATATAATAAAAATGAAGTGTCTGTATGTAATACCAAAATAAAAAATTTTTACTGATTGGGTATGAAAGTATACACGCTTCTGATAACAAAAATGCGTTTTTTTTTTAATTTTAAAGGTTTATCATCAGCAACATATTTGGAACCTTAACCCACCATATAACTACCTCCGTGTTCACTTACACTGTATAAATAACTAATAAAAACATGACTTAAATATAAATAATGATATAATATGCCCATATTGTCAATAAGTAATACTTTCATGGTCTAATATCTTATTAGAAAGACCCCTCCTATCTTTAAAATTACTATTAATAATTATAATGTTGAATTGTATACAATGAATGAGCTGACGTCTTGAAATCTTGTATAAATATAAATGAAGATATGAAATTTTGTATTTGTCTAGTAGTTTTTAATATTTGACATTATAAATAGTGCTTATTGAACTTAATACAATATTCTTATACCTAGCCCGGCCATAAGTTCTGTTACAAATGAAAATGTATTTTTTTTAAGTGAAGTAATGTAATATTATTAAAATTTATACGTACATATTTATTAGTCTCAACAAAAAATTAAAAAATATTCTATTCAAAATGGTCACTTTTGGATTTGGCACCACGAATCTATGGATTTACGCACTGTTTCCAAGGGAAATTTCGCCACTGCTTGGTCCAAAGATTTTTAAGAGATTCAATATCGCCGTGTCATTTAGAGCAAGCCATGTCCTCTAAAACTGACCATAATTTGAATTCTAAACGGTTAAAGTCTGGGCTAGATGAGGGCTAGTCTTCAGCTCTTATAAAGTCCGGAACGTTGGTTTGAAGCCAGGGTTGGGCAGTTCGTGCCTTGAGACCAGAGTCCTGCTGGCAAGTCAACGGTATATTTTTAAAAAGTGTATTGCTGAGAGCTTTCTTGATCTAGATACACCTTGACTAAAGTTTTCACTCCTTTTTCACAAAAATGTAGTTTTGTGACTCCTTGGTAAGACACGCCACACCTAACCGTCACTGACGCTGGATGATGACCACGTTGTACCTTTCCGACCACTTGAGCAGCTTCTTTTTGAACTGTGAGCGTACACTTTATCATTTTACTTATTGTAGTGTTCTTCAATCGTAAAAAGTCTTTCATCGGTTAAGAGGATATTTCTGTGCCTTTCGCCTGCGTATCGCGACAGATGGTGTTTTGATCGATCCACTCTCTTTAATTGTAAAGATCAATTTAGGGCATGTACTGTATATTGATGATAAGCAGCGAGCTTCAGGTCTTGTTTTATAATACGCGACAGAGTCCTGGCGGGAGTCTTCATTACTCGCGATAAGATTTTTTGCTTCCTAATGGGGTTTCGACGAATTCTAGCTTTAAAAGCATTAACAGCCTTTGTAGTTCGAACAGCACGCGGCCGCCCCGATCTTTTCTGGTCTTCGACAGAGGAAGTGTTGTTGTATCTGTTGATAGTACGATATACGAACATACGGTTGATACTAAGCTTTTGAAGTGTCTGGAATATGACCGACGGCTCCATACCCACTTTGTGCAAGGCGATCACTGCAATTCTACTTTCTTTAACATCTAATTCCATATTGTAATTTGATAATGAACACCAAAAAAGTATGTGAAATGGCGCAAAATCGAAAGAAGTTTTTAAAATAATATACGTGTTCCAAGTCCAAAACAATGGAAATGTTGAAAAAAAGAAAAGTTTTTATGTAACAGTATTTATGGCCAGACTAGTTGTATGACTATGGTTACTAAGTTATGTAGACGAAAGCGCGGTAAATAAAACAAAATGGCCCCCAAAAAGACAATATAATTCAAATTTCGTACATAGATACAGATATATGAATTTCAATTATATTTATTATTGGAGTCCAACAGGTATACGGTTAACACCTAGTCTAAATTAAGCTTCGTTATTAGAGATCATATAATTAAACATAAGTTCTTTATTTTTAAAACATTACCATGTAAAGGTAGTGGTATGCTTGGACAAGGCTATTTGATCAAGTATAAATCGGTGTTGAATTATGGTAACCAAACTTTGTTACTATGGATAACAACTTGAGAATTTCTTTACCTTTGATAATGACAAAGACTATACCGGCGAGGTCAGAGTCTATACACTTTATTCGAGTAAAAGAGATGAACGAATGTTTACATGTAATGATGTGAGCTTAAAGAAGATAGCTAGAAGCTGTCCCTTCAGATGATATACGATAACCCACCAACGATTGGCCTGATCAACCAAAAGTTGTGGAAAACCATATTAAGCCAAAAGACACGGTAGAGTCAAGATTTGTAGCTTAAAAAGGTTTAGGAGTGATAATTTAATAACGTTAGAAAGTGTCACGTTATTTTATATTGCTGAGAAGAAGACGATATTTATAAAACAAGTGTCTCAATCACAAATTATGCGAGTCGAATTTGTGAGAGAACTGAGTGAGTTTTATGAAAAATGAATATAAGAGAAGTATACTTCATTAAAAATAAAAAATAATTATAGATTCCTAGAAAAGTAAGCTAACAAAATAAAAAAAAAACAAAGTAACTGGAAAGGACCCAGATTATGTATATTAAAAGATGTCGAGAAAATAGATGACCCAGACGATAGGAAAGTGATACTCAACGATTTTCATCTCTTGCCCACGAGTGGCCACGTGGGTATGAGAAGAATGTTGATCAATATAAAAAAATATAATTTTTGGCCAGGAGTCTGATGTCCAAAAATTTGTTAAAAAGTGTTCTCAATGTCAAAAACATAAGTATAGCATTCAGAGTAAAGAGCCGATGGTAACCACGTCCAGTGCCTATTCGGCTTTTGATAAAATATTTTTAGACTTAGTAGGACCATTAGATAGAGATAATCTTAGTTATTCTTATATACTTACGCTACAGTGTGAGTTATCAAAGTATGTGTGTGCCTATCCGCTTGTAACTAAAACCGCAACGGAAGTAGCACGCGCCTTCGTAAATAATTTCATTCTACAGCATGGCGTACCGAGAGAGATAGCTACCGACAAGGGTACAGAGTTTATGTCTGATATCTTCACACAGGTTTGTGAATTACTTCATATTAAAAAATTGAATTCTACTGCATATCATCATCAAAGCATAGGAGCCCTAGAAAACTCTCACAAAAATCTAGGTGCGTTTTTGCGAATTCATACTGATGATAAACCAGAATTGTGGAGTACTTGGTTACCGTTCTGGTGTTTTGCGTATAATACGACAGTTCATACGTCTACAAAATTTTCACCATTTGAACTTGTATACGGAAAGATGTGTAATTTACCTAATAATTTGACGAAGTGCGTAGAACCTCTTTACAATCACGATAATTACCCATTTGAACTTAAATACCGACTGCAGGTTTCTCAAACCGAGGCACGGAAAAATTTAATTGAGAGTAAAATAATAAGAAAAAGTAGGTATGATAGATATGTTAAACCTATACGATATAAACCTCATCACAAACTTTTAGTTAAAAATGAAACTGGTAATAAACTTAATCAGTTATATTCGGGAGCATATAATATAATTAGAGATTTGTCACCTAATGTTGAGATTGAACGTAATGGTAAGAATAAATATTATACACAAAAATAAAATTAAGTTATATCATGAGTAAAATTGCAATTACAGTATTTGTTTTGATATGCGATACTCATACGTTGTATGCAATAAAGACATTGTAGGTTAGAGGTACGTAAAGATGAATAACGGTCGCGAGACTCCGGGTTCGAGTTCGAATATCGCCAAACTATTGTTATGTTATACTACACTAGCGGGCCCGGCAGACGTTGTCCCGCCCTGATTATGACAAAATCCTTGACAAATTATATACTAAAACATTCCTCATCAATCACTCTATCCACCGATGAAAACCGCATGACAATCCGTTCGGTAGTTTTTGAGTTTATCGCGAACAGACAGACAGACAGACGCGGTAGGGGACTTTGTTTTATACTATGTAATGATTATTTACATTTTCTATTAAGCAATGTTTTTACTTTATTATTATAATCATATTGTGTAGTCTATCAAATGTTTATATGGAACGCATAGTATATTAAATGTGTTTTTTTTTCTATAATTGTTTATTTTGTAATCAATGTACTAAACAATAAAATAAAAATTAACTTTTATTTTATTTTACACTTAAGGGGGAGATGTGAGGGAGTATATAAATCAGTAATATGTTATAATAAAGTCAGTATTGTATCAGCCTCCGTTGTATCATTTACAAAATCTTCTGAAAGTGGTAGTAACGTCTTCGTTGTACCGCCACATTCTTATTACTTAACTAGTTAAGCCGTGCAACTTCGTCTGCATCAAATTGGTTATTACCGGTATCAATTGTATTTTTAAATGCGAAATTTTTTCATAAACCTAAAAGCAGCGACACCTTACTTTTCCAATTGTGAATCCAAACCAAACATAAAATCCAAACATATACCCCGTTGGATGTGAGAAATCTTTCAAAATAAGCCTAGAACCCGTTCGCAGCATCGCCTACCGGGACCAATTAATATAAAAACTAACCTACATATTTTGGCAACCCAGTACCCCTTGGTTTGCTTCTGTACCACTCACCTCCGCACCCGTTCACAATTCACGTAGAGCCAGCGGCAGCGACAACGAAATAATTTTGCCGGTTTATAGTTTATATTTCGCACTATATTCTGACTAACTTCATCAATGAACATACTGTAAAAACTAAACTTTATCTAGATTAAATTTCCATTTTGATTTAGTTATTTGTTTTATAAGAATCTGTAAAGTATGCGTGAAATCTGCATCCAAACTTAATCTTGTCAAATTTATTTAGCTTTTGCCATACTTATAAACCATCTTGTTGGCTATACTATATATTGTTCTATGTGCAAAGCCGAATTCAAAGCTATATTCAGAGCGAACAAAAAGTCTGACGCAGGCTATATGTATAGATATGTATATGGGCTATATGTAGATATAGATATGTATCTATAAAAAAAACAATGTCGACTAGCGCGTGAATACTCCCACCTACGTCACACGCATTACAGAAAATGTGCCTATTACTAGCTTTTGCTCGTGGCTTCGCTCATGTTAATCTAGATAAATTGAAAAAATAAAATGTAATAAATTAAACCTACATTATCACAAGCAAAGCCACGAGCAGAAGTTAACAAAACTATCGAGTTTAAGAAACATAATGGATTTGAATACAAAATACTATATACCTAGTTACTTCAGTATACTTATTTACAAACATTTTTTTGTCTAAGACTTAAATCGATAATATAGCAGCATAATAAATATTTGTTAAATTAATAAACATAGAAAGTAAAAAAAAGTCGAGTCAGTCATAAGGACTGCCCACAGACGTGAAAATTTAAAACAATGAAGTAAATGTGTTATTGACTAAGTTGCATATGTATTAATATATATTAGGGCGTCAGTTATTTACCAAGTAGCTTTTTGAGTTGGGTATCGTTCAGATTGTTAGTTTATAGCCTAAAAACATCTAAGAAAAAAAGTTGAGTCAGGCATAAGGACTGCCCACAGACGTGAAAATTTAAAACAATGAAGTAAATGTGTTATTGACTAAGTTGCATATGTATTAGTATATATTAGGGCGTCAGTTATTTACCAAGTAGCTTTTTGAGTTGGGTATCGTTCAGATTGTTAGTTTATAGTCTAAAAACATCTAAGAAAAAAAGTTGAGTCAGTCATAAGGACTGCCCACAGACGTGAAAATTTAAAACAATGAAGTAAATGTGTTATTGACTAAGTTGCATATGTATTAGTATATATTAGGGCGTCAGTTATTTACCAAGTAGCTTTTTGAGTTGGGTATCGTTCAGATTGTTAGTTTATAGCCTAAAAACATCTAAGAAAAAAAGTTGAGTCAGTCATAAGGACTGCCCACAGACGTGAAAATTTAAGGCAATGAAGTAAATGTGTTATTGACTAAGTTGCATATGTATAAGTATATATTAGGGCGTCAGTTATTTACCAAGTAGCTTTTTGAGTTAAGTATCGTTCAGATTGTGAGTTTATAGCCTAAAAATATCTAAGAAAAAAAGTCGAACCAGTCACAAGGACTGCCCACAGACGTGAAAACTCATAACAATGAAATAAATGTGTTCTCTTTTGAATTTTCATATGAATATAGTGTGAATGACTACATTTAAATTTCAGAATTTATGTATTGAAATTATTAACATTAGTGCAGTTTTCATATCTATTGGCACTCGGAGCAGTAATTATATACATTTTTATAAAGTCTATTAATCAATGAAACGTATGTTGAGCTGTTGAATATGAATATTACGCGTACACGGGCCTCTATACTACGTGTCGCTAGTCTGACGCAAGCCGCGCAAACACAATATGGCCGGTCATGGTTACCTAGCGTGACATGACGCGAAATTATAAATTTATCTCCTGCCAAAAATACCGCTCAACACGCCTATATAAGTTTTCATTTCAAAAATAATTTCCAAAATGAGCATAACTCCATATCATTACATAGTATAAAACAAAGTCCCCTACCGCGCCTGTCTGTCTGTCTGTTTGCGATAAACTCAAAAACTACTGAACGGATTTTCATGTGGTTTTCAACAATGGATAATGTGATTCATGAGGAACGTTTTGGTATATAATTTGTCAAGGATTTTTTTATAATCAGGGCGGGACAACGTCTGCCGAGCCCGCTATTGATATATATTTCGTACTACCTATTTATAATTTAAGCGACGATAAACAACATCGCGATTGTATCCCTAATATTGTCTTTACATTGATGAATATAATCAAATAGTAACGAATTAAAGGGATGGCACTTGACTAATAACCTTTAACAATTAAATGCACATAAATTATAACAAGTATTTATATGAAGGATTGCAGTCACAAGAACAATTCTGGGTTTCGCGAAGTAATCGACGATTCAACATTATTAAAGGTAATACGTGTAAATATATTTTTTGCGTTGTAAAATTGTAAACTTGTCTTAACAAGGGGAGAGGTACTTTAATTACAACTCCTACCATCAACATCAACCTTATTTATTAGACGGAGAACGACCGAGTTTACGAAGATATTAGTCAACCCGAAAACAGACTCCTGGTCTAGTACTACTAACTTTAACTTTGTTCCACGAGTGGTATTACGGTGAACAGCGTATCTGGAGGACTATCATATACTAGTAGCTTTAAAAGACTTTCAACTCAATATTTTTCAGATTATAATCAATAATGACGGCCGCCCCTCAACAAAGCTGTTTACACAAAGATGCTGAGTTGGATACATCTTTGCAAGGAGATAGTATTGTTATATCTGGAATGGCTGGACTTTACCCGGAAGCGAACTCTGTTAAAGAATTATCTTCAATATTATACGAAAAGGTAATCAATAAACACAGATATATTTTTAAACCGTGTGTAGATGTAGTAGTTCCGAATTTGTTTCTGGAATTCCTTTTCCGTCTTTACCAATAAATAGTACGTTTATTAAAAGTATCTCTGTTATTTATTAATTAAGAGTAACTAGCTCTAGTTCTGTTCATTTCTAAAATGTTGGTTAGATATGAATTTAAAGATATTATTATTAGATAGTATTATTAACTTTTAGTAGATCCTTATTCGGTGTGATTGTCTGGAATAAAACATATTTGATATTTCCCTTCTTAATTCAGATTGATCCGATTAGCTCTTCGCCTCGATGCGACTTGAATCATCCAGAAGCTTCGAAATATGTGGGAAAAGTATCAGGTTTGGACCTATTTGATGCACAATTCTTTATGGTGAACTATCGACTTGCGACACTAATGGATCCGATGTCACGGAAAATCTTGGAGCAAACATTTCATGCTATTATCGATGCCGGTGAGATTGCACTATAGAATTTATTATGTAAGGCATAAATCAATTCAATTCATAACAATTCATAAAGAACTAGCTTGTATCCGGGACTTATAACACATTAGTAATCTCCCGCGGCTTCGAACGCAATTTATTAGTTATTTTATTATAAATATTAATAACACATTGACATTTTGTTACAGTTCTTTTCTCGGTTTTAAGTGACTTCTGATATTTTTTTTTAAATTACTGTGAAATTCCATTTAAATTAAATATCGCTACACAATAAAGACAATTATGTTTTTGTTTCAGGCGTAAGTCCACAACAACTCTCAGGTAGAAAGATCGCTGTCTACGTTGGAACATCCTTTTCTGAAACTGAAAAAATATTTAATTATAGTGAAATGTCTAGGACAGGATTAAGCATTACCGGGTAAGAGAAAAATTCATCACTTCTCAGTGTTGTGTAAATTAAATATATCCAATTTTAAGTATGTCTTCACAAAACACATACCCAACCACCGGAGGTACATAAAAAAATATTCGTTTGGCGCATTTCATTATTTTAAAGTCTGTATTTTTAGTATATTATTTTTAAAGCTTAATTTCTTTTGCATAGATGTCACTGGTTAAATTGTTTACTGTTTTTCCAAATACCTAGTATGACTTGAATGCGTTACTTTTAAGTAAATGATAACAGAAACCGGGATTATAAATTTTAATCTGTCTGGACCTTAAAAATCCGAACAGTAAGACCATTAATATTTTGTGACATTCGAAACTTCCTTTCGATACGATCTTAAATCTAGCATTTTCGATTAAAATTTTGAGAGTACCATGAGATAGCACCAATATTAGAAAATATGCTAAAAAATATTTTCGACCCTATCAAAATATACAAATTAAATTTTTGACGTTATTGTGCAAGATAAAAATTAATTTCTAAAAAGTATCGTCATTAAGACACGGATAATAAAATTTTTCTTAAATGTTTTCTAGCGATTTGAATGATAACCAAATCTAAAAAGGCAACTTGGTAAATAACGGACGCCCCGGTATATATTAATGCAGATGGTACGTAGTCAATAATCAAAAAAACCATTCTGATATACATATATAAAAGAATTAGAATACAATGATGGAAAATATTTAAGGCTATTTATAGCCAACACAATAACATCAACTCTATTGTGGCCAAATATAAACGCTTTTATTTACCAAGGCCTTTCTATTATGCTAGTATGTTATAATTTTTATATTCATCAATATTGCAGCTGCAGTAAGACAATGTATGCAAATCGTATATCGTACTGGTTAAATATCAAGGGTCCATCACTCGGCATAGATGAAGAGGCCTGCAGTGCTATAACAGCGCTCGAACAAGCTTGCTCCACTATCCGTAGCGGAGATTGTGAAGCTGCTATAGTGGCCAGCGCAAACATTTGTTTGCATCCACATTTTTCTATACACTATGGAAGGTATTTCATAATTTTAACAATGTGTCTTATCATAGCAAATATGTACTAAGTTGCGATTTTGAAATTTTTTATCTACCTGCCTCTTTGTACCTCCGGATTGAAATAAAAATCGCTCAGACCCATTTATAAGAAATGTTGTCGCTGGAAAGTTTATATTATTCTTTAATTGATAGGGAGAAAAAAGTATCAATAATACCTTAAAAAAATTTAAAAGGTCAATTAAAAAAAATTAAAACAACCGTTTTTTTTAAATATTTTTCAAGAAATAAACTTTTGTTTACGTTTCAATCGTTTTAATAAAATTTTCTACCCGCAAAGTATATATTAAGATTAAGAAGAGAGGGTAGGGTAGAGGAGGCGGGCGTCCGACGCTCTCACTGACCGAACGAGACGCAAAAATGCAACCACTATTACTTGACGTCGGTTTTCTGTATGCCGGGTGGTAGCAGTACTCTCTGGGCGAACCGACCCATTCATGCTGAACCAAGTAATAGCTTCAGAGTGGCTCTACCACCTATGAGATTCGTTTCTCTTTCATTAGGGTAACCAAACAATATCTTAGCAAAAATAACTAAGTATAATGTCGTATTATAAAGACACAAAATAATAAGTGGGTTCAGTCAGAAAAAGCAAACAATACAACACCGATATACTTCAAACTACGTATTTGTGAAAAGCAAGATTGAAACCCCCGAAAAATTAATTATCTGCTTATTTCTCAATCACGAATACAATTTATACTTTCGGATTGTCGTAATAAATCAATTCAAAATCACGTTACCGCGTTCACAGGACTCGTACCTCTCATTCCCTGCATGTGTTCCTCGGCTGATGCCAGAGAGTAACCAATTTTTTGCTGCTGGTTTGTTTCACATAAATTGAACCTCGCAACAAATATTAAATCAATTTAATCGACGACAACAATTGATTGATACTCTATTTAGCAATACGATTAAATAAATAAGTTAAAGTCAGAGACAGTATTATATTTTAAAAGTTTATATAGATGAAATTTCACGACGATCAACGCGTTTTTTTCCGGAGCTTTTGAATAGACTCCTGAGATTCTATATTAATTTTGACCGACCAGAAGTATCTTCAGTTATAAGAATCATAGAATAAAAATAAACGAGCAGACGGCTAAAACTACAGACATTTTTTTTTTTATTTCTTCTTTCCCATTCTAACGAAATGGCAAAGGTCTATACCATGCAGCCAAATCAGACAACATTTACTAAATACCAATTCTAGAGTAAGTGTCTTGTTTAAGTAATTTCAATGTTCTAACAAGATGGTGGCTCCATTGTCAGAACGTTTGATAGAGTTTTTATGGCATCTAAGAATTCATGTTTCGTGATATTATCTCCAATCCATTTCACCTGTACACAATAGTCGAACTATATTATGTAAAATAACACCAATATTGCGAGCGTGGTACTTGTCGAGCTTACCGTTCCATGGGAAAGTCCCATCTCCAAAACGGTTAGACCGATTTTCACGAGACTTTCACTGGCAGATAGCTGACCTTATAGGAAGTAATTTAGGTTATTCTATTTTAGACTAGCTGTTACCCGCGACTTCGTCCGCATGAAATTTAGCAACAATATGTTGTTCACTGTAAATATGTGTGTTGTACTGGACTCCAGGAATAAATATAATTGCAATTCATATATCATCATATTCATATCATATTCTGTATCTATGTATGTAATTTGAATGATGTATATTGTCTTTTCGATCATTTTAGCGGCCATTTTGTTTTATTTACCTCGCTTTCGTCTACATAACTCAGTAATCAGAGTAACATATAAGAATATTATATCGAGTCCAATGAACACTAAATTGTCAAATATTAAAACTGTTTTTTTTATATCTTGATTTATGTTTATGCAAGATTTCAAGACGTTAGCTCATTCGTTGTATACAATTCAATATTATAATTATTAATAGTAATTTGAAGAAAGAAGGGGTATTTTTAAAAATATGTTAGACTATAATCGTATTACTTATTGATAATATGGGCATATTATATCATCCTAAGAACATCTTTAAATCGTTATTTCATTAGTTCCTTATACAGTGTAAGTGAGCACTGAAGTAGTTATATGATGGGTTAAGTTCCAAATATGTTGCTGATGATAAACCTCATTTGACACACTGTTAGTATTTATATATTTAATGTATACGATACATGTTGTAAGTGGTGTGCGTGTGGTACTTACAGTTGATTTTAAAGAGCATTTCTATAATTGTATATGGTCTTACAATTTTATATTCCTTTAATACAATTTAAAAAACACGTGCCGAGCAGCGGGTACAACTAGTACGTAATAAAATTATTAAGATAAAAGTTGTGGGTTATTTTTATAACATTTCAAACACATACAGTGTCGATCGCACTCGACTGGACAATCCGATAAGGTCTGAAAGACCCATCAACACTCTATGTTCCTCAAACATACAAATTTTCGGAATGTAGTGTTTTTGGAATAGATATCATACAACTGAAGAGAGAGAGACGAACTTCTTAGCCTTCCATGGATTCACCGTGCGGGTGCCGGGTCCATCGTGTGGCAGAGGGAGAAACTCAGAGCAGTTCCCAGGACTTGCGACAATAATAATAATAAGCAATAATCTATGTGATAGTTATTATGAAATTTCCATCTACTTACAATGACAATTATTAAGACAAATGCAACGTAAAAGAGATGCAGAAAAGCTAACCAATATTGTAAGGGTATTTAAAATTAAATTAATTTCAGAATTAACCAACTATCGTCGGATGGTAAAACCAAATCTTTTGACGCAGATGCTGATGGCTCCGTAAAGTCTGAAGCTATTAATGTGTTGTTTCTACAAAAAGCTAAAAATGCTCTCAGGTAATAAACATTACTTAGTATTCAATATTATACTCCAGAAACCTAAAAAACAATCATTACCATTGTTATCTTATTTATAAATAGCGTTCGATATTTAATTGGTAGTTCATTGATTTAATTACTGAAAAAATCTTGAAAGAGATAACCAATAATATATTCGAAACCGGTTTGAACTATTTCACGAGAATCGAATATTGTTACCTTGCAAGAAATTGCCAAATATCAGGAAAAAGTAGTAATCTATTGGAGCAAGGTCCGGAGAGTATAGTGGGTATCAGAGACATTCCAACTGCAGTTCATCTAATTTAGTGACCTTCTGTCTTAAAGTATACAGTCTTGCGTTGTTTTGAAGCAACAGGGGGCTAGAGAGACTGAGTAGTCTCGATAATCGAACGGCTAGCTTTTTAATCGTGTTTTGCAATTGTTGACAATACAGATCCGGCGTAATGGTCTGGCCAAATCTTAGGAAACTCTAGTGTATGACACTAGCTCTGATCTACCAAACACTTACTAGTACCTTTTTCTGAGTCAACTTTTTCTTGGGGCAGGATTAGGCCAGTTCTTCTGAATTCAATCACTGTGATGAGCATTTCCGATTATCATAAAGGATCCATTTTTTGTCAAGAGTAACGATACGATACAAAATTCCCTCGTTATTGTAACTGGTGAGAAATGTAACGATGCATTCAATGCATATTTGTTGGTGTTATTCAGTCAATTCCTGCGGTAGGCAGTATGTCCATTTCGCGAACTTTTTCCTTTTCCAATTTATTTTATGTGAATTAAAATTATTTTATCACTGACACCGAAGCCTATCGCTAACTAAGACGTGGTTTGGGATGCATTCACTTTCACGATCATGCCTCATTGTCAACTAGGGTGGCCGTCCACGTGATTTGTTCCGTAGGTGAAAATTTCCAGAACGAAAATATTAATTCCAAAAACGTATCGTAGTTTCTTTTGCAGTAACTTTTTTTATAACATTGAATTTGAAATACTTAATCAAACGCAAGATATTTGATGATCTTCATATTTTATATGCACAAAGTTTGAAGATTTTAAAAAATATCGTAAAATATTAGGAACGACTAAATTTGGATTTAGCTCAATTTGAAATGTAACAAATGCAACTCGTAAATGTCCCACTACCGCTTCACGCAGTGATGTATTTACAAAAGTAAATATATACGAATGTATGTTAGTTAGGTATTTTGAATTAAAATGTCCTCAAATTAAAAGTCGTCACCCTGTCGTTGCAACCACTATAATGAGTATGTAATATAATGGGTATTCCAAATCTATGATTTGAACATTTTTTCTTTAATTTGTCTAATTTCGGCGTCATACAAAATCTTACTTTACTTCTATTTACAAGCAACAAAACGTCTCTCGGTGGTTCCTTCACGCACGCTGCAGCAGCGTGCGGGGAGACCGTACCAGGGTTGAACCCTCTTGCGGTAGCTTCTCTCGCCTCCCGCCTCGACGGGAGTGTCATTTATTTATTTTTCGCCCATCTTTCTGGTGGGCGAACGTGGCTTTCTTCGCGCCATCTGGCGGTAATTTCAGTGACAGGCATCTATTTTGCTGCTATCGTCTCTTGAGCGGCCTGGCCATCGGTTTTTTGCAACAGGTGCAGAGCCTTCAGGCACTCCTCAATTACTTCGGTTTTCTCTGCGTCGGCCAGTATTCTTGTTATAACGTTGCGGATTTTCCTTGCGGAGGTGCTCTCGGCCGGATCGGCCTGCTGGGAGGCCTCCGGCACTTTGATGCATCCTCCTGTTGTGGTAGGTCTCTTTCTTTTGGGCTGTTTGCGGCCGGGGTCGTTGGCAGGGACCATCAGGCTACCAGCCGCCGACTCCTCAACCGTTGTAGACGCTATGCTCCCGCGTTCCTCTTTGCGCCTCGAGTCACCAGTCCGGGCGGCGGTCCCTGCTCGGCGATTTCGCGCCTCGCGGTGGAACACTGGGCATTCGCGGGCACTGTTTGACGGATGCGGCCCCTCGCAATTCGCGCAGGACGCCGGTTCCTTCTTTGGGTGGTCGCAGTTTGTTGCAAAGTGCGGCCCCCCGCACCTCACACAACCTATCGGGCGATGACAATGGTGGGAGGAGTGCCTGAATAACTGGCACCGATGGCACTGTGCCGGGCCCCTCCTCCCTCGCCATGCTTCAATGGATATCTTGAGAAGCAGAAGCTCGCTAACATCATATATTGCCGGTATAAGGCTGGGCGTTCTTTTAAGGGAGCAGTGGAATATGCACCCGAGTTTTCCACGTCTCCCTTCGATCACACGTGTGAACTCGGGTTCGAAGCCCTTCTCTCGTAGGGCCTCAGTTATCTTGGCTGGGTCAGTATTCTGAGGCAGGCCGCGAATCGCGACCTTGAGATTTCTTTCAGTGGTGAGCGAGTAGGTGTACCAATGCACTTCTTCGCCCTCCAAGTCCTTTAGGTATTCGCAGATGATTCGATGTTCGTCAGCGTTCACTGGGAAGAAGCGCATGCCGCGACCGTATACCCGTACTTCCGGTCCGCGTCCCAGCTTGTCGCGGCCACCACGATCGGCGGGCAGCGTTGTCTTGATGTTGTGTTCCACGTCGCGGCGCTTCCTCCCAACACTGGATTTCGAGTTGTTTTGTAATTGTTCGACGGGGTCGATGATGCCGCTATAGTAGCATAGGACGTCTGAGGTAGTATTGGTGCAGGTGCTGTTAGTGCCCCGAGGCTCTCGACGGGTAAAGCTGTCATTTTTCGGGGTTCCGTAGGCTGCCTCGTCGAGAGCGCATTTGCAAGCGCTTGTGGCGCCGCGTGGCTCTCGGCGGGTATAACGCGCAACTTATCTAGTTCCGCGGGTTGTGTGAGTGAGAGCGCAGTAGGCGCCGGTGGCGCCCCGCGGCTCTCAGCGGGTATTTCAGGTAGTCTAGGTTCCGTATGTTCACCCGTCAGAGGCACGGGTGCGGCCGCACGTGCTGCCCCGCGGCTCTCGACGGGTATCACATAAACTTCGTGGTGTTCCGTTGTTTGTTTACTTCTTTTGCTCTCAGGCGTCTGCGTGTCTGGCGAGCTTGTTGTTGATCGGAGTTCAAGGTCATCGTCTCGTTTACGTCGCGCGGCTGTTATAAGCGGCTCGAGCTGCTCAAGTTGAGACGGAGGAATTCCTGGTAGTACGAGGCAATGTGTTATGGGAGATCTGAGGGCTCTGATATCGGGAGATCTGACTTCGTTGCCCATGTTTTCGTCGTTCAGGATGCGCAGATAGAGCGCTATCCAGTGCTTCATCGTTTCGGACGGGTCTCCCGTAACGATGAGCTGGGCGAAAACGTTGCAATCGTTTTCGTATTGCCTCTTACGACGCAACGATGTAGCGTCCGGGTCATCTAATTCCTCTTCGGGCGTGCAACGGGGTATGGGCTTCTTGTTCACGGGTTCAGGCTCCGAAGAGCGGAATTCGGAGTACATAGCAGAGGTCGTCGGTGTGCTTGGGAGATCAGGATCAGTGCGCATAGCGGAGGTCGTCAGTGTGACGGAATATCTGAGTCCGTGGGCGTGCTGGTTTTTCGTCGTACCGACGCGGGATCTGGTTGGCCCTGAGAAGGGCCTTTTTTCTTTTTCCCCGAAACCGTCGCCGGCCGGGAAGAGACTTCGCTATCGCGACGCATTGTCGCACAGGACTAGCGGAAATTCGCGGAACTCGTGTACGGAACGTCCTCGTGCGCGTGACAACGGGGCAATCCAACAAAACGTCGTTAACAAAAGCTGTAGATATAGTCAATCTATATAAGATCAATGTATGTTGTTAGAGGACTTTGTTAGCTTAGACTTGCGATGATGTACGCAAGCCAATAGTTCAATCAGAGGTTCGACCACTTAGACACCCTTCAGCTTATTTCCATACGTCTCAGTGCCTTTAACGCTTGTTCAACAGTCCGGTGGAGCTGAAAGAGCCGTCAGGAGTAGTGGTTAATCAGTGCGAAAAAAAAATCAGAGGATTAACTTGTCTCTTAATAATGAAAAAAGATTTTTTCAAATACTATCAAAAACTCTTTGTTTAATTGATCGCAGCTGATTGTTATTGATTTATACAGACTGATATTGGTACAGAGACACAATTTATTCTTAATAATTTCTAATTTATCTTCCTTACAGAATTTACGCCTACGTGAAGCATATAAAATGTGAATTCCTTTCATCAAAGCATGAAGAAACTGGGCCTAGGTTTGGATATTACCGAGATCCAAAAATCGTTTCGCAATTCCTAAAAACGTTTTATGAAGAAGTTGGTGTTCCACCACAGCTAGTAGAATATGTTGAAGCGTTCGGTACAGGTGTCTAGCTATTTTTATTTATAAAAAAGTTACAAATGTTAACATCCTGTGATATATACTGAAATATACCTTTTGTACAGCTGTACCGGAAGCCGATAAATCTGAACTAGAAGCCATCGAAAAAGTTTTTTGTGTAAACAAGAAGAACCCTCTTCTGATTGGAAGTGTTATGTCGAATATAGGCCACACTGAAGCGGCTTCAGGGATATCTTCAATAACTAAGGTTACATTTATGTTAATAGATTTTATATTTCACTGGCTGTACGTGATAGTTAGACACACTTATTGGTTCACACATGGGTATCACTAACACATATGCGTAAGAATAGTTTAGCTAGCATGGTTAACTTAAATGTTGCATGCAAGGCTATTCCCCAAGCCGAGGTTCGGCCAATTTGGCGCCCTTAAGTTTATTGTCATACAAATGAGTGCCTTAAACGCTCGTTACTCTGTGATGGTACGTCAGGCTAACAGTTGATATATAAAATCGCTAGTCATTAGATCCAAATTCAGCATTTTACAATACTTTTAATTTGTATTTCTTTATCGCAGCCATATATCGTACTATTTACACCTTTTTGTATAGACCGTAAATTAACCAGTGGGGCGAGGCGTTGCTTTTTGCTTATGTAGTTTTTATTAGAATGCCATTAGTAGGTATGCAATGAGAATTAACTGCCTATCAAACCACAGTCATATTATTTGCCTTCACTGTGTAGAAGTATAAGACACTGGTATATCGTTTTTCTCTGAAACATTTTTATATCTCATGTCACTACCTAGTTTGCACATAAATTTAGTATTAGATAGATTACGTACAACCTCATAACTATTTTGTCAGTCATGTGAAAATCCAGTTTTCGAATCTAGTACAGGTGTTATAGCCATACTAACTAGTGGATAGTAATGGACTAATTAATGTTGTTAAGCTACTTATAACTAACTACGTACTACTCTTACATACTGTCTTATTCTGACCCTAATCAAAGACTGACCTTAAAGAGGACTACAGGACTATTTAATTACTCATATTAGTTAGCCCTATGTTGTAGTGACCGTGTCATATTAATTAGCAATTTACCAGATCGCTAAAGTGATTTCAAAAAAATATTACATTAACTAAGCACCATTTTTGGGTAGGTATTACTGGGATACGAAAAAGGCATATTGGCTGGAAATTTACATTATACAAATCCGAGAGAGGACTTGCAAGCAATCAAAAAGGGACATATACGTATCCTCACTGATAACAGTCACTTCAGTCGAACGTATGCAGCAATCAACAGTATGTCCATTACAGGGATTAACGCACATGTGTTGCTCTATGGTCATAACAAACCAAAGGTAATTAGGATTCATTTAAGTGTCATGTTTTGCTTTGCATTGAGTTTCTTCTTGGAACCAATACCATGAACTTTGATGTTAAAGTGTGCCTTCTGTAACTGGAAATCCAGCAACGATGATTTACTTCTTCTCATTGTCTCATTGTTCTGCTTAGAATGCTTAAAATAGAAATACGTAATTCTTCCGTCCCTTTACTACTACATAGCTAAGTATATTTAGTGGTATTAACTTCTTTCTGACATTAACATTGGTAGGGTATTTTAAATCTTTTTGCCTTCGTTGATTTCTATGCTCTCGATTTTGGGGTATGCTTCAATTACTTTAAGTGTCACCTATGAAGTAAATATTATTCTAAATTTATATATTTATATCAACTTTGAAATAAAAAAGGACAAATTTCTCTAGATACCAAGTAAGAAAAATGATAAGCCGAAAGTTTTCTTTATTTCTATCTTGTTCGTTATTTACTTAAATAATAGTGAATTTAATTTCAATTAACTACAAACGTGTCTTAATTTTCAGTGACATATCATTGTCATTTCGTTTGTTTGCATAAAAGGTTCACAGTGCATTCAAAGCAAACCAACTCAAGATCTCATTGCCATCTATCCCTAATTCCGTTACTTGTGTATTTTAGTGAACGCGATTTTTGTTTTCCATGTATAAAAATTGGTAGCCAATTTGATAAAATAAATAAAAAAAAAAACATTATTAAAAATCCACCAACATCCAGGATGTTGTCTTTTCTTCAGAATATTTTCCGAGGTCAAATGTCACTATATGAAGTTAATCCTTGCTTTCAATCATTTCCTCCGTGTATACATTTAAATATAAGAACTAATTCTATTTTACAGAACCTTAGCAAGTACATGTCGAATTTACCACGCATAGTAAATGTCTCAGGCCGGCACGAGGCAGCGGTGGAGAAAATATTTAACGAGTTAAAAAGTCAACCGATTGATGCCGAACAATTAGCCCTTCTACACAATATACATTCACACAATATATCAGGTCACCTGACAAGAGGATTCATCATAATGGGTATGAGACATAAATCACAATACAAAAACATAGTTCTTTTTTTTTTAAATAAAACTCTACCGTACCGTTGAAGATCTTAGGATAGGTCTTCCGTTTGAGAATACTTCCTTTCCTCCACCCTTAGAATATTATCGTGTTAAAAAAACATTTCGATCTTCCTGTTGGCTGGCCGTTTTAGTTACTTTATTATTTCATATACATTATAATGATAGCACAATCTATTGTATTGTAGCTACAAATGAACATCAAGAGACGATCTCCTTATGCGAGAGTATAGAGTACTATGATGAAAGAAAGCGGCCGCTCTGGTTTGTTTACAGCGGAATGGGTTCCCAATGGCCTGGAATGGGCACACAGCTCATGCGAATACCAACTTTTAAAGCAGCTATCCAACGGTAAGCGGCTGTAGATCGCTAATATAATATCGTGAAATGAGAGCCACGTTCAATATTATGATATATGGCTTGGTTGTTGACTTCAACGACAAAAGAAGTGAGATCCAAAGGGGTACCAAATTGTCAGTCCTGAAATTTATTTATAACAACGTAAAATATCGTTTCTGCTTATAAGTTGGCCTAATATTGTAGCCTAAGGTTTGACTTCGCCAGTTCGAGCATACGAATTATATATAGTATATATATAGTATATATATAGTATATAGAATATATATAGTATATAGGGTCAAATGTTGCTCCAAATGGTTAGTGTAATATTACACACGGTATTGCGCGCTCGCCATTCTGTTACCTTGAACTTGGCTTGCCACGCTACTGCGTGTCTAGTTACGAAAGAAAAAAAAGTTGAAAACAAGGATTAATTTAGAATAGCGTGTTATCAGTCTAATCAAGCGTCTGTTCTTGTTCACGATAAACTTTTAATAAATCGTCTCATTTGCCACAATGTGTTTTAGCATCCATGACCAATGCTTCAAGGTATATTGTAAGAAATCCATCATTTTATTTATACCATTCATACATATACTCAGATAACTTATTCTTTAACATTGAGTGTAAATATTTCTTATCAGAAGCATATTATACTTTACCGCGGTATTATTAAAATTTAAGTGAGATTTTCACTCGCACAACCAATATTGACGTATGCTGAAAACTTGTTTATAAATAACAATTCCAATACGGCTCGAATACGGCAACCATTCAAGACAAATATTATAGTTTAATAATCGATTTCCGCAAAGTAACGCCTTCTTCAAACAAATAGCTGTTCAAGATCTTATGAAACTTTGAAATGGAGAACCTGCTCTTAAGATACTAGATTTCAATGTTTGGATTGTCATAATATGTGATGCCGAGCAAGATTTAAGTCTTAAAGTCTTAGTTTTAGTCAAGATTTAAGATTCGGTCAATTTTGGGTTATAATTTTTGAAAATAAAGTATTCGTTCTACGTTCATTTATACAGGTTTTCAGCAAGTCTAATTCAAGCTTAATCTCTGAAAGTAAAATGTTTCTTAGCAGTGTAAAGAAGATGTCAAATTTATTTTTTTATTATTATTCATAGATGTCGACAAGTCCTCGAGCCAAAAGGCATTGATGTTGTTCGTATTATTACTTCCAAAGAAAAATCAAGTTTCGACAATATACTTCACTCATTTGTGGGGATAGCTGCAATACAAATAGGCTTGACTGATGTTTTACGTGAAATAGGCTTGGTACCAGATAAAATTATTGGTAAATATAAAATTTCATCTTTATTATTTACATTATACGCAATACATCTTCAAAAAGATTTTATACGCAAGTACCTAGATGTTCATTGTTATACAAATATATCGTTATGTAAATAAATTAATTCAGGTTAAATTTCTAATAAAATAAACAACTGCTAAAAATCGACCAAGTGTAGCTAATAATTTTTATATATTTTACTACAATTACATGGTTATATAACATTAAAAGGTATCTAATATCCATGAAACAACACAGGTCACAGTGTCGGAGAGCTCGGGTGTGCATATGCAGACGGTTGCTTGACATTAGAGGAGATGATACTGGCTGCATACAGCCGTGGCTTAGTATCTATACAGACTCCACTGATACATGGATCCATGGCTGCCGTAGCGTTGGGATACCGAGAAGTATAACATATTTTTATAAAAAAGCGTTAGTTCTGAATAAAAGGCGGATAATTATATAAAAATACTTTTTTTTACTAGGTTGTAGATATGTGTCCGGCTGAAATAGAAGTCGCTTGTCACAATGGACCTCTATCCAGCACTATATCTGGACCTTCAGATGTGATGCGTGATTTTGTTGCTAAATTGAGTGCTAAAGGTATCTTTGCAAAAGAGGTTCCTTGCTCGAATATTGCTTACCATTCACGCTACATTTCAGAGGCCGGTAAGAACTCAATCTCTCAAGCCATAAAAGTATTTTAATAACTGATTGTAGTCCATTTTACTTATTCACTTATAGGCCCAGGACTTCTGAAATATTTAAGGGAAGTAATAAAGACACCCAAACTTCGAAGTGAACGTTGGGTTTCAACGTCAGTACCTCAAGAAAATTGGAATATGCCTTCCGCCAAATATTCTTCAGCAGAATATCACACTAATAATCTATTGGTATCCATTGACTTATTTATCTTATCTATTTTCTTGTTCTACTCTATACTCGCGTTCTAAATACTATACTGGCATAGGGAAATCAAAAAGCGTGTGACACCTGAAAGAATATATATGTCAGTGTTGTTTCTTTCTATGAAAAACAGAATTACATTTAAAAATAGTTAAATAACTCTATCCCTTATGGTTTTTGCAACGGGTTAATTAAATATTAATATATTACGAATTCTGTCTTTTTAAATATTAAGGGTCCGGTTTTATTTGAAGAAACATCAGCTCTCATACCAGCAAACGCAGTGCTTGTTGAAATTGCACCACACGGACTATTACAAGCCATCCTTAAACGATCACTACATTCCACCTGCTGCAACATTGCCCTCACTAAACGAAATCACCCTGACAATGCTTGTTTGGTTCTTGAAGCTATTGGGAAGTAAGTATAGAGATATATTAGTTTTTGTCTGAGAATTCGTTCCTATTGTCTTTAGAAAAATTGTCTTATTTGTATACCTAAACAAAGACTTTTAAGGACATAAAATCAAATCTAAACAAGCAGTAGCGTGTCAAGCCAAGTTCAAGCCAACAGAATGGCGAGCGCGTACAGTACCGTGTGTAATATTAAACGAACCATGTGGAGCAACATTTGACCCCATCATATATCAAAAGCTATTTAACATTACATCTCAAATTTGGCTATTATATGCGAGTTACATATGTGCTCCAAATTTTATAAACACACCTCAACCAGTAATTTAAATATTAACGTCCAAAAATCGTCATTTCGATCACTCATTGATCTATAGATCAAAATTCTAACCCAGTTCCAGATGACCAAGAATATCCAAATTTAGCATCCAAATAGGTAGTTGGGTAAATTCAAAGGAAAAAACTAATAATTTTTTATCATTTTATTATAATTTTTCAATTAAATGATTCTATTAGGAACACTTACATATAGCGCCTGTAATGTAATAATAGCAATCAAAATTGATGACAGTCGGTCTTTATGTGGATTTTAAGGTCTTCACGTGAATATATAACGAGTGGAATACCACCTTTAATTTTTTTAATGCAAACATCAGTTATAGTACTTATAACTAATAATATAGTTAAAGGTAAAGAGTATGGTTCAAGCTTATACCTATAAATATTACAGGTCGACTTTCGTATTTATTTCGTTATTAACTGGGATTTCGTATTGGATATTAACAAAATCATTTGGTATTAATTTTATTGCGAATATAAGTAACTACTAATAATTTCTGTACAAAAAGTAATGATATCCCATCAAAAACATAAATATGAAATGAGAGCTTAGTTCAATATTATGATACATGCCTTGGTTATTGACTTCAACGACAAAAGAAACGAGATCTAAATGGCTGCCAAGTTCAGTGGTCAGTCCAGAAATTTATTTATAACAACATGAAATATGTTGTAACAACTTAAAATATCATTTCTGCTTATATTTTGGGATAATATTGTAGACTACGGTTTGACTTGGCTAGTAAACTTTTATCATTTTGTTAAAGTTTTTCAATTAATTAATTGATTCTATTAGGAATACTTACTTAGTGCACCTGTAATGTAAGAATCAGCCATCAAAATAAATGACAACCGGTGTGTATGTGGATTTTAAGGTCTTCACGTGAATATATAATGAGTGGAATACCACCCTTCATTTTTTTTAATCCAAACACATTAGTTTTTGAACTTTTATATCTAAAAATATAGTCGACTTTCCTATTTATTACGTTATTAACTGGGATTTAGTGTTGTAGTTTAACAAAAACCATTTCGTATTTATTTTATCTATACATACATATAAAAAACTGTAAGTAGGCCAATCTGTACGTTAAATAGTTTTTGAAAATTATTATCGGGGTAGAATCTGTCATCGATATAGAAGATAAAAATAATCCTTTTACGTTGTCTGTCTGTTTGTCCCTGTGAATACGTATCATTCTGAAATTACTGAACCAATAATGACGAAACTTGACACAGTGATAACTAATATTATAAGGTTACATCTAGGATACTTTTGACTCATAAAACGCAAGGGGTTCTTCAGGATAACGGACGAAACTCAAAAATTTGTAGTTGTAAAATTGGTATTGTTGTTGGTAAATTTTCTTTATGGTATATATATCAGACAGGTTAGCTATAAATTTAAGCTATATTTCATTTCCCCATGCTTCTTAAAAAAAACATTAAAAAAATGAACATTGGGTTCCGAACCGATGTCATCGTCGGTTCGTATAAATTACATGTACAGTGTTATAGTACGTTATAATTGCGCTACGGCAGCATAATGTTTTTATGCGTAATTATCAATCAGTTGAATTAGAAATTTAAAATCTAATAGATAGGTTAAATTCTATTGATGCGTGTGTTTGTCTCTTTATCATGAAGCATTTTCTTTTAATAGATTTTCAAACCATAACGATTGTAGCTAAAGTTGACTTCAATAATACCATGTCGAGAAAGTTGAAAAATATGTATAAGCGAAACTGTTACTAATATGTTGTTAAGTTAAAAATATTGTCTTATGTATTTTATGTACTTAAAACATAAATCTAGATAATAGTTGCATGTGGTAGATTTTCAATTAGAGTTCTGTCACTACGTGAGTCCTTTCGATATTTAACAAAATTCGTCTTCTAAATATTGTTGAATCATGAAGTAGTTGAGGTCAGGTTTGTGAATCTACGATTAAAATAATTAGCTGACGCGCTTGCAATTTACCATACTATGTTATATCTTTATAAAGCTTTGTTTTCGGGGAATTGTTGGTAATACTGATCCGATTTTGAAAATTCTTTTACTGTTTTTTTTTTTTTGTTTTGGCAAATATATATTTCCACAACACAATAAGTGTAATTGAGAGCGGCAAAATTTCTATAAATGCCGTGCTTTGCTTGGACGATTTGAAATACAAGAATAAAATCTATAACAAAAATATTCATTACTCTTACAAAGATGTCTGCGATTTATTTAAGTTTAATATCTCAGCCAAAAAGGTGGTTTATATTTCAAAAGTGAAATAAATTTGACAAGATTAAGTTTGTATGCAGATTTTACGTATACTTTACAAATTCTTATAAAACATACAACTATGAAAATGGAAATTTAATGTAGAGATAGTTTAGTTTTCATAGTATGTTAATTGATGAAGTTACTCTGAAGCTAATGCGAAATATAAACAATAAGCCAGCAAAATTTTAACGTTGTCACCGCCGCTAGCTCAACGCGAATCACTATTCGGGCGCGGAGGTGAGTGGCACAAGAGCAACCCAAAGGGTACTGGGAAGACATTTATCGGCAATATGTGTTAGATTTTATCTTAGTTGGACCCGGTAGGTGATGATGCGAACGAGTTCTAGGCTTATTTAACAAAAAACATCTGGCATACCAACTCGGTATATGTTTGAGTGAATCCCTGGATAGTTTAGATTCACAATTATTGGAAACGGTTAGTAGCGTAAACGGTAGGTGTAAATCGCGTTTTAAGTTCTTTACGTTTAAAAATACAATTGAAACTGGTAATAACCGATTTGGTGCAGACGAAGTTGCACGGGTCAGTTAGTTTTAAATAAGTACCTACTAATATACCTAACGATTTGAAAAATTATTTTATAACGACTTAATATATCATTTCTGCTTATAACTTAGAATCATACTAGCGGGCCCGGCAGACGTTGTGCCGCCCTGATTATAAACAAATCTTTGACAAATTATATACCAAAACGTTCCTCATGAATCACTTTATCCACTCGTGAAAACCGCATAGAGATCCGTTCAGTAGTTTTTGAGTTTATCGCGAACAGACAGACAGACAGACGCGGTAGGGGACTTTGTTTTACACTATGTAATAATTGTAGCCTAAGGACTGACTCTAGTTCGAACATACGAATAGCTGTAAGTTCTTATTTTTTATTCCGAAAATTTGGCTTGCTGTTAGAAACTTGCCATGAAACATAAGGCTCTCCATGACTGTTTTATTAGGTACTTAATAATAATTCGTATGTTCGAACTAGCCAAGTCAGACCTTGGGCTTCAATATATTATCCTAAGTTATAAGAAGAAATTATATTTTAAATTATTATAACATATTGTATGTTGTTATAAATATATTCATAACTGACCACTGAACTTGGCACCCATTTTGATCTCACTTTTTTTGGCCTTGATGTCAATAACCAACGCATATATTATAATATTGAACATAGCTCTGATTTCGCATTTATGTTTTTGATGGTATTCTTTATAGGGAAATTGATAGCTAGTACAAGATTTTATCTGCAAGAAAATTTGAAAATATCTGTTTCATATTATAAATTTAAACCATTTGTAACTTATCTAATATATTTTCAGGTTATATAACCTAGGCTATTGTACTAAAGTGGAAAAATTATATCCAAAAGTTGAATTTCCAGTTTCCGTTGGCACACCCATGTTATCACATTTAATTGAATGGTCTCATCAGGAAATCTGGTAATAACATGTAGTCTTCTATACTGTTATCTAAAATAAGCTAATCAATAGGGAGGGCATATGAGCCTTCAAAAATATGTTGTCGTTTTTTAACATTGACATTTTAAAAACAATCATTTTGGAATGACAAAGAAATCTTGTAATAGAGTTTTTTGTTTTGTTGTACATGTTTGCAAATTAAAAACAAAATATCTCAAAAACCACGAATCCATATTATTATAATACTGAAGTAAAAGTTGCAGAACTATTGGATAATCAAAATCTGTATTCCAAAGCACTCAAAATATGAAATGAATTGGAAGAATGTATCAAACCATACCACCTATCTTGGATAATACGAGTATGTTAGCCTCATTATTTATATATGATCGAGAACAGGCGCTATTTTCCTTAGACACGAGTTTAATAATACATTATTCATTTTTTTTTTGTTTATAGTGCTAGTTTTGCGATTGTTGTTATGATATTACTATTAATGTTTCTGTAATAATATTTATTAAATAATTGAGATATTCAACATATTCATCAATCAATTTACAAAGAATCAAAATATTGGTGCTCTGCTCTATTATATATTGATAATTATTACTTACTAGCGGGCGCGGCAGACATTGTCCCGCCCTGATTATAAAAAAAATCCTGGACAAATTATATACCAAAACGTTCCTCGTGAATCACTTTATCCACTCGTGAAAACCGCATAGAGATCCGTTCAGTAGTTTTTGAGTTTATCGCGAACAGACAGACAGACAGACGCGGTAGGGGACTTTGTTTTATACTATGTAATGATGTGCGTATCGTGACATTGCGGGTTTTAAGTTTATTTTAGTACAAAGGGCATATAAAATATCAAACGTACTTTTATTGGGCTTAGTTGCAGTTCTATTGTGTAGACAAATACTTATAGATATCAAATTCAATTTGATTAAGTGTTATGGTGATAAGTATTTTAGTTCGTTTAGATTTATCTTTACCTTAATAGTAACCAATTTTAAAATGTTTCTAGGCCTTTACCTTTATATGAATATACGTCTAAAATGAGTGCCGCCTGTTGCAAGTTCGTTATCTCTATTACTGATAAAGAACATAGTTTTTTAGAAGGACATTGTATGAGAGGTAAATATTATTTTTTTATTATGACGAGAAGGTTTTTTAGTAAAATTTCGTAAAAGTCAATATAGTCATTTCTAAAATCAATAGTAATCAACGAAGTCGGGAGATAAATATATAATTGAAATGTAAAACAAGCTAAAACATACACGTTCTGCAGATAGATCGAGGTGCCTTCACCAAAAATTTTTTTCACTTCTTTATCATCTTGACTCACACTACCACAGAAGGATGATTATTGTGTAGAACGATTAGCATATGTCGATTCAATTAATATCACTTAATTTCTTTCAGGAAATATAATGTATCCTTTTGCTAGTGGGCTCATTGCTGCATGGGACACTTTAGCAATGACTCTTGGTACAGATAAAAATAATATGTCGATACAATTTAGAGATGTACACTTATACACACAGCCCATACTTGACAAACAACGGCAGTTGAGACTCTGTGTATCCTTACACAGAGGCACTGGGAGATTCGAGGTAAATGAGAAAGTCTACAAAGAAATTCATATTATTATTAACATTTTTTTACAGAATATAAGTAGTTTGAACTCACATGATATGGTTAGAGATAATAATTAAAAATTAACGAAAATAAATAAATTTTTGTTCATAAATCTAACAATTAATATATATTATTATTAACAAATTCTGTAGAATATAATTTCTTTGAACTCGCATAATATAGGTGAAGTTATGAATTAAAAACACCGGCACACAAAAAATATAAGTATTTTTTACATTTAACGCCACCTACTTACCGACATGTATTTCGAACCGCTGAATTCGAATCCGGAGTGAGTTAGGACCGTACACTCACAATATCTCGAGTAAATTGCAAAAAATAGGGAAAATTGAGTGATTTGATTACGAAAAAAATTCATGGTACTAGACCAAGTATGATTCTCATACGCTGCATTCGCTGAATCCGAATCTGAAGATTAGTTGGACCATAAGCAGTTTAAGCAATTTGCAAAAAATCCTTGAATACTGTCATTATTTGATAATATATTAATGAAAAAACTTTTTTCGTGTATGTTCGAGTAGGATTTTTTTTTGTAATTTGGTCGGCTAAATCTGAGTCCTAAGTTTACTTGAACCACTATATAATAATAGCTATAAAAATACATAACTGAGTTTGTTTGTATCGGTTTTTTTACCATTGACTTAGTCAGAGTTAGTGGACCAAATAAACTTCAGAATGGTGACGTCAGAGGGCGTCAAATGTAACAAACCACTTACGTTTTTTATGCGCCGTTGAAATTAACGACAATAAATAAATTTTATTCACAAAAAAAAACTTTTTTATCTAAGTATTAGAGATTATTCAGTATGAGATAAAAAATTGTATAAAGTATCTTTTCTTTATCAGATCACAGATGATATTTCTCAACTGATGACTGGTTTCGTAATGCCGTCATATAAGAGAAATATTTCTCCGGAAGAGGATCCATGCATATGTCACAATAAAGAATTGAGCTCTGATGAAATTTACGAATTGTTTCAAGAGCGAGACTATTCATACGGGTACGTCTTCGAGAATTGAAATTTATATACACTATCATGTGAAAATGAAAAGTTTGTCCCCTAAGAAACAAGTTCTCCAATACTTTACACAAACAATACACAAACTTTTTAACGATTTAACGCCGACAAAATTACATAACTATCAACAAAGACCTCAAACTGCCAATTTACATCATTCACGTCTGTGCAAGACGTGCATTCACGTCACAAGACCATCTATGGTTATATCGTCTAAAAACTTGTATTTTCTGTAAGAATTATTTATGTTTCTTTTATTACACACGGTTCTTTTTGTAGGTGGTAGAGCCACGCTGAAGTTATTACTGGTTTCAGCATGAATGGGTCGGCTCATCCGGGGTAGTACCGCCCTCTCACAGAAAACCGACCTAAAGTAACAGTGCTCGCATTGTTGCGTTTCGTTCGGTCAGTGAGAAGGCCAAAGGTCCACCTCCTCTGCCCTCTTCTCTCCCTCGTCCCCATCCCTCATTCCCCCCTACCACCCAAACATAGGCTGGCAGCGCACTTGCGCCTCCCCTGGTGTTGCTAGTGTCTATGGACGGCGGTAATCACTTAACATCAGGTGAACCGCCTGGTCGTTTGCCTCCTATGATATAAAAAAAAAACAAAACGTACAAGGACATGATATAAAATATGTGACAGAAAGTGTGCTTTTCAAATCGTTTTTCATATCCTCAAAGACAATGGCGATAGCGACACTAATTTAGATGCAAATCATTTTGCAAAAGACCATACAATTATTGTGTCAAACATTTCCCCACGTAAGTGATATAAGTTATAGGTCTCGAAAGATTATAATACTGCATGGTATAATTTGATGTAGTACGAAGGTTTTTTTTAAATTTATTTACGGTCTGCTATGATAATATCAGCCCATTAGTATTAACTTAATTTACAGGCTTCATAACTTACATAAAACAGATTATTAAACCTAATATAAGCTAATTTAGGATCACTAATTACGACTCAACAACTTAAATAAACTCAGTGCTTCAACACTATTAGGTTTGGATAGAAACATTGAAACATGAACCATGAAACATTCCAATATCTTGTAAATCCAAATTGAGAGTCGACATCAGTAACTGTCTGCCCACTTACAACTGAATACATTCTGTTATTATGTAATGTACATCTTCTACTACCCCACACATTTCACAGTTGGGTATAGGAGATTTTTTTATTAAATATTTGTATTTGTTAAAAGGAATGTGTCCTGATCTTACTCTAAAAGCGTTGTCAATATTCTCTCTACAATAATTGTTATTTGAAAACCATGGTTAACAACAAGGCTCACTTTGGATTGATCTGTATCAAATTCCTTTCATTTTTGATGAATATTCGTATGATGATTTCCATATTTGAAACAAATTCTCTTTATATTTATTAATTAACTAGCGGGCCCAGCAGACGTTGTCCCGCCCTGATTATAAAAAAAATCCTGGACAAATTATATGCCAAAACGTTCCTCGTGAATCACTTTATCCACTGGTGAAAACCGCATAAAAATCCGTTCAGTAGTTTTTGAGTTTATCGCGAACAGACAGACAGACAGACGCGGTAGGGGAGTTTGTTTTATACTATGTAATGATTCTGAGAAATTTGGAGCAATATTAACTTCTCTTCCGCAAACTACACTAAATTTAGCCAATTCTTCAGCCCTTTCATTGCCCTCTTTACCACAATGTGACGGTACCCACTGCAATCTTAATTCTATTCCGCTATTGTGAATACTCATAATTTGTTGCAATATAATATATGCCATCAATACACCTCTGAAACCAGAGAAGCAGCGAGCAATATGTTGCAAAGTACTTTTACTGTCGGTGCATATTATTACTTTTTTCTATTGCGTATTTTCCACGTAAGCTATTGCCTCTGAGATTGCAACGAGTTCCCCTGACATTATACAATTACCACCTATGATTTTAATATAATTGTCATATGTACCATGAACTCTAACTGAATCATATAACGCTGTACCTTAATCGTTATCATTTTTAGCGTCATCCGTATATACGAAATTAACTCCCTTATATTTTCTGTATAGCTTTTCTTTAATCTTATTCAAAATCTTTAATGAAAATATCTCTAATCGTAGAGTTGAAGCCAAAACATCATTTTATTTTTTGTTTTGCCAATAAGAGAGAGAGAAATAAGCGAATGCAACTCAGATAGTAAGGTGTTTATAATATTGTTGGATAACACATTACATTTTAGCTTGTATTTAAATGCTTAAAATTGACTCAGCTCAAAAGGTGCCATACACTGTTCACTCGCCATAACATATATTGAAGTAGAATTAATAAAACTGCCGATTATGCTCAATGCCTGATTTTGAATTTTATCAAGTTTAGACATATTAGAACGAAGGAGGTGAAGGTGAAGGTAGAGGAGAGAACAGCAAAGGACATTTGATCACTCAGAATATTATCACCTCTAGATCAGAAATAAATCATAGAGAAGACTAGATCTCGTATTATGTTTTCATATTTTATACAAAATATTTTGTTTCTGAGGAATTTTAAAATATGAACTTTGGAAATAAGCGTTATCTAGTTTCCAGTGTCTCTCGTATTGTTTCAACTCTTATAAAGACACTAGCTGTCCCAGCGGACGTTGTCTCAACCTGATAATAAAAAGAAATCTTGACAAATTATATACCTAAAACTTCCACGTGAATCACTTTATCTACTGGTGAAAACCGCATAAAAATCTGTTCAGTAGTTTTTCAGTTTATCGCTAACATACAGACAGACAGACGTGGCAGAGGAATTTATCTTATAATACGTAATGATATTATTTAGACTTACCTGAAAACCAAATTTTTTGTACCCCATCCTGCTAAGCTATTAGGAACTGAACAAAAACTCATTTCAGTAATAGCAATCTAAGAATCGGAGCTCTATATCGCTATATAGATCTATATAGCTCTATTCATATAGTTTAAAAAGAGATAAGGTTACACACTACATTTGTTATATAGAAGAAATATTATACATTGTAATTGTTTGCCAGTTCTTTAATAATATAATCTCTTATTACAGTGGTGAATTTCGCAGTATCCAATATGCTAACGAGTCTTTTACTGAAGCCGAATTGATTTGGAACAACAACTGGGTTACTTTTATCGATAGTATGTTGCAACTCAATGCACTGAGACGCGACCACGATGGTGTCTCACAACCGACTCACATTAACCATATAAATATTCTTCTCAACGAACACGAAAGAGAAATATTAGGTGGTAAAACACTAATCAAAGCCAATGTATTTAAAGTGCACGATATGACAAAGTAAATATATATACCTATACGTATTCAACTTTTCTTACATTTTATATGCAGGCACTTCATTTATTCTGTAATTTCAGATGCGGTGGTGTTGTTATGCAATATGTAAAATTTCACGATCTGCCGACAGTGTCTTATGAAAATGATTTCAATTTACATATTCCTACCATTGTACAAAATCAACAAATGGAAATCGATGTTATGGTCTTTGTATATTAGTATCAAAATTGATAATAAACAAAGCTAAATGACAAGTTTTCTAATCGGATTTTATAAAAAAATTATTTTACAGATCAATAACGCAGCCGGTGGAAAAGCTTTAGTTCTGAAAAGTAAGCACATGGGTGATATAGATTCATTGTACTGGATGCAAGTGCCTGAACCAGTTGGGTCTGGTGTGAAAGTAACTGTACGTATCGTAGATTAAAATCCAATAATATGTTCTATAGCAGTATATACATGTAATGAAAGTTCCTTTGAGATTCAATCACGTCAAAACTACTAAACGAATCGGCATAGGTTTATGACCATTCGATGCAGAATTTTTCATAAACTTAGACTATTCTTATTTTTTGAGTTCGACTGACCTTTTCCAATTTTTATTGCCCGTTGAAGCGGGTGGGAATCAACTAGTAGATGGTTTTTGATTCAGTCGCGTACCGATACCATACCCTGGCTGATCCCAGGATACTACACATCTAAACGTGCCACTATGCCGGGTGTTATGCTTCATTTATGGTAGTAAAAATTTAGTCGAACAGAGAAACTATGTACTACCCGATAAATTATATATATCCGCTAATATTCTACTGATGCTTTTAAAATAATGACTACACAGAAGTTTAATAGTTTCAAAGTTTGTATATACAGTTTAGTTACTGGTTGCAATGTTTTTTATTTTATTTTATTAATGAATATGTCTGCTATATAAATAGGTTCACTACGCTGGAATAAATGTTGCTGATATTCTGAAAGCTACTGATGAGATTCCTAAAAACCAAAAGGTTGAAATAATTGAAGGCGAATACGGTATTGATTTCAGTGGACTGACTGAATGGTAACGTTTTCCATAGATATTTTATTCTTTCTTATAACTTGAAAGATGCACCGCTTTAGTTTCTACTAGCTTTTGTCCGTTTTAAATCAAAGGTAACCTACGTTCTTTTCTATATCTCTGTCCACTTGCATTACCTAACAACGTTATAATATGTGTAGTTAAGTCATAAAATAATAACAAACAAACCCACGTTCGTATCATTACATAGTATAAAACAAAGTCCAATACCGCGTCTGTCTGTTCGCGATAAACTCAAAACTACTGAACAGATCTTTATGCGGTTTTCACCAGTGGATACAGTGATTCACGGGGAACGTTTTGGTATATCATTTGTCCAGGATTTTTTTTATAATTAGGGCGGGACAACGTCTGCCGGGCCCGCTAGTCATTATATAGTATAAAACAAAGTCCCCTACCGCGTCTGTCTGTCTGTCTGGTCGCGATAAACTCAAAAACTACCGAACGGATTTTCATACGGTTTTCACCAGTGAATAGGGTGATTTATGAGGAAGGTTTTAGTATATAATTTGTCAAGGATTGTTTCATAATCAGGGCGGGACAACGTCTGCCGGGCCCGCTAGTTTATATTATAAGATAGGATTTGTCAAAATATTTCACAAATAGCGCATTATTATATGAGAGATAAAGATGGTCTCATGTGTTAACCTTGGGAGAAACACATATTACTTTTATGATATACAATTTGGTATCTTAATACATCAAAATAATGTACGCAATGAAGAGAATGAAGATTTACGACCCTCACGGTTAGTTAAGGTTAGTATGCACCGAAATTAATATTCCTACCACTTTTTGGTTCTCTGGTTATTAATGGGTTCGTTATTATAAATACCATAAAACAAAGTCGCTTTTCGTGTCTGTCTGTGGGTTACTTTAGTTCGTCCAAATTAATGCAACAGATTTTAATACGGTTTTAGAGTTTTTTTTGGGAAGATCAGTGTGTACATTATGTGTGTATACATGAATATTACATTTACGTAAAGTAGAGAAACGTCAACAAATTCTAGTGAAGTTGTAAGAAGGAATTGTCGGACTCTTACATTAGAAACACTGGCTAAACCTCTAAAAACAATGTACCAGAGAATTGTACATCTAAAATGCCTACAAAAAAACCTGGATATTACATTTCTATCTCTTAAGGATAATTCACACTAACTATTTTTATCCTCAGGAGACAATATGATTATTATAAATTATTATTCCTATTCCAATATAAAAACTACAAGGTGGAATGTAAGATAGCTTTATCGTTATAATCAGATGGAACGGAGCGATTTACTGAATGTAATTTCAGTGGTGATCGTGTAATGGGAATGGTGCGGAGTGGTGCTTGTAGCACCCATTTGCTTGTTCAACCGGAGCTGTTATGGCCTGTACCGGCGTATTGGAGCCTCCAAGAAGCTGCCACCGTGCCTTTCGCTTATTCGTGCGCATTTTATTGTCTTGTTAGTTTTTTGTTATTTAATTCAGTTTATGGTTGTATCAAATTATTGGTATACGTTAAGGCTTATTTATAATGCCCTCCAGACTAACTACCATCATCATGAGAATCTGTCATCAAATACCTATAGGTATATTCTGGTAGCTGAATTTGAGAACCAGGCCTTCTTCGATTTAGCATTTTACCATGTTGGCTCTATCGTTATTTATATCAGAGATTTATTTATTTTAAATTTATTGATTTATTTACATAGATACATCTATACTACGTAAAACAAGTATTTTACTTTTTTTTATGACATAGGAGGCAAAAGAAGGGGCGGGTCTTCTGCTGTTAAGAGATCACCGCCGTCCATAGACACTAGCAAGACTAGGGGAGTCGCAAGTGCGTTGCTAGCCTGTATTTTGGCGGAAAGGGCGAGGGGAGGGCCGAAGGGAGGGGAGGTGACCCTCCGGCGCTGTCACTAACCGAACGAAACGCAACAATGCAAGCACTGTAACTTCACGTCGGTTTTTTTGTGAAAGGGTGATATATATATATGTATATATTAATCTTATACTAAACAACAAAAAATCCTCTAATCATTCCAACCGCTGACAAAAAGTCTTAAAAGTAATACAAAATTCTTTCCACATATCAAATGGGTTTCAAATGAGAGATGATGATTCTAATTTATTTTGAACGAGAGCTTAATAAAGTTTGCCGTCAAGAACAAATCCAAGGTTTTTAATCGTAGCAACTTAACTTAGCAACAAAATTATTAATCATAGTTAAAAATAGTAATGGACCCAATACAATACCCAGACTTACCGCAAAACATACATGGTACTGTTCGGATACGAAGAACCCATGCCTCATATACTGATCTCTTCCATAAAATTATTTGTAATTAACCGACTTCAAAAAAAGGAGGAGGTTATCAATTCGACTGTATTTTTTTTTTTTTTTTTTTTTATGTTTGTTACCTCATAACTTTGGACTGGGTGAATCGATTTTGATGATTCTTTTTTTATTTGAAAGCTGGTGAGACTTCCTATACATCTCTAGGTAGCACACATATTCATATGTTTTATTTAATTTGGTTAATATGATAAACTATTTATTTTCCGCTTTTCAGTGCCTTATGGGTTTTTGATTGATATTGAAGTCGGTTAATACTTTTTTTTGAAAATTTACTTTATTTTTCCATTTTTAGTGTACATAAATATATTTTACTAGCAGTGCCCGCGAACTCCGTTCCGCCTTAAGTATATTAAAATATGCGCATTTTTGCGGTATGGTATGCGATATGGTTTCAATTGGTTGTACAATAAGTAACGTTTGGTACGAACGCAACCTTATCAATAATCCGCGATAGTTTCTACCACCAACTCGGCTACCATCGCTTCACACATAATACACCTTAAGTAATGTAATTACAATGCTTGCGTCATGTTGCAACACAGCAACGAACATAAGCACAATAGGCTCCTAAGAATTGAAGAGTTTTTTTTTATAATATTGGTGGCAAACGAACATACGGGTCACCTGATGGTAAGTGATCACGGCCACCCATGGACACCTGCGAGACGAGAGGAAACACAGATGCGTTGCCGGCCCTTAAGAAAGGAGTAGGCTCGTTTCATGAAAGTTTTCTTACTTTGTCACGGATCCCATGATCAGAACCTAACCAAATTCTCATCAAACTACCCTTGAAGTACATCCTTTCCAAATCATCGAAATCGGTTAGCATGATATTGAGTTATTCGTCTATTTGTCGTTTACATAATTAATGCAAATTTAAAACTTATACGGTTTTACACTGGACGCCGTTGTCGGAACTGGACCAAATTAAAATGGGACCACACGGGAAGCACCAGCTTTCAAATAAAAAAAGAATCATCAAAATCGGTTCACCCAGTCCAAAGTTATGAGGTAACAAACATAAAAAAAAAAAAAAAAAAAAAAATACAGTCGAATTGATAACCTCCTCCTTTTTTGAAGTCGGTTAAAAAACGCTACTGGGCTTTGTGAAAAACAGAAAGTAAATAATTTCGATATTAGTGTAATGTTACCAACGTAACAAATAAATAATAATAATAATAGTATAACGTATATAGTATACCCGCTATAGTGGCACGTTTGGGCGTGTCGCGTTCCGGGATCAGCCGGTGTATATCCCGCAACCGGGGGGGAGGGCAGTTTCAGGCCGGCATGACAGCGGCGACCAGCGATGGATAGTATATCTTTCGGTGGTCGCCATTGTTTTTGGATTGTACTGTGCTTACCATCAGGCACAGCACAGTCACTTTGCCGAGCTTCAATAAAAAAATAATAATAATAATAAAAATGCCTTCTAAAAATTACATCTCCTTATAGTCCTCTGTCCATTTTCAAAGACACGATATCCACTAAGCTAGGAAGGTCAGTATTCAGAGAGCGACCTCTTCTGAAGCCATATTTAGATTCAGATAAATAAGAAGTAAACTGTTTGGCGATTTTTCGGTGGAAAATGGCTTCTAAAATTGTCGAGAGAGCTGATAATATCGATATAGGTTTATAATTTTCAACAAACATATGACTCATAAGATTTTAATGTAGGCGTTACTCGTGAAATTTTCTATTTACCAGAATAACACTCAGTCTTCAAAGACAAATTACAAATATGCATTATTGGATTAGAAATTTGTTCTTTACAAGATTTTAATATGTAAGCCAGGATTTTATCAGAACCAATAGCAGCACATGGTTAAAACAGATTTAACTGTATCTAAACTTCAGATCTTGCTATGTGATTTATATGTATATAGGAAATAGAACAACGGCTATTATTATCAGCTGAGTTAAGGCAAAACTTAGCTACTACAGGTAAAAATACAATAGAGAAGTATTCTGCAAAAGCATTAGCAGCTCTAACACCTACACATACCATATCCTTATAAGTAAGCTTTAGTAAGTAGCTTCGTAAACACCGAGAGTTTTTAAAGAGTTTTTATTTTAAATTGTACGGCCAAAAAGTTGTAGGGTTCCCTTGTATTCTTCCTTTTAATTTAATATACAAATCATAAACTTGAGACAGTAATAATTTAACATTTGCTCTGAGTTTACTGTATTTAGGTTAGACTTATCGATTTGCAGTTATTTTGCAAAGATGGTGCAGAGTGGCCTTGTGTTTAATATTACTTATTAATTCTGAAGTGAACCATACTGGATAACGTCTAAATCGCCTATGGGATCGTGACTTGATCGAACGGATCGATAAACAACGCGATAAGTAATCATATAGGACATATCAACTGCTTTATCCACATTCTGTTATTTAGTCACGGCATCCCAAAAGGTTTCAGAGATAAGCTGATACATATAATCGTAATTTGCTCTTGCAAAGTTCCAGTCCTTATTTTTATCGATATTACTGGGTGAAAGCCATTACAAACCTTTCTCTCGGGAAGTGTTTGCAACAGGAATACAAATTTCTAAAGATGGATTGTATAAATCTGCGTTCGGAACTAAATCACTTCCGTAAACTTTCACAGCATACACTCCGTAAACGTTTTTAGAAATTAAATTTAGATGTGAGATTGCGGTCAAAGTCTAAAAATATATAGATAAAAAGTGGAAATAAAGCTTCGCAATGATGTTATTAATTTATATCTTGTTATTAGTGCATTAAAGCAGAAATGCGTTCTGGAATGAATATCCTCGTACATGGCGGCGCCGGAGCTCTGGGGCAAGCGGCAATAGCTGTATCACTGGCACATGGGTGCCAAGTCTTCACGACGGTATCAAATAATGAGAAGAAGGAATTTTTGCTCAAACTATATCCTGATTTAAAAGGTGAGCTGGAGAATTTTAGGTCTGTTTTAGATTTAACAAAATATGACACAACTATTTTTATGATAATTTTATATACAAGACGAATAGTATTCTTCAGTAGATGGCCTTTAAGAACAGTTTTTAATAATTTTAGATCATTTAAAACGATAATAATCTTAGCAATATTTGTAAATTCATAACTGCTTTTAATGAATTTAAAAAGCCTACGATTAACACGTTGACTGCCATGGGGGTTCACCAGTGACTGGTACTCGACTTCGCTACAGCGCCGTGGAGGCCACCGATGACCGACGGCGCGGTCTGTACTAAAAGTACATAATTATGTAAATATGGACATTAATAAATTTTTCAATAATATAATTGTTACTATAGTGTTACTTAGCAACCGAAGCACGATTGTTAAAAAAAGACAATCGTAATAATTACCTACAGCGCCGTGGGGGACACCAGTAACCTCCACCACGAAAAATGCTTCAAACATGGTTTTATAACTCATATTATTTGCTGGAAACAATATTTCATCATAATAGGCATCGCATAATGAAAAGTTCATGTTGACGCCTCGGATAAACCATAGAAAATATATCTGGCAGTTAACGAGTTAAGGCTCTCTATAATAATTTTAGAAATTATAATATATCAATTAAAATAAAATTACAAGACGAGAATAATCACTGAGTAATAAAAGCGTGCGAAGCCGTGAGCAAAGAAGTTAGTTCTTTAAAATTACTTTATTAAAATGAGCTATTCGGTTATAATATAATTATAACTTTATTAAACCTAAAGTAGAGAACGATTAGAGGAATAAGTTTAGAGGATTGTACGATTTGTCCAAACGTCTCCAAATAACATCTACAGTAAATGCCATCAACACCGTATTTAGCACATGTACTACTTCGGTTCTCCGTCCTTGTTGAAAATGCCAAATATAGATATGCCTTGCAGCGTATGAGAATATTGCACCTATTACATCTCAAGTTGAAAGGGAACTAATCACAACCATACTTGCCACCAAAGCTCACTGAAACGTGTGCTTGATAATATGCAGTTGCATATGAGGCGGTCTTGCTTGAATCATTAACTGAATCACTGGGTAACCTCACAGCGAGAAATATAGTGACAGATAAAATTTACACAGAAGCTAACTTTCAAATAACCTAAGAACGTAATTTCTGAAAATCTTTTATTATAGAGAAAGACATAGGGAATTCAAGGGATGACAGTTTTATGAGTATGGTGCTCAAAGCTACAAATGGAGGTGGTTGTGACATAATTATATGTTCCGTAAAAGGAGAGCAGAAAAATGTAAGTTTTTTGGGAGTTTTTTTTTTCAAATTGTCGTTATTTTGCGGTAATCCATCATTAAATATTATAGAGGACGCTACTTTGCTCTTCCGCCTGGAATTGATTAACCACTACTACGTCTAACTGCAACAAAAAGTGAATGAATTAATCAATACACTCGTGTATATATATATCATTTTACATAGTATAAAACAAAGTCCCCTACCGCGTCTGTCTGTCTGTCTGTTCGCGATAAACTCAAAAACTACCAAACGGATTTTCATGCGGTTTTCTCCTGTGGATAGAGGGATTGATGAGAAACGTTTTAGTATATAATTTGTCAAGGATTTTTTCATAATCAGAGCGGGACAACGTCTGCCGGGCCCGCTAGTATATATATATTGTTATAATCGAATGGAAATGGCGGGTAGTTATATCGCGGCGGCCTATATAAGGAGCGACGCTCGCCGTGTTCACTCAGACGGTCCAGTCGTCTACGCGTTCAAGAGCACCGCGCGCTCCACCCTACGCGACGATGCGCTCTACTAGCGTCGCCTCGCCGGCTCCGGCAACGTCAAGCCGACGTACTAACAAAGGCCCTTCTCAGGGCCAATCGGATTGATCCACGAAGACCACAGCACTGCCTACGGAACCCTCGAGAATGTCTACCGAACCCGTCGCCGCTCGAACGACGAAGAAGGCAGCGCCACCTGGACGCCGCACACCGAGTGTGCTACGTAACCCGCCGTCCAACATGATGACAAAACTACTGAACGGATCTTCATGCGGTTTTCACCAATGGATAAAGTGATTCATGAGGAACGTTTTGGTATATAATTTATCAGGGATATTTTATAATCAGGGCGGGACAACGTCTGTCGGGCCCGCTAGTATACATATATATTGATTCATTTATTCGCTTTTTGTAGCAGTTAGATATAGTAGTGGTCAATCAATTCCAGGAGGAAGGGCAACGTAGCGTCGACTATAATATTTTTTTATTGGAAGCTTCTGTGATAAGTAGTGAACATGGACTATTTAAAGATGCTGACATTATTTACATTATTTCAGTGCTCGCTAAGGTGCAGTGGATCTAGAGGTATAACTTTAGATACTGTTCAGATTCTGAATCAAGAAAATTTTGAATACGGTATGTTTTACTTGAATGATACGTCATATTTTACACTGGATTTCAAGTCAATATTCGAAGATAACGAGAATATAAAAGTAAGTTTATAAAATCAAGGCAAAAAGAAGCATTTTAAAGACTTTCTAAATATTTAATGTGATTTTGTAATACTTGATACGTTTTGGTGTTTGTCCACAATATGATGTTAAATAATTATGAGGTCTAAGACGATAAAGATGCTAAACCTAGAGGGAACTGACTTTTTTATGTGCAGCTGTCGAAATACATCACAGCTACCTAGCGACAGATTTTCAACTTGCGGGAGGTAACTAGACACTCCGATTAAAAAAAGGCTTACCCAATGCTATGGTTTCATTACGATGTTTTCCGTCTCCGAAAGCTCCGATTCAGTCGTAAGGATTCGAACCTGCGTCGATCAACGTCGTGTCTGAACAGGCTATCAATTGAGCTATCATCGCTTCATAATATTTTATTTACATATCCTCGAAGTATACGTTCTTCTTTCTACAATTCTCATGATTTTCTCCGCACCGATACCCATTATCCCATCTAATTAAGGTCAACACAACTTGTTTTCTTCTTTCACTCTTCTCTCTATCATATACCATCTCAGTATTCACACCCTTTATACACAAACCATTCTTCGCGCAATCCATCTATACCTTTTTGGTCTTTTTCTACCCATATATCCCTCCACTATCATACTTAGAAGTTTTCTGGTTACATGACTTTCATCTATCCATATAATACTTACATTCACTGGTCCTATTTTCAAGCTTATTCTCATATAGTCAGATCCATATAATACGACAGCTTTTATTATATTAGCTTTCTTTGAGTTTCCAGGACATTCATAGGCCACAAGCAACCCTAGCCAACTTTCTCCAGAATATCAATGAGTATAATATGTTAATATTCTTATGGCAGGTCCTACATATGCTGGTAAGTGAAGGCATTGCCGGCGGGTACGTGCGTCCGCTCACACATATGACGTATGCCCCGTGTGAGGTGTCCCGCGCATTCCGCCTTCTGGCTCGCAGCCAACACCGCGGCAGAGTTTTACTACAAGTGACAAATACGGTGCTAAAAACTCAGCCAAGGTATTCAATTTAACATTAAATAATATACCTGTCGTACTTATTATTGCGTTCCCACGTCCATATAACCACAGATCACGCTGCCGTGGACTGGGGGTAAATTTCCGACACGAATTACATATAAGAGTTATTGAGGTATATATTCTGGGACACATATATACCTCACTATCTTATATACGTATGAATATGTAGCTTAGCTCAGTTAGATCGCGAATTGCTCGGACGACTCCTCCACAACAGGGGGGCCGGGCACCGTCTGCCGTCGCCTCTATATGGGGGTCGTCCGGTCAATGGCCGTCTACGGGGCACCGTTGTGGGTTGACGCCCTCAGTACCACCAACATCTGTGTGCTGCGAGCTGCGCAGCGTACTGTGGCTTTGAGGGTGATAGGAGGATACCGTACGGTGTCCTCAGCGGCGGCCATGGTGCTGGCCGGCTCCCTTCCCTGGGAGCTAGAGGCGGAGGTGCTTGCCGCCGTATATTAATATACGGCGGTCAAGAAACAGATGGGGGAGCCTCTAGCTCCCAGAGAAGTAGAGAAAAGAGAAAAGCGACGAGGAAGGAAGTAGTGGAAAGGTGGAGGCGGGACCTGGCGGACGCGCGGTACGGTCGATACACGATTGACGCCGTCCGCCTGGTCCTGCCGGATTAGTATAATAGAGGATGGGACTCCCTGACGTTCCGTCTGGTGCAGGTCCTGACCGGGCACGGTTGCTTCGGTTGGTACCTGCACCGGATAGCACGCAGGGAGCCGACCGCTGTATGTCATAAGTGCGGCGTTGACTCGGACACCGCGCAGCACCCTCTGTCTGAGTGTGCTGCGTGGGAGGAGCAACGTCGCACTCTGGCTGCGGCGGAAGGGCAAGATCTCTCACTGCCGAGCGTGGTTGCGGCCATGCTCGGTAGTGAGGATAACTGGAATGCAATGGCCTCCTTCTGCGAGGAGGTCGTCTCGCAGAAGGAGGCGGCGGAGAGGGTCCGTGAGCAAGACCCTCAAAGTGGCCGTCTCCGCCAACGGAGGACGGGCAGGAGGAGGCGTCAGTTTGACCGCCTCCTCCCACTGTAACCGGACCAGGGAAGATGGATCGGGGGCCCATCTTCCCATTGCACAGGTCCGGCGGACGGAGGAGACGGCCGGTGTGTACCCGGCTATCTCCTAACAAGACGAGGCCCGGCGGCGGCGATTTCGCTGCTGGGCCAACCGCTTGGGCGGCACGATGAAGTCTATAGAGATCTCGTGCCGCCCCAACTATAGCAGCAGGCGTACACCGTGAGGCTTTAGTCCGTACGAGTCAGACATAACCCACCCTCTCCCCCGAGAGGGTGATGTATCCATAAGGGATTTCCCCACGTTAAAAAAAAAAAGTTAGATCGCGAATTGCATGAACTAGGCAACTGCCTTTTTTTTAACGTGGAGAAATCCATTATGGATACGCCACCCTCCCCGGGGAGAGGGGTGGGTTATGTCTGACTCGTACGGACTAAAGCCTCACGGTATACAGAGAGACCGTAATTCTTGGGGCGGCAAGGAATCGCACTATGCTACTCTACCTTGTAGAGCCGCCCCAACGGTCCGAACTGGGTACAACCGAGCTGCCTCCCCTCCCCCTTAAGCAACAGCCCAAGCCGAGGTGTGACGTACACCCTTGAGCTAGTTGTTAAAAATAAATAGGCTGAATGTCTTAAGTGCTCGCCGCGGGTAGTCTGGTGAAGCTCTTAAGGCCTTACTAGGCCAAAAACGTAGTTAGTTCGAAAAAAAATCGTATTATTGCATAAATCTCGTACAGTACGTAATATAGTATTTAGAATTGTTAAACAACTATTGCATTAACTAAAGTTTCATTTTCTTTCGTATATATTTCTATCCAATTATTTCTCTCGTTAATTAGTGTACCAGCTTCACTTATGTTTATTCCCCTTATCAGCCTTTTATACTAAAATCATTTAAATCGCGTACAAGTCTCATTATATCGCGCCCTTATATACATAATTAAAATTCAATTGTATGATTTTTATTACGTGTTCCATTTGACGTTTGAAGGCCATTATGAGAGAATACATCGCTTTACTTCCAGTCGTTAGACGTTTCCCCTCACGTTACACTCCTCACTACCTTACACTCGTGGAGACTGTGTGAACTAACTAAAGCACCCAAAGACAAGCCGCCATCTTAAGCTTTCACTGTTGCATCGTTTTTCCAAACGTGAAGTAGTTAGATTTTATATTTTGTAAAAAAAATGCTTTTCACATATAATTAGAAACTTTAAATTACTACACAGTCTGTATTTTATGAAAAGTGAATAGCAAAAGTATTCAGTTTTCCGCTACGTGAAAGTATTTTTTGTAATAAAATGGATGAACTTCGAACATCGGAAGAAAACAAAATTCGTACAGAAAGTTCTTCACCAAGTGAAGGCAGTTCATCTTCGGACGAGGAGTCATCGAATGTGTGTCCATATCTCGCTCAAGTCACTAGTTTTTGAATAATGGTCGAGCTTAAGTAACTTTGAGTACAGGGAGTACATGGAGGAGTTATGGCCTGCGAAAACCGCGTGTCGTCAGCTTTTATGGAACAGCCTCACGTTGTAAAGGTTAGATCTCAGGTTTAAGCATCTTTTCAACAACTGGTGAGTCACGTAAATAACATTTAATTGCTTGCATTTAAATGCTAAATATGTTGTATTAGAGTGAACTATGTCGAATTAAAGCTCTCAGATAGTCCCAGTTTCACAGCTCTGTGCAACATGTTTCCGTCTCAGAATGAGTTTATTATGAAATTTTACACAAGCTGTTATTAATTGGTCGCCTAAATCAGATACATAACTAAACTCCTCTGCTTTGAAAATTTGGAAATGAAGCTAATTATAAATATTTCTCATGTCGGGGTTCAAATTATATGTGGTAAGCTTGCTGAAATGTTACATCATAAATAGATTCTGTAACTTCTGGAAAGGAAATATGTATGTGATGATATAGAAAAAATACTCCCATCCTCAGAATTTATGCTCAGCCTATCGAGTTTATCATAATAAGCTCGAAAAGAAATATATCTATAATAAAAAGAAAGGAGGGGGGGTAAATAAAAATAACATAGGAGCTTCTTCGGGGACTGCCTGAGACATAATCAGGTATTCCTATCTTTTTCAATTAACCTCTACGACTGGGGTCTTCCTTCGCAAAAGGTGCTAATCAGATATTAGACTCTGTATTTTCACATTATGATCAGAGAGATTCAATTGATGTTACAAACTTAGTGTTGTATATGGCTCCATGGGCAATGTTTTCTATTTCACCACTATATTTACTAGCAAGAACAATAGAAAGAACTGAATTATATTCAACTTACAAATTTGAATCCGATAATGGCCACCGAAATATTTCAGTGGTTTCTAATATGAAATACATACAGTTCTATATCTATGTATAAAGCACGACCATTTACGTTATTTGTTTATAACCTACTAAAGTCAGTTACCGCAAATTACCTGCATACTATTTGGGTTTGGCTGCGACACTCTGTGTATTCACCTCTATAACAAACTGAAATGTTAAAGTATTTTGCAAAAAGTGACTACCATTGCCAGAAAATACTCATTACTTATATCCAAATGACTATGACTATGTAATTTTTAGTAGTCTAAGAGTGTTGCATCAACTTAGAAAATAAAATTTCTACACCGACAAGATCGTTGAAATACTTAGAAATACAGTGAGACACCCATCACAACTCCAAGTTCTTACCCTGGATAAGGTGATTAAACTCCTTCAGAGCCTTAGCAGTTGGCACTTGAACTCTCAAGCAGGCTCAAGGTCCCGTAGGGCATCTCAACTTAGCGACCTTCATCACTCACCGGGGAAGGTTGACTTGCCACATCCATTAATGTCACAACAATCTCCTTTGCCAATATCGTCGCAAATTCAAGCTTTCCTTCAAGCAGGTACATGGCGCTCTGGAGTGGTGGCAAAGAGATACTATTCAGAAAACTCCCATCCATCACACAGAATGTCACAAATTATGTCATCACCAATGTTTCAGACACGCAATGGAAAGCTCTTGTAAGCAGCATGAAAGTGGTAGGCATGTCGAGTTAGTATCAAAGGAAATTACACTGTAATTTAAAAATAGATGTATGCAGTAACTGCTGCTATTGTATCAAAAGGTCCTGCACTGTAGTCTCCTACATAAGTAGCAAAGTAACTACGAGGTCTTAACCTCTACTAATCCTGACATATTGGCTCTTGGATTTGACGAACAGTCTAAATGTGGTACTTCTTCTTCATTACTTTTAGGGAGTGTTCAACACCGACGCCAAACAAGTCTCATGCAATCGACCCGGCTTGGAATAGTACCTACTGAACAAGGCTTTTATATCAGAAGCAGCACTTGCTTCTGCACTATAGTCTCAGACATAAGGAGCAAAGGAAGAGCGAGCTCTCAGCCTCTACTGATTCTGACAAAGATACTCTTGGAATTGGCGGACAGTCTAAATGTGACATTTCTCCCTCATCACCTTCCGGGAGTGTACAACATCTATGCTGATCAGGTCTTACGTAATCACGTTAGCTCGGAATGATACCAATGTAACAAAGCTATTCCGCCAGAAGTTCTTGGATGGTAATCGCCTACATAAGGGATAAAGAAGGTAGGAGGTCTCAACCTCTACTAATCCTGACAAAATGGTTCTCGGAATTAAAGGACAACCTAGATGTGGCACTTCTCCCTTATCACCTTTTGATAATGTATAACACCGATATCGCGTAATCGCTTCGGCTCGGTGGGCCACCTACTGAATAAGGACATGGAATATATTCAACCTATGTATTACAACCTATTCAACAGACTTGTTTGCATCTCAAAATTTTTCACAGAAAGTTATGAGCAAAGTGATGTAAGTTGAATAATTTAATTTTCGTTATCAGCAGCTGTAGCTTGATACCGGGTAATGCCATTTAACTAATAAATAGCCTACTGTATCTCATTCTTCTCAATAATTCAACAGTAGCTTTTTTTGAGATTTATTTAATTGAAATATTAAAATATCATCAAATTAAATTACTTAGTGAAACTTGTCCTAAAAGCTTTGGCCAAATCAATACCTGCGAATATTCCAGCATGAAATTAAAGTATACTCAAAACGTGTTATAAAAACATAAACTTAACCGATGTTATTACAAAAAAGTTAAATATGTATTGAATACTTGTTTTAAAAAGGTTTCGAATTAAATGCACCGCAGTCGCTGAATGTTCGCCATCTTACTCTTTTGTCTCGCTTTGGTTAGGTTAGGTTAGGTTAGACTGGGCTGCCTCAGCCGGGTGTGGCGTGGGAAACGCCTGCCGCCGGGGGTGTTGCGGAGCCTGCTCACGCACCCCGTGACACCACCCATAGAGTGGCGTAGGTTGTCGTGGAGTTTTAGCCGGTTAAAGTCGCCGAACGGCACCACCCCTGCGTGGCAGCACAAAGGCTGGTGGTCGGTTCAGTTCGGGCTCTCCCCCGGGGGCCTGACAGTCCATGATGGATTTTCTCTCCACGTTAAAAAAAAAAAAAAAAAGGTTAGACTTGCGAAAAAGGATAACGGGAACTTGCCTAGAGCGAGCGCAGTGCATTTACTTCGAAACCTTTTTAAAGCAAGTATTCAATACGTATTTAACATTTTTTTGTAATAACACCGAACTAGTTCGTGCGTTTCTGAACTTATATCTACTATTATTTTACAGTCATCTGGTCGTAGAGTTTATAATCTCACATTTTTATATATTGATTCTAAGCATTTTCTAGAAAGTTTACTTTGCATCCAGTTTTTCGGATTAGAAGCACATTCGATTAATTTTCAACAGACTATTTGGACACTTATGATGAGTAAACTAGTCCATTGTTATGAATTCGAACGTTTATAAATGAATCTAAATGTTTATTAGTGCCCTGACTAATTTAATTAATACCGCACAAGAACCATATAAGCCGGGTACTTCAACAGTTATTAGTTATGGATGGGTTAAGAAACTTTTCTCAAAATATAGTAATGAGGCTTCACCAGGTATCTTTACATCTGCATTCTCCTCAAATTGGTAGTATCCTTGGTACTGATAGTACTCAAAGTATAAATTGAACTGACAATTATTCGCGTAGTGATATTCTCTCTAAAGTAAAGTATTGGCATGAAAATGCTTTTATGAAATTTTATCATAGAGAAATTAATAATCTGGGATATATCAGCTGAGACTGAAAAGTTTAGATATTACATTACCAAGTTTAGTCTTACCTTACTGGAGTTTAAATAAAAATCTAACATGATAGATCTATTTAGTTAAATAATAATCACGTTGTTGTGTTTTTCTACAAGCCACCAGGAGATCACAAAGAGTTCTCTCATAATGGACTTCAGACGTCAAACGGAACACATAATATTAAAATTTTACCTGAAAATAAAATTTGTATTATGTTTCCTAGACGTCTGAGGTCCAGATGATGTCTTACTGACGCTACTTACCATTCTATACAACATGAAAGGAACAATGAGAGCTTAAGATGGCGGCTTGTCTTTCGGTGCTTTAGTTGGTTCACAGAATCTCCACGAGGGGGTAGTGAGGAGTGTCACGTGACGGGAAACGTCTAACGACCGAAGTAAGGAAGTAAAGTGACGTATTCTCTCATATTGGACATCAAACGTCTAGGAAACATAATACAAATTTTATTTTCAAGTAAAATTTCAATATTACTATTGAAAAATTTGATTTATTTGTTTATAAACTACAATTTATTGATAAAATCAAGTATATTTAAAAACTGGATAGTACTGAAACGTGACGCCATATTGCCCTAACAGAGTAAAGACGTCGCGCCAAAAGAAGTTTTACTCCAAGAAGAGTTTATATTTGTAAATACTATGTAACTGACTTATCTTTAAATCTTATAATTTGAACCATATTTTGAACCTAATTATTATTCAATTTCAGTTTGGAATGTTCTACTGACACTTGCCACCTTATTATATTTGACCAAGATACGATCAGTTCACAACTTGTAAACAAGCTGATCTCAAGAGGTGTCAAAAAACTACACTTACATTGCAATAATTCCTCTACGTTTGTTCTGCAGCGGAAAATTAGGCAAGTTATTTAATCTTCTATAGATATCTCAAATAGGAAATTATGAGTTGATACTGTAAGAAAGCAATTTGAAGTGAAGATTGTTAATTAATTAAAATTGATATAATTTATACTAGCTTCTGCTCGCGACTTCGTCCGCGTGGAATAGTTATTTTGAGCTAACGCTATCACGCAGACGAAGCTCTCAAATGGAAAAAACACCCCGATTTTGAAACATTCTTCATTGGTGCTCCGCTCTTATTAGTCTTACCGTGATGATATATAACCTTCCTCGATAAATGACTTATCTAACAATGAAAAAAATTTTCAAATCGTCCGAGTAGTTTCACAGATTATACCCTACAACCTCACACACTTTACCTCTTTATAATATAGTGTAGCGGGACTCGCGAGCGTTCGAAACCGTTCTGCTGCTATACGCGTCGCGCATCATGCGAGATCGGTTTTACCTGCAGAGTCAGTCGACTCAAAACTCTGATGTCGGGTGGCCGCGCGCACGCTCTCCCACGTACTCGCGAGATTATTGTAGTTGTCATAGCTCAATTGTAATATTGTACATATAATTATATTGCGTGTGCAATAAAATATTTGTATACGCAATATATGTGGTATCATTTCGACCCCCACATTGGTAAAGATTAACTCGACGTATGTATATAATTTTACATACCGTAGCGTAGTGTGGATTAAATTATGACATTATTGTATTATAGATTATGGAGAAAACAAAATATACAGATCCACGTATCGTCTGGAAATCTTAGCAATATTAAAATATTGTCGACAATATCCGAGGCATCACTGTTGGGTCCTGTTGAAGGAATATATGTCCTTGTTGGTGACACATCGAACTACAATAAAGAAATATTTAGTAGACTTTTGAGAAAATTAGATTTCTCATCCAGAGGATTATGCCCTTTGCTTAAGTAAGTACATAGGAAATACTTGAATTCGTTTTTAAACTTAAATAATTTTAATGCATGAACGACTAGACTTATTTCGTGTTACTATGAAATCTATTGTAGGTGGTGAAGCTATTGAATGGGTCGGCTCGCCCGGGGTAGTACCATCATCTCACAGAAAACCGACGTGAAGTAACAGTGCTTGCATTGTTGCGTTTCATTCGGTCAGTGAGAGCGACGGAGGACCACTTCCCCTACCCTGCCCTGCCCTCCTCCATCCCCTCCCTCCCCCCAAACACTGACTGGCAACGCAATTGCAACTCCCCTAGTATTGCTAGTCCCTATGGACAGTGGTGATCACTTAACATCAGGTGCCCACCTGTCCGTTTGCCTCCTACGATATAAGATATATATATATATATATATATGAATTATTCAAAAGGGTTGTAAATTTGTTCATAGTTGCAAAAACACTTCGCAATCAAATTTATATTCATGTACATTACTGATTGTGAATATATGTGAGGTGATCGTAAATCACTGCTATCCGCAATATTTTTGTAATGTGTTCTATTTATAGAAGTTCTTTTTTCTTGTTGAATCGCCCTCTCGAACTATCTCTATTGTGTGTCTGTTCTTATCAGACTCTATCGTCACACTATTGCGATTAGACTCTATAGATCAGAGTCTATCCGGTGACCGTACAGCTCGTACTTCATATTTAAAGGTCTTGTAGCTGTGATGCGCCTATGAACGTACTATATGCATGTGGTCCGCATTAAATATCGATATCAGCTCGACCGAGACTCCTTAGGTAGCGCCCGTTTGATAAATGACCCTAACGCTCGCACGTGGGTATGTCCTTTTATAGAAATACATACTTTCTATTCACTCTGGCATTCACGTTACATTTATTACATTCTGTACAAATTACAACAATACTTATCCCTAATAAATCGTGTGTTCAATCCTTCGTAAATTTTCATATAAAAACGTATTGCTAACACACTGAGTACTAGAACAAAAACACAGAAAACTAAGCCGAACAATATCACTTAATCACTATTGAATGTCATTCAATATCTTGCACATGCTCGCTGTCCGCAACGTTACTTATACATAAAATAAATGTTATCAACAGATATGTAAATCTAATTGTATATTCTGGCAAATGATTTTTAATGTTTCAGGTACTTTACAGTAGTCAGTTGGTATGACGATATCGGACAAGATGTATGTCTGGAACGAGTGAGAGAGGGATTTCCAGCAACCTTTATCGATGTAACAATTTTGAAAACTGTAAGTAATTAATGTTATTTATTTTACAATATGTTTAAACGTAACAATAGAACACTGAAATCTATACATCTATGAAATCTATTATTACGTTTAAAAGGCGTATATATGAGAATGTAATCATCTAAAAGATATCATTTATCATATGTCAAGTTTTAAAGCTTACTACCATATTCAGTAACAAAATCAGTTATATTATAGGACTAATTTGATGATTATTTTGAATTAACAGTTGCATGACGAAAACGATGGAGTGGTATTCAGCGCAGCGCGTTATCTAAGACTTATAGACGAAATAGAACGCGCTTTGCTTTCGCCTCAAACTGTTCTCGTAACAGAGTCGCGAAAACTACAGAGACAATCACTGCTTCAGCAAATCTCTAATATCACCTGTAAGTAATTGCAAAATTCTTCCTTTAAGACATATATTCACTTGACAGAATATTTTAAAATAATTTTCATTTTTTATATCATAGGTGGCAAACGAACAGGCAGGTCACCTGATGGTAAGTGATCACCGCAGTCCATAGACACTTGCAACACCAGGGGAGTCGCAAGTGCATTGCCGGCCTGTGTTTGGGGGAAGGGAAAGTGGGAGGGGGAGAGGGAGAGGAGAGGGGAAGGGTGAGAGGAGCGCTCTCACTGACCGAACGAAACGCAACAATGCAAGCACTGTTACTTCACGTCGGTGTTCTGTGAGAGGGTGGTACTACCCCGGGCGAGCCGCCCCATTCATGCTGAAAACAGTAATAGCTTCACCATGGTTATACTACATACTTACAAACAGCAGAGTTTTTCGCGAAATTTTGAACATGCATAAAAGTAAATAAAATAATTTATTATGTAGAGTTTACAACTGTACTCATCTAGATGTTACTTATTATCAGGCAGTGGGTAACGTATAGCTGCAATATTTACATGTTAAAATAATACCTATACGTTTACTTTTGCTAATAAACTTATAGCGCTAAAGAATTTAACGTTGCACATTTGATAAGAGTTATTTTATCAATCTATACACTTGCAGGTATAAATGTTCCTACTGACATTCAAGATACCACGACTCTTGCTGATTTGGGTATTGTGAGAAACCACTATCCGTTAATACGCAATTTGCTTAGAGATTCCTACAACTTTCTACTGTCCAACGATCAATCTACGTTACTAACTATAAAAAAGTAAGCAATGTACAAACTTAGTAACTTAGTATATTTTTATACAAGATAATTAACAATTACATTTTTAAAATGGATTTCTCGTGCAGAATAAACCAAATAGAAGATAGTATCAAACAAGTATGTTTTAAGGAAGTGAAAGGTTTACAAACATTTTTCTCGTACGTGGACTCTGATGAACTTCTTGCTACAACTGATCTAGTGGATTTACCAACAACTGCAAGCACAACGAAGGTAAAATTTTACATTATATTATATCAAGTTACTGTTGTTTTTATTTCTATAAGCAGAACGTGTTATGTGAAGATGCTGGTTCAGGATGCGATAAAGGAAAGTTTACGGAATCACTTGTCTGGTAATGGGGCTTTGTTTTCGTGCACTTCACCCGCGGCGAATAATGTATATATGTTTTCTACACCATTATTTTTTCAGTGTCAGCAATTGTCTTTTACACAAAAGTTCACAATTTAACTGGCGATTAATCCAGTACTTTCTGTATGTGTATGCGTTGTTGCGTATGGTTGCATCCGTGAACAAGATAGAAGACAAAGTGAATAGGAATGAAGGGGAAAGAGGTGGGCGGAAGGGTAGGATTGTGTGTTCGTAATGTAATAAATGTAATGCGCGCTAACTTCATCCTCTGCGTTGAGAAAATGGAATTTCTCAAAAAGACAAATAACCAACTAAATACGTTAATGTCAAAATGGTTCAGAGAACAGGAGGTTAAGTGCCAAACATTATTTTATAGTACATTCAAATATATGAAAATAACGTGGATAAAAAAGAAAAAGCGGATTAAATTTAGTTATTTTTTATTTATTTACAAGGAACACATTACAGATAATAAGTAACTATGTTTACAATTACAATTTATAGTTTATTTTTTGACTGCTATATTATCCAGAACTATATGCATACAATACTATCATTAATGTCCATACAATGACATTTAATTTCGTTTTTCAGGAACAACTTGTATTTCTAAATTCATTTTACGTGATTTTTTCTCTGTTAAATTTAAACGTTGCTGAAGTATCGCTAACTCAGACTGCATCTTAGAATAATTAGCTTCTAATTCCTTTATTCTATTATTTGCTGCCAATAAATTATTATTGATATTTTTTTGTACGTTGTCAAGAAAATCTGTTGCTTCTGTAAATTCTTGTTTTAGAAATGAGATGGCAGTATTGATCTCTTCACTTATAATAATCTTTATATCGCTGAAAAAACTAGAGCGGAATTGATTTAACTTGAAGTCTAACAAAGTGCTAAATTGATTAATTGTGATGGACTAAGAATCATGTGACAGTGTACATCTACATCGATTATCACACAACGATAGTGAATCATCCGGGGATTGAACCGTTCGAACCGGAGTGTTTGATCTATTACCCTTATGTTTGGCAACATTCATGCATGATGGACAATCCCACGTCTTATTATCTTTGATTAACCGCTTGTAGGTGCTTGTATCGATATTCAAGCATTTAGGATGACAAACCTTATTACAACTCTTGCAACGCAATATTTCTCCTGTTTTTAGATTGTTGTGACAAGTTGAACATTTCTCCACATTAAAGCAGCAAGATAGTCATACGAAATTATGTAAGAAATAATATGAGCAATTTCTCAGAAGTATAGAATGTGCCTTCTATGTATATCAATTACTGAGTTATGTAAATGAGATCTCGGTATTTTGATAATCATTCACTCACCGTGGAGTGTGCTGTCCAATACGTACTAGTAAATTTATTTTTGAACACAATTTTCACTTTTAAAACTGCCTCGAACAGGAACTTGATGATGTACGTTTTATATTACATGCATATGCCTGTTGATTATTTAATAGCAATTCCTCCAACGTGAGTATAATGGGTGAATAAAACAACTAGTGGAATTAGTACTGCGAAACTTCAGGACAACTATCTGATAAAGCACTATCACTAATAAACAATTTTAACACTATAAACGATTTTTTTTACGGAGCCACTTAATACACGATTGTATGTCTTGAGGTAGGTAGAACGAAAAAAGAAATAAGGCTTTGAACAACCTGTGGCTTTTTTACCAAATTTCATGTGGTACCAGCATACTGGATATCATCTAATCTGCTTTCTTGACTAGTTGAGGCTACGTGATGCTCCGTTGAAGTAACATCTAGGATGCGATCTGCAAGGTCTGCTAAAGTTTCTAATGAAGCAGTAGTTTGAGCTGCGAATACTACCTGTATATTGTGAGGAAGTTTATCAATCCAGATTCTTTTTTTGTCATAGCAGGCAAATGAACAGGTGAGTCACCTGATGTTAAGTGATAACCACCGTCCATAGACACTAGCAACACCAGGAGCGTTGAAAGTGCGTTGCCAGCCTTTATTTGGGGGAAGGAAGGGAGGGGGAAAGGGAGGGAGGGGGAGAGGAGGGGAGGTGGGCCTCCGGCGCTCTCACTGGCCGAACGAAACGCAACAATGTAAGCACTGTTACTTCACGTCGGTTTTCTATGAGAGGGTGGTACTACGCCGGGCGAGCCGACTCATTCAAGCTGAAATCGGTAATAGCTTCAGCGTGACTCTACCACCTGTTAGCGTGGCTCTACCATAAATCATGTGGTATTCCAGGCCTTGCCAGTCCTTTGAAATGTCTCAGAAATTAAGATGGCTTACGGTTTCCAAATTCTTCGTGAACAAGCAACTGTCTGATTTTGTTTTCCTGAGAATTACTTACTCTACGGATTAGTTCCGTTTTCAATTTTTCGTACTGGTTGGACTTGGGTGGGTTTGTCATAACATAATGTCTTTAATTTCTCGAGCGAAGTGATGATCCAATTGGCCAATCAGGTAGTTAAATTTAGTAGTATAACTATATATGCCAGAGATGGAGAACTGTGCTTCGACTTGAGCGAACCATATTTCGGGGTCCTCTGGCCAGAAAGGAGGAATTTCTATATCTACTTTAAACAATTCAGGTGTAGTTACTTCCGAGTATTGTGTAGTATATTTTAATGAATCACTTTTTTTAATTGGTCGACATCGTTTCGTGTCCTAGTTCGGGGTCACCAGTTTAGGAATACATTAAATAATTATACACTCACAATATAATTTACAAATGACAGAATCGTGGCTCATAACAATGCAAAAGTCAAGTCATTCCATTTGACATTTTCTAATTTCTAATATAAAAATGTTACTAACAGGTAGAGATGAGAATGAAGTTCCTATACATATAATAAAAGAGTAACGGGACGAAACCTTTACATTTCATAGGTATTTTAAAGAAAAACTACTCTGATGATGTTTAGAATCAATGACATAACACATTTCCAGGGTTTTTAAATTTTTTGTCTGTCGTTTGTACTAGATTCACGCAAAAACTACTGGACGGATTTTGACTAAATTTGTACATAGTGTATACATCGGTATACCTTATAGGAGTTAGGCTATATATGTTTTACACACATATTATATTATATTCGTAAATCCTACTTATAAGAAATTATAAAAGAGAAGAAATTTACGCATGAATAGGTAAATGGATTTTCACGAAAGTTCGTAAGATTCACCAACTTAAAGATATTGCCACTACTAGGTTGGTCTCCTTCGCTTACTTCCAAAGCTCAATGTCATATGGTATTTTATTTTGGGGGACTGCAGCTGAGTTAGATTGCACACTCCTACTACAAAAACAGGCAGTTACGTCAATTTATAACACGGAGCCTCGTGAATCATTCACTAAATTTCAGCAACTGGGTATTCACGTAGTCGCGCTCACAGCTATTAAATTTATTTATAAGGGGCCTACCAGGATGATAGAACCCCGCAACGCACAGATTCTAGACCAAACACATGTGCGAGTTATTTTTCTTCTTTCAGATAAATGATGAGTTTGATTTGAGGGGACTGTATTTATGTATATTGCCTGGTCTAGAAGGACATCACGGACGATTTCGAGAAATGTGTGAGCGAATCAAATTACCCGCACTAGTACTTCAGCCTAATTTAGACAGTTCAAATGAATCTTTAAAAGATACTGCTATGAGATACACTAAAGTTAGTAATGTTATCCCATATATTGTTAATTTATATTTGTGCCTTCTATTTTGGACATTTTATAACAGAATTGAAATACAATATTTACAGATTCTGCGACAAAAGACGAATTTAAAATACAATTTCTATTTGGTGGGATACGAAGGTGGCATTCTAGTTGCACTTGAAATGGCGGCAATATTGGAAGGCTTAGGTGATTATTTCATAAGAAGTCTTTAAAATAAGTTTCAGTTATTACTGTATGAAATACTTAAGCTTAACCATTACATAAACTATCTCCTATATTATGCGACTCTGACAAAATTAGAAAAAATAATAAATCTGAAGAAACACATCCCAAAAAATCCATTTACATTACATAATATTAAAAAAAATATTTCAAATTTTCTGAAAAGTTGAATTCCTTAAAGTTTTTACTAATATCATAACACTTTGTGTTGAATAAAATAATTTATTATCATGGTATACATGGTAACATTTTTAACGCGACTGTCTAAATGTAGAATTTGTCTTTAGTCGGAGACGTAACTCTTTCTGTAAGATAAAAACGAATTACATAAACTAATAATATTCCTGTGACATTAGGTAAAACTGGGACAATTTTTTGTATTGGAATCGCACCTGAAGAATTGAAAGGGTTTATTGAAGAAGAATTAAAGGACTTTGAAACGGAGGAAAAGTTGCAAATCGCCATAACACGACACATGTTAAAATTAATGGGAGGCGATAACACTGATTCAAGGATAGAAGAATTTTTGTGTAGTTCTATGCCTTGGAAATCGAGGGTGTATGCTTGTGTTCGCACTTTATTGGGTCGTGTGTCTCATTCAGCTCAATATGCGTGCGCTCTCATCGAGTCGGCATTCGCCCGCATCCAGCAAGTACGTCGCTGTAGTGTTACACCAGTACCACTGCGATCTCAAATCATATTTCTGCGATCATCACAAACACGGCAGTACAATCCCGCTGAATTACAAGCGTACTCCCAACGACCAGTCGTAGTTCATGAGCTGTCAACTCCTCTAGCGCACGCTCTCAACGATGTTCACTGCGCAACATATATCAATCAATATTTAGATCCAAATATTTTACAGGCTTTTGAAAAATCTAATCGATGTGTAACGTATTTTCCTCAGTCACGTGTACCGCCTTTGTCTAATAACTAATAGTATTACAGTAGAAATCAAATTTAAAATACTTAATATTACATACTTTGTTTCACAAACTTGACGCTTGACGTTAAAAACAAACTACACATTATTTGCTGACAATAATTAGTGAAATGATTTTTATTAGACACGTTTTACCTGAAATAAAACACATATTAAAATACTTACCTTATTAGAAACTTTTAATTGAGAGAGCGTATCTGTTTCCGCTCACTTCTCCTTCTACCTTATATAACTATCCCTTTCGCACCTCCCTACTGTTCACCAGGGGGCGGGGCCTAAGTTGTGGACGCGAGTCCCGGCAGATTTGTTCGTCATTGTGTCGAAATATACACTAGGCAGAGTTAAAAAGTAAGCTTCTAATAAGGTAAGTATTTTAATATGCGTTTTAATTCAGGTAAAATGCTTTTATTAGACTACTTGACCGTTATTAGAAGCTTTATATTGAGACCTGTATGTTATCGCCTGGCGATCACACGCCAATGTGATATAATCGGAAAGGTAAATATTTGTGCGCCAATATATATATATATATTGTTATATATGTGTATGAGGTGCGAAAAATAATAATGCTAATAATAATAAGAATTCATTATTAAATAAGCGAACCAAATAAAAGTACCTTGTACTATGATTTATAAATTATACCGACTAACAAGAGTAATCAATGGAGATTTGAAAGAAAACGATATTTGGAATGGATTTAAACAGCATTAAAAGCTAGTAAAATTTGTATAAAACATATGCAATCGAACATATGCAATTTAAATTTCGTACTGTTACTGTAAATAAAAGTACAGTATTAATATGATAAAAATATTTAGTGTCAACATGTAATCTACTCAGATTACCAATTTCTTAGTAAATCAGCTGGTTTACTAGCAGCAGTTTACCAGTCAATGTTTTCAGTCTCAAAATGGTTCGCATTATAAAATGAGCATTACAGAGCTATGAAGAATTAATATTTGAAATTGATAGAATGTTACTATACACCCGCCCATGATGGATAAAATAATCAATATCGATGTTGTAGGTCCGACGTTGCTCAACAAATCATAAGAATCAAAATGTCACATAGAATAACATACATACACCTGTAAGTGTTACATTTCACTATCCTTATCAAGAATCAGAAGCGATGTGCTAGATTAGGTTAGGTTAAATTAGAATTGTAGTGATAACAAGCGCGAGCCGGTCGCGTGTAGTATACGACATTGAAATACAAGAAACCATCAGACAGTCATCTGACTCCTTGGTGAATATTTATACATATATACGCATTTTCAGGTACACGGTTTTAACATACAAACTATCATAATCATTAAAAATAAAACAAATGAGTGTTTAGAGGGGTGTTTGCAAATTATATTTAATCTGAATTAGATAGATCTTTTTTAACATACATTTTTGAATTAGTATGTGGATACGAGAAAATGAAACATCTGTAAAGTTTCCCATCGTCATTATGAATTTTCGTTTTAAATAATTGAAGTACACATGAACGTTATTTGCTAGTAATCACAATTTGGATTAAAATTTGGTTATGAGGTTATACAGAAAGGAGACGAAATATTTGTTTTGGTATTTGTAACTAAATAAATATAATTAAAAATGTTGTAGTGTTTAATTTTTGTTAAAAATCCTAATTGGTAATAGTTGAAATATTGCTTAAAGAAGCTATCCTAAAATTAATATGTGTTTTATTTAAATCTACATTTAAAAGAGCCATCAAGGCAATCAAGTTGCAGTTTCTTTTTGCTATTGTAGAACAGGGTAGTACCACCCTCTCACAGAAAACCGACGTGAAGTAACAGTGCTTGCATTGTTGCGTTTCGTTCGGTCAGTGAGAGCGCCGGAGACCCACCTCCCCTCCCCTTCCACTTTCCTCTTCCCTTCCCCCCCCCCCTCCCTACACAGGCTGGCAACGCACTTGCGACTCCCCTGGTGTTGCAAGTGTCTATGGACGGTGGTGATCACTTACATCAGGTGACCCACCTGTTCGTTTGCCTCCTATGATATAAAAAAAAAAAAAAAAAACATCGTTTTAACAACGCTTCATAATATAACTCCATACACAGATATTAATGTTAAATTACATAAATTAATAATTAGATTTTATATACAAAATGTAAGAAAAGTCACTCCTATTTACTATTGAATAGCAAACATGATGTGTCGCATAAAGAGTTTTAAACTTGAAAAAAGTCACGAGCTGTCTTATTATAGTATTATCGCATTTTTATACAAACTGAGTAACATAGACCTAGGAATCAATTAGAAATTAACAATATAATATTTTATATCAAAAAGGGTTTTATTACAAGGTTAGGAATCTCAAACGAAGTTTAATAATTGGTATCACTCTGTTGTTAAAACTAAAAAGGCTTCGCTGAATTAATAATGTATGAAGTTTAAAAAAACATCATTTGTTGAAATCAGACCTTTTTTTTGATTAAAGAAGGCGTTACTTTGCGGAAATCCATCATTTAGTATTATAGTGGACGTTACTTTGCACTTACGCCTAGAATTGATTGGCCTCTACCACGTCTCAATCCCAAATCAGAATCATCAATAACATGCCTTTTCTTTATAAGTTTCGGTTTTTTGGTGAACTCAATTTCAGTCAGTCTAGATTAATTGCTGCTACGATTTTGGCGATATTTGCGTCACTTTTATATTTAAAACGTTCTTTGTATGCTATCTTCGCTTAAAATATTCGGCCACTTTGAAAATGGCAGTCTTAATATCTCAAGATAACGCACGACCTATCTTTAGATATTTTATCTCATGTGCGTCTGACAGAGACAGTCCGTAAGATATAAGACTAGTTGCCGCCGAGAGCGTCGACGGCAGAATGACAAAATGGAGCAATTGCTTCGCCCCCCCCCCCCCCCCCGTATCGCCGGTCGCGTACCTATGGCGCGATACAGTGATTACGGTAAGACTACCGGTATTATGTGTTTCGCTACAATAGTCTTATTATGACTGAAACACATTCGTAATAAACATTTATTTATAATGGGGCCACATCTTCCATAGAAACATTATTTTTCGAAGTGGATGGGTTTTCTATAAATAACTACTAATAATAACAAGTAACAATAAAGAGAAAAAATAACAAAAATCAACAAGAAAAATAAAACGACGAAAAAAAACAATAACATGTAATCGACAACAACAAAACTATTTTAAATGCGACTGTACTACAACTAGCTCTCACGTGACAGCGATGCAATAGGGGGTGAGGACCGCGCACGGGTGAGCCTGCTCCGCCTTCACCTCTTTCGCGTCCCTCTGATACCTAAATGTGTCTTCTATTCGCATCTACTTGCGCATCTACTTCAGAGCGATTAAAAAGGTGGACACCAACTATACTTATGTGTTATCGCTGCCATAATGGGTAATCGTTATCATAGTAACATGATAAGTTTCCATTTTAAAATTATTTTACATATTCGATATATATGTGCAAACTATAGACATTGATGTTGTGTCTTTGAATAAGAAATAAAAAACAGTAATTGAATCTGTTTCAAGCATCATCTATTTAATTCGTTATAACAACCAGTAACCATGACTACATTACATCTATATCTACACATATAATAAAAATGAAGTGTCTGTATGTAATATCAAAATATAAAAAAAAATACTGATTGGGTATGAAAGTATACAAGCTCCTGATAACAAAAATGCAATTTTTAAAATTTTTGTCGGTCTGTCTGTTTGTTTGTTTGTTCCGGGTAATCTCCGAAACGGCCGGATTGATTTTGACGGGAATTTCACTAGGAGGTAGCTAAAACTACAGCGGGTTACTTAGGCTACTCTAATTTAGACTAGCTGTGATCCTTGGCTTCGTCTGCAGTACTATCTCCAAAACGGTTGAACCGATTTCCACAGGACTTTCACTGACAGATAGATGACTTTATAAAAAGTAATTTAAGTAGTTTTAATTTACACTAGCTGGTAACCGTGGCTCTGCCCGCAGTATTATCTCTAGAACGGTTCGACCGTTTTTTACGGGACTTTCATCGGCAGATAGCGGACATTATAAAAAGTAATTTAGGTAATTTTAATTTATACTAACTGTTAACCGTGGCTTCGCCAGCAGTGATATCTCCAAAACGGTTCGACCAATTTTTACGAGACTTTACCCTGCAAATAGCTGATGGTATAGGAAGTAATTTAGGTCATTCTATTTTAAATTAGCTGTTACCCGCGACTTCATCCGCATGAAATTTAGCAAAAATATGTTGTTCACTGTAAACATGTGCGCAAGACGTGCGTTGTACTGGACTCCAAGAATAAATATAATTGAAATTCATATATCCATATCCGTATGTATTCTGAATTATATTGTCTTTTTGGTCATTTTAGCGGCCATTTTATTTTATTTACCGCACTTTCGTCTACATCACTCAATGACCAATGTTACTATCACATAAGAATATTGTATCGAGTTCAATGAGCACTATTTAAATTGTTAAATATTAGAAACTTTATATCAAAGATTTCAATCAATTTTATTTATTTAAATCAAATATTAAAAGCTTAGACAGATATAAGGTTTTATATCTTGATTTATATTTATGCAAGATTTCAAGACGTCAGCTCATTCATTACTTACAATTCAACAGTATAATTATTAATAGTCATTTTAAAGATAGAAGGGATCTTTCTGATATGATATTAGACCTTAAACGTATTATGTATTGACAATATGGATATATTATATCATTATCTATCTTTAAATAATTTTTTCATTAGTTCCTTATACAGTGTAAGTGAGCACTGAGGTAACTTATGGTGGCTTAAAGTTTTAAATATGTTGCTGATGATATACCTCATTTGACACACTGGTAGTATTTATATATCTAATATATACGTTACATGTTACTGTAAGAGGCGTGCGTGTCGTATTTACAATTGTTTTTAAAGAGCATTTCTATAATTTTAAAAAATGCGTGCGGAGCTGCGAGTGCAGCTAGTTTTATATTATATTTTTATATAGTACCAGGACACGGAGTTTTTGGCGGGATTTTGGTCTGTCATGTAGTGGATTTTATATTTTATTCATAATCTTGTGTTACTTGACTCTATATTGTGTAAAATTGGTGGTGTTTTATGTAATATAGTTTGTTTATTGTACATAAGTGAATTGAATGGATAATAATACCACGGACCATGAATTCTGAGATGCCACAAAAACTCCATGGAAAGTATTAACAAGAGAACCACCATCTTGTTGGAACATTGAATTAACTACTTGACAATGGAAATTAACAAACACTCTGGGTGAGAGAAACGAAATAATTCAGACAACGAAGATGGTACACTACTATGAACAAGGAGATTAAGATAAAAAAGATGGATAAAAGAATATATACGAAATATTATATAGAAGATTTGGCGCTTATGTCTTTATATTAACTTGGACACGTAAGAAAATTGGTTAAAGGATACATAAGAACTACCTATATTGTCAACTTCAGAATTGGTAGTATGGATTAATTAGTTCGCCTGTCCTATTGGACGAATATTATTACTTACTACTTACTACCAGGGCGCTATTAACAAAAGCGATGCAATACCCTCCCTACAATTGAAATTGTAAGTTATTAGTTGATAGGCAATAAAAAACTTTTATGGTGAAAAGAAAACGTGGATATAATTTTTAAGTATTGGTTATTTTAAACCGTTCGTCTACTTTAAGTATCTTCTACACATATAAAAAAAATGAAGTGTCTGTATTTAATATAAAAATAACACTTTTTTAAAGATTGGATGTGAAATTATACTCGCAACTGATAACAAAATTGTAATATCAAAAAATTATGTCAGTCTGTCTGTTTTTTTGTTTGTCTGTTTGTTCCGGGTAATCTCCGAAACGACTGCACCGATTTTGAAGAGCATATCACTGCTATCTCATATAAGCATTATCTATTGCAATTTCAAACTCAGTAATGAAAGTGACGTATAATGTATTCACGTAGTTCGGTTCTGTTTATTGGTGTGTGTTTTTTTCTTCTAAATTTATATTTGTTTTGTCTAATCCTAAATTTGTGGTTACAGTAGTTATATCTCTTTAGTATGGCCATCCGTGACGTGTTACGTGTGTCTGTGTTATTTGTTTGTTCGTTTCAAATACAATTTTTTTTTACAATTTAATACAATTAACATTAACGTCCGTTTATCATCATATATAGGCTCCCGTCGAAAATCAGCACTGCAGTACTACTTACTGTATTGCAGATTTTTGCTGAATGGGTTCTCCAAATGTTGGCCATCTATTTTTAATTTTTAAAATGTATATTTTTTCTGTCTAATTATTTTGTGTAATTTAATTTAATTGTATGTATTAATTGTATCCAACAATAAAGTATTTCTATCTTTCTCTCTTTCTCTCTTTCTTTCTCTTTCTGTCAGATAGCTAACATTACGGTGGGTGGCATAGGATACTTTATTTAATACTTGCTTGAACCCGCGGCTTTATCCGCAATGCTATCCCCAAAACCGTTGGCCCGATTTTCACGGGACTTTCACTGCCAGATAGCTTAGCTTATAGAAAGTAATTTAAGCTATTTTATTTTAGATTAGCTGTTACCCGCAAATTCGTCTGTATGAAATTTAGCAAAAATATGTAGTTACCTGTAAACGTGTCCATGACAAGTACACTAAACTGTACTGCAAGAATAAATATAATAGAATTTCATATATTGGTATATATGTTTGTAATTTGAATTATATTGTCTTTTGGCCATTTTGTTTTATTTACCACCCGTCTAGATAACTCTGTAACGACAGCGACGTATAAGAATATTCTATCCAGTTCAAAGAACACTCTTTAAATTGTCAAATATTAAAAACTGCTTACAAACATATAATAGGTCTTTACCTATGAAATTGCCGTTCTGCAGTACTGGCCATTTCAAATCAAAATAATTTTTGTTTGGCTAAGAATTCTAATTTCAAATTAATTTTATTTTAAAAACATGGAATTCTTTTTCCAAAAGTAGTCATTTGTTTATTGATTACTGTTACATTTTCATCGCATTTCAATCTTTTTTGTCATCATGGATACGTTAAAAATTGGAGTAATTATGGAATATGAGTACCGTCGTGGCAGCAACGCGGCACAAGCGGCACGCAACATCAACGATGTTTACGGAGCTAACACTACAAACCAAAGCACCACCTGTTATTGGTTTGCTCGCTTCCGTTCTGGGAATTTCGACCTGAAAAATGAACCTCGCGTCGTCCGAAGACTTTGGTCGACAATGACGAATTAAAGGTTATTGTGGAAGCTGATGATACACAATCTACGGCTGAATTAGCAGCAGCTTTCGACGTTAGCGTCAAAACAATATTGGTCCATTTGCGTCAAATTGGCAAGGTAAAAAAGCTTGACAAATGGGTGCCCCACGAACTCAATGATCGCCAGCGCGAAGTACGCGTCGAGACGTGCCTTGCACTGCTCAACAGACACGCAAATAAAGGAATTTTGAACCGCATTGTTACCTGCGATGAAAAATGGATTCTGTTTGATAACCGAAAGTGCTCAGCAAGTTGGTTGGATCCTGGTTCAGCACCTAAACAATGCCCTAAACGAAAACTTACCCCTAGAAAAGTGATGGTCACTGTTTGGTGGTCTAGCGCCGGTGTGATTCATCACAGCTTCTTACCAAACGGGGTGAGCATTACTGCAGATGTGTACTATGAAGAACTGAACACAATGGTGGAGAAGCTGGCACATCTCCAACCAGCATTGGTCAATCGCTCGTCTCCGCTGCTCCTGCACGACAACGCGCGACCTCATACTGCACAGCAGACGGACTCCAAGTTGCAAGAACTGGGGTTGGAAGTTCTCCGTCATCCGCCCTACTCACCAGACCTTGCGCCTACAGACTACTACTTTTTCCAGAATTTGGATAACTCCTTGGCGGGAAAAAAATTCAATACCCGAGAGGCAGTACAAAATGCCTTTGAAGAATTTGTTGCCTCCCGTCCAGCTGATTTCTTTAAGAAGGGCATCAATAAACTGCCACTGCGTTGCCAAAGATGCATTGATTGCATGGGTGATTACTTCAATTAATACAAATAAAAAATACATGAAAAAAATTAGTTTAAATTTTTTCATACAAAACGGCAATTTCATAGGTAAAGACCTAATATAAAGTTTTATGTCTTGATTTATATTAATAAAAGATTTCAAGATTTCAGCTCATTCTGTATTTGTAATGAGAAAAATAGTTATCAACTTATTGTTACATATAATTCAACGTTATGTTTAAGTACTATTAATCTTGAAGATAGAAAGGGTCTTTCTAATAAGATCATAAACGTATTACCTTAAGAGTTCCATAAAACAATTTCTTGCGAAACAGACAAGCGATTAATTTTTGTATAGTCACAAAAACTAAATTACATTGTCAATATATTATACCTTCATAATAACATATTTAAGTCATTGTTTCATTAGTCCCATATAGTGTAAGTTGGCACTGAGGTAGTTATATGGTGGGTTAAAGTTCCAAATATGTTGCTGATGGTACCTCATTTGACACACTGTTAAAATTTATTTATATAGTGTATAGTCTGCGTCACACTTTTTGGCCGCTCTGAATATAGTTTTAAGTTCGTTCTTGCGCATAGTACAGTCAAGAGGTTAATACAAAACAAAATATTATTAGAGGAATTTACCTTTTACATTTATTAATATTTAAGTTGTCTCGATATTATACGTACAACATCAACAATACAAGTAGGTTTTAATGAATTATGATTCAAGTAGATATTTGCACATTACATTAGGTAATAAGAATGTAGCAGTATAACGACCATGGTGCTACTTTCAGAAGATTTTGTATGTGTAATGGAAGTTTTATTCCTGTTGTGTCGTCACCGTAAACCTCATTTGACACACTGTTAATATTTATTTATATAATGTATAGTCTGCGTCATACTTTTTTAGGATGTACTGGTCGATAGGAACTGGCTACTCAAACTTGAATAGTCGCCCCAACGGTCCGCCCGGCGGAGGGTGACAGCAGGGTTCCTACCTAGAAGGGAGACAGACAGGGTACACACCAGCTGCCTCTCCTCGTCAGCCGGACCTGTGCAATGAGGAGATGGCCACCCCGGCCCGTCCCCTCAACTATGCACTGGCGGAAATATCGTTGGGGGCGCAATTCGACCCGCAGCCGCAACAGATAAAGGTTTATGATTTTAGTGGCTACAGCCAAGGTGTTAATTATATAATACTTTGTTAAGCCCTCGTCTACGCGTCCGTACATTGCCATGGGGGGCCATGGCATTGAAAGTAAGCGCTGTAGTATCACTCACTTTAACTGCAGTACGCAGCTTAATGTGGGTATTGTTGTTGGACATTTTAAATTAAACATATATATATATATATATATATATATATATATATATATATATATCATTATCATTATTATTATTATTTATTATTATTATATAGTATAGTATAAAACAAAGTCCCCTACCACGTCTGTCTGTCTGTCTGTTCGCGATAAACTCAAAAACTACTGAACGGATTTTCAAGCGGTTTTCACCAGTGGATAAAATGATTCATGAAGAACGTTTTGGTGTATAATTTGTCAAGGATTTTTTTTATAATCAGGGCGTGACAACGTCTGCCGGGCCACTAGTATATATACACTTTCCTTTTTCCTCATGAATCACTTTATCTACTGGTGAAAACCGCATGAAAAACCCTTTCAGTAGTTTTTGAGCTTATCGCGAACAGACCGACGCGGTAGGGGACTTTGTTTTATACTATGTAATGATAATATCTTATTAGAGAGACGTCTTCTATCTTCAAAATTACTATTAATTATAATGCTGAATTGTAAACAATAAGTTGATAATTATGCTTTTAATTAAAAATACAAAATGAGTTGAATTCTTCAAATTTTGCATTAATATAAATCAAAATATAAAAGTATGTCTCTATATGTAAGCAGTTTTTCTTATATTTCACAATTAAAGTAGTGCTCATTGAATGTCTTCCTCTTTTTCTTAACCTTATCCCACCTGAGTAGGGTCGGTACAACATGTTTGTCATGTTGTTATGTATGATTTGGCTTAATTTTTACGATCGGCCACCTGACTGACATCAACCCTCCTTGGGATTATTTTGTTGTACCACTATATGTTTACGGTTATTATATATAGTTACGAAGTCTGATAGGATAGTCTTTTAGCATTTAGTGCTCATTGAACACGATACAATATTCTTATACGTTGCTATAGTTACTGAGTTAAAAAAAATAGCCGTCAAGTTTACCAAAAATACAACGTAATACAAATTACATACATATACAAATGCTTGAATTTAAATTATAATTCAAATCAAATCAAAAACACTTCATTCAGTTTAGGCCCCAATAAGGCGCTTATGAACGTCAAAACTACCACCGGTTCGGAAAACAACCCAGTCATCGAGAAGAACAGGCAAGAAACTCGGTCGGGTACATCTTTTTAACATATATTATATATATTTCGAATACATTATACGTTACAATCGTTTTTAGTTATTTTTAGTTAATTATTCTTTGAGTTCAGTATAGCGCAAGTCTCACGTACACGTTTACAGTGAACAACATATTTTTATTAAATTTCACACGGACGAATCCACGGGTAACAGTTAGCTTAAAATAAAGTAGCCTGTTAGTTAGTTTTTATAACTTCAGCCATATGCCAGTGAAAATCCCATGTAAAACGATCTAACCGTTTTGGAGATTGGTCTGTGGACGAAATCACGGGTAACCGCTAGTCTAAAATAAAATACATAATAGATAATTAGTAAATAATTCGAAATAACCTAACCTAAAGTGAAGTACTTCTTATAACTTCAGATATCTAATAGTCTCGTGAAAAAATCGGTCCAAGTATTTCGGATATTCTACTGCAGACGAAATCGCAGGTAACAGCTAGTCTAAAATAGAATACTGTTGTCGTCGTCTATAATTTCAGCTACTTGCCAGTGAAATTCCTGTCGAAATCGGTCCAGTTGTTACGAATATTAGCCGGAACAAACTGACCGACAATAATTTTAAAGATAGATTGTTATTATCAGTATCCGTATCAGTACATTTCCAGTCAGTCAAAAGTTATTATTTTGAGATTACATACAAACCGTAGTCCGGTGAAGCTGTTAAGATCTTGCTAGGTCAATAGCGTAGTCAGTTCGAAAAAGAAAAAAATATTACATACAAACACTTCATTTTCATTATATGTATAGATTTCAAATCAAAATTGGAAATAAAACTAAAGTAAAATAAACTTTTCAATAAAAATTCAGTAATTAAATAAATTTTGAAAAATGGTCCCGATAGATACTTATGGCAACGGTTATCATAGTAATGATTACTATAGCAACCGCGGATAACAGGTCGTTATAAGTGGGTATTGTGAGAATATTATGTCATTATAGCTGAAAGAAATATTTTGGACAGGTTATACATTTAAAAAATTTAACGTGAAGAATGTTTTTGTGTGGTGATACAATACGATAAGATACTTGTTATGCTCCGCTTCCGGCTGGCGCTCCGACTTACTTAGAAATCGCATCGAAGAGGCCGTTTGCACACTCGGTGACTGGTTTCGTCGATGGCGTATAGAAGTTAATCCCGATAAGAGCGCCGCGATATTTTTCGATCCCATACCGCGTCCTCACAAACTCAATCCTATCGGGCTATATGAAATCGAAAAAAGGCCGCTATGGTCTTGGGTCGCCTACATCCGTTACTTTTTCATAGGAGTAGGATATCCCTTAGACAAAAGCTCATATTATATAAGACGTGTATCCGTTCCGTTCTAAAAAAGACATCCGCGAAATATTTATACCGATCTTCTATAATCCTCCTCTAATACCGATATAAAATAACGGCAGCGAACGATCAGTACCAGCCTGTCTCTTCAAATAGAGCGTGTTCACGTGCACACTTCCGCGTAACCACAGATCAGGCCACCGTGGTCTGGGAGTAAAATTCGTTCCCGCACACCAGACTAGGCCCCCCTCGGCAGCGAAGCAAGCCTAGATCCGTACCCCTCGATGTGGTGCCCTTGAGTACGTTGCTCGTGCGAATATAGTGACACAAAGTTTTTCATCACTGCAACAACATTACACAGATCACCTCCACACACGGGCACGCACACATTTTTTCCTTATCGAACCGAATTTCAGTAAACTTGCCCGATACGAAATACATATCCAAGTTATTGAGGTATACATGCTTAGTACACATTTATATTTCACTAACTCATATATGTATGAAGATATAGCTAAGCTTAGATTAGTTCAGTTAGATTCGCTTGCTCGCTCGCTCGCTGCAATCTTCTCGCTCCTGTATATACAGGTGCGGGGAAACCGTGCTAGGGGGGACCCTCTTACGGTGGGCATTGTTCGCCGCCCTATTATAGGGCGTGTCTATAGTGGAGGACTAAACCTCCTTCGGGATTTCGGGGCACGCCTCTTTCATTCACGCTCTGGAGAGCGGATGAGCGTTCGTGCCTGAATTTTATTTTTCTTTCTCCTGCTGACATTCTGGTTATCAGTGTTACTGCCGTCTGAAGGTCTTGTATGGGGCGATGCTATGTCGTGGAGGTGTACATGCGCCGAGGAGTCCGCTCTACGAAACATTTTTGTGGCGAGGCTGCTTATAAACTCATCTAGGTTCTCTACTCGCAGATCGCGAGCGATCGTCGCGTTCCTCAAATAACGCGGGGCCCCGACGATTGTTCTTAGCGTCTAGCTTTATCGAGTTCATATTCTGCGTTTAAAATATTCTGATGCGCAACCGAAACAAGCCGGGGCTGCGTACGTGAGCCGTGACCTCACGTACGTCTTATAGAGGCCTAGTTTGGTGCGATATGGTAATCTAGAGGTGAACACTGGGCACATCACTCTCCTCACCAGTCTCGCTTGTACGATGATACACTCCACGTGCTTCCGAAACGTCAGCCCCATGTCGATAGTAACTCCGAGGTACTTTACCTCGCTCCTCCACGGCAGAGTTTGTCCTTGGAGTGAAGGGGGTGGTGTAGGTTTAAGGGCAAGTCCAAGTTGAAAGACCTGTGTCTTTCCAACGTTGACTGCCAACCGCCATTTGGCCAGCCATTCGGGGAGCGTATTAAGCGTTGGTTGCAGTAGTGATGCGGCTCTCTTGCAGTTTATTGATGTCGAACAGTAAGGCAGTATCGTCGGCAAACAATGCGAGTTTCGCTTTGCCGACCACAGGGATGTCGTTGGTATATAGTGCATATAGTAGTGGTGACAGGCAGCTGCCCTGTGGCACTCCTGATCGCACTATTACTTCACGGGATGTCCTATCTTCGACCTTCACTTTTACCCTGCGGTTATCCAGAAAGGATTGAACTAATCGTTGCAGACGGGTGGGGGTGGAAGTCGATGTTGCGAGCTTATAGAGTAGGCCTTCGTGCCGCACCCTATCGAAGGCCTTTTCCATATCAAGAAGCACCATGGCGACGTGTTCCTTCTTGTTGTGCTTCTCGACTAGCGTGTGTATCACCCTCGTCAGCTGGAGGGTAGTGGATTGCCCTTCCCTAAACCCAAATTGCTCCCGTTGCAGTTCTATGTGTGGTTTCAGTATACTCAGTACAAGTCGTTCAAAGAAGTTTGATAGTGTACTGAGCAGCGTAATAGGTCTGTAGCTCTCTGGTTTCTTTGGGTCTTTATTTTGCTTGGGAATCATTATCACTGTCCCGAGCCTCCACTCGCTGGGGAAGTGACTCGTGCACAGGATACCATTATAATGGCGTGTTAAAGCCGCGACGGTTCTGCGCGATGCTTGCCGTAACATTGAGCTGGTAATCCTGTCGGCTCCTGGAGCTTTCTTTGGCTTCAAGAGTTTTATCACGTGCTGCACTGCGCGTGGTGTCACAAACAGGTGGTCCTTGTCGTTTTGTGTGATTTCAGTGCTATGCATCTTCATAAATTGAGTAATCTCGGAGTTATGTTGCGAGTTCACTATTGGGTTGGGCGCGAACTGTTCTTCCAGGTGTTTGGCACAGATCTCCGCCCTGTCCTCTGCCATGTATTTCGGTAACCGTAACCGTTGTCATCCACGAGTTCCATTGACATAAATATTCCATTCGAATTCAGTTTATTTAAAATATTCTTTCTACACAAATAATAATGAGAAACATAGCAAAGTAATGCAAAGCATAGGTAATCAATTTAAATTAATTGCCTGAACAATGTATGATTAATTGGTGTAATTTATGTTTATACATTGTATTTATATTAACATTAATAACTGTACTAATTTGTATACCTGTAGCGATACACATACGAACAGTATCTTAATATTGCCGTCCCGGATAATTTAATGTACATTCGCAAAACTTTTGATGAGCTAGATTTAATAAAATACCGTCATGTACTGTATAAACGGCGCCGGTTTTCAGCCAGGCCTCAAATTTCCCGGTTAAAATACAAGTGTACATCACTTAATTCGAGCTCAAAAGTTGGTAACAAAAAAAACTTAAAATACCTATATATAGACTATATACAGTATAAATAAGTAAATATTTTTAAATAAATAAATGAGGAACAACAACCAAAAAGAAATCAGTGCGTGTAACCGTCATACGCGATTGAAGTAAAACTTTTAAAATATTTTTAATTTTGTAATTAAGTAGTTTATAAACATATGAATCAACATGTTTGAAAAAAAAAACATTAATAAAGAATATTAAATTGAATAATAACATCTAGGCGCACGACCGTGCTGCCTTTTGGTTTCAATGTATGTAAGTAACAAATTAAATCAAAGCTTCATTATCTGTAGTACCATCTATCAGCTAATTCGTAACATAAATAACACAGGAAATATTATTAGCAACTCTTTGTTATAAAGTAAATAAAAAAAATAGAAAAGTACGAACAGATTACTGTGATAAGTAACGAATTTAATTAATTATGATTTAATAGAAGTTTTGGTTATGTTTAATTATTATCTAACCGGATGGTACAAAAACGTGACGTCATATTTCCGTAACGGAATTCCGTTGCATTGTAGTCCAGTTACCTCCTAGTCGCCCCTAAAGAAGTTTTACTTCAATAACAAGAGAAAAAAGAAGAGACGTTGCAATATATATAATGTTTACGATTATGTCGATTAGGCCTGAAATCTATTAATGAAAATATTATTACAATTTGCCGTATAGAACTTCAAGAAACATGCAGGCGGGATTTGACGTCAAAAAACTATTGTATAGTAGATCTCAATAATAACGTCTGGAAGTAACACCGCTCTTTATATATTCTCTAAGCGATGGTGGCTGTAATTACGAAGTAAAAAAAAGACAATTATAATTATAAAATTAAAAGGATAGCATTGTAAGTGTATCACACAAAAGTACTAGTTAGATTTCGATCATTTCTTTTAGTTTTGCTTCTTAGGCACTTAGGCACACTAGGCACTGTCGTTATCTAAAGAATATCACGGTATCTTCATTTAGCCACAATCTCACCTAATGGTAATTGATTATGTGCGGCAAAGCGGTAAATACGTAAAACCAAGAGGGAGACCGATTCTCAAGTGCAGCTGCCGGAACACACCCATAGTGACCCATGGCGACAGATGTTCAACTTGATGGTGGTAGCTACTCAGACAAGGTTAGAAAAGCCCAACATCATGTTATGATTTCATCGCGATATTTTCTTTTACCCAAAGCTTGAGTCAATGAGACACTAAGTAATCATCGCTACTGTTATTATTATTAACACCATCACCATTATCCTTACCGTCATTATTATTATTACCTTGATTGGTTCCGCCATTGGCAGCATATAAATAGGATTAAAAATACCTTTAACACTTTGGCTGCCACATTAGTCATATATAACTGGCGACGGTTTCTCTTATGACGCCATACAAGTTACTGGTGACCGGAGCGCTAAATCTTTTTACAATTGTTAAAATACACACATCAAAAAAGTCTAAGCAACATGCGTGATATTACAAATTTTACCATTTATATTAATTAATTTCTAAGTGTGTAGGTAACAAACAAAGTGGGTAGGTAAGTAAACTTTTTTGTTATTGATGACATACTGGCTGGTTGTAAAAAAAAAATTTGATTATGTTTTGTTTTTTCATAAAATTCAAATGACTGCGAATTTGTTTGAATTTAAGTGCGTTTTAATTGCTACGTTTAGTCTTGATTTTATAATTTTACCAACCATTTAAATAAAGTTAGCGACAAAATTGAATTGTTAGATATTCTTTACGTCATGAAGCGACGTCATTTGATATTTGATGGCAGATGAAATGCAAAGAGCTGTAGGGATGTTGCAAGCGGGAAGTAATCAATCTCAGGTATCTCGACATTTTGGCATTCATAGAAGTGTTATTTGTCGTCTTTGGCAGCGCTACAATAATACAGGAGAATCCGCTGAACGGCATCCAGGCCGTAAAAGGAGTACAACCACTCGGCAAGACCGGTACATACAACTGACTGCAAGACGCCAGCCGATCTTAACCGCTCGAGAGATAAGTTTGAGGCTACAAATTTCAAGTGGTGTTGATGTAAGTCCTCAAACTGTGCGAAATCGACTGCATGAGTACGGACTACGAGCTCGACGCCCAATCAGGTGCCCACCGATACGTCACGGGAATCGCGCTCGTCGATATGAATGGTGTAGAGAACGCATAACATGGACCCAGGAACAATGGGATAAAATTATGTTTTCCGATGAGTCGCGATTCGGGTTTAAGCCTGATACAAGAAGGGTGCGAGTGTATCGTCGGCCCGGAAATACTGAAAGGCTCAGGTGCGTTCAGGAAGTTCATCCATACAGCGGCTCAACAGTTATGTTATGGGCGGGTATTATGAAGAACAGGCGAACTGAGCTCGTTTTTGTAAATGGAAACATGAATGCTGAAAATTACATTGAGGATATTCTCAAACCTTATGTCTACCCATTTGCACAAACCTTTGGCTCCGATTTTAGGTTAATGCATGACAATGCGCGTTCACATACAGCTCGGCGAACCAGTGAATACTTTGCAACGGAGAACATCCGGGTATTGCCCTGGCCTGCACAATCGCCAGATCTCAACCCCATCGAGCACGCATGGGACATGCTCTAGAGACGTGTTTTGAAGGACTTGGACGGAGCGACAACAACCCAACAGCTGAAGGATTTGCTACAATTCCATTGGGAGCGAATACCGCAAGATGACATAAACAGTCTCATTAATTCAATGAATAATCGTTGCCGACAAGTTCTGAATAGCAGAGGAGCCCATACTTTGTATTAAATTGTTCTATTCTTTCACAATAAATACATTTTCTTTAGAAATTTCATTTTGTAAGAAAAAAGTTTAGTTTCTTATGTATCTTAGTTTCTACAGTATATTCTAATATTGTTCATGTTTGTTATTATAAGAACTTATAAAGACAACAGCTGTTATTTTTACATCATAGAACCCTAAAGCTATTATTTTAAAAATAAAATACAACGTTATAATGTGAAGAACCATCCTAAAATTTAAATTAGTACATGTTGCTTAGACTTTTTTGATGAGTGTACATCCATGGTGTTCTAAAAGAAACATGTGATTACAGCGTGGCAGTGAAAGTGTTAAGAGTCGTAAAAATACTCAAAACAATATTTCCTTATTTATTCTTAACCGATTCCAAAATGAATAACGCTAAAGGCTAATAATTCAATTCTATTATCAAAAATAGCAAAATATCAAAAAGAATAAAATTAAGTTATGTAAATAATTATTTTATGCACGCACGGCACCTGGTACATATGTAATTATAGTATAATGTTACAACATAATTATATTGTATTGCATATGTTTTGGACTTCCAACGTAGTGATAGATTTTGGCTCCATGACTACCTTAGCTTGCCTGCCACACAGTGTCACATAGACGATCACTTCTTTGTTGTCTCTGAAAACCCCATACAAAATATGCATTTGTTGCACTTGTTTCACAATCTAGCCAACTATTGCAGCAGTTTTAACTTTTGATAATGATACAGTAACTGTAATAATTTCTCTGTAATTGTAGTACTTTAAATTATTTCAGAAGTCATTAAGAAATATAGTCGGAAGTTTGCTTTCATTGACGTTATTTAAACAGCTATTTTGACTACTACTTTGACTAAAGAACATGGGAGTTCCTATCCCACAGCCGTCGCGTAGGCACGTATTTGCTGCGCGCCAGATATTTGTTCTGCGGCGAACTAGACGTTCGACTACGCAGTACTGGCGAGTGAGTCATCACTCAACACCATTGTGTTTTTAACTTTGATATAACTTCGATTACTTCCAAGAAACGCACTTGTGTGAATTGGGTACCTATTGTGCTTTTGAAATTTCAATCGTTCAATGAAACACACCTGTGTGAAGTGTAGACCTCTTTTTAGTTTTGTGCTACTTTTAGTACGATCGTAAACTGCTTTTTTTGATGCAAACCACGTGTTAACGGTAATTGCCTACCTGGACGAGGTAGGTTCTTTACCGTGAGGTATTATGCTTAGCCTACCAGTCTCTTGGTCGGGATAGTCCCATCCATAGCTTCGTTTTGACGTGCCCCTCTGCCCTTCAGACAGGGAGGTTGTTTCCCGCTTTCCTTAGCACTCAGTATGACCCAGCTCAGTAGTAGTGAAAATTATTACGCTATTTTTAGGGTAATTTACGAAAATAATTACGTCTTAAATCAATTGTGAACATGTGAAGTTAGAAATCTAGGCGTAAGCTAGGTTAAGTGAAACCAAAGGATTACTTTTTCAAAATGAAAATCAAAACATACTTTATTCAATTTAGGCCCTGAGAAGGCCCTTATGAACGTCAAAGCTACCACCGGTTCGAAAAGCAACCCAGTCATCGAGAAGAACCGGCAAGAAACTCGATCTGGTTTATCTTTTCATGTTATATATTTTTACAATAACATAAATATTTACATTCGTTATTTATGGATGCACAGAGAGGGGCGTCATTTCCAGACGTCACAATCGTTCACATATTGATCCACCGTATAATAGCATTAAGAGATTGCGTAAGAGATACTTACTCGTTACAAAATACAGCAACAATGGTATCATGAGGTGTTAAAAATGCCACGTGCTCGACTGAATATGAACAAGGTAAATCCATTGCGGATTTAATACGCCGTGATCCCCTCGGTATGAACTTCGAGACGTGTCCTATAGCGTAGAACATCGGTTGTTTGTAGAACACTCCTTCTTTCGCGTTCACTATAATTGCAGCATCTAAACCAGTTTCAGTCCAACGTGGTCCTCCGTCTTCATTTAAGCACATGTTCCAATCTATCCATCCAATCAAATTGTAGGTTAGATCCTATAATTGATAATAATCATAATATTAATTACTAGCGGGCCCGTCGGACGGTGTCCCGCCCTAATTATAAAAAAAATCCTCGATAAATTATATACCAAAACCATCCTCATTAATCACTTTATCTACTGATGAAAACCGCAAGAAAATCCGTTCAGTAGTTTTGGAGTTTATCGCGAACAGACAGACAGACAGACGCGGTAGGGGACTTTGTTTTATACTATGTAATGATTGCAATATCAAAGTAATTGTTGGGAATTCTAAGTCGCATTGACCACAATAATGGTATCTAATCTTTTAACTCCTTTGAAATAGATAGTTTATTACTAGCTTAGTTTTATTTTCATTCCAAAAATCTGAATTTTATTTTCCGGCTTGAAAGACCAACAATATTGCTAGGATCGCTTCTTTACTGTTATTATAACTTTTTTTTTCTCTTTAAAATGGGCTTTGTCGCATATCGACTTTGACATTCCGTAACAACATCACATATATATTAAAATCCACAATAATCATATGTTAGAAGCTAAACTTGCGATTCTGTATCACATTGAGATACGTTTTAAATCTTTTAGTAATAATATAATTTTGTTATTGTAACAGGATTTTGTTTTTTACCATAATTTCCCAGCAAAATAGGCCTGCGGACATGTAAGGATGCAAACATCTCTAAAGAAGCATGCCAAACCGACATAATCCATTCTACGTTGTATTATAGAAATCTTTTGAGAACTTGTTATTTGATAGTTGATAAAAAACTATAATTAAAATGATAGACAAATTAGCGTAATTTTCATGGTAGTAGGGATTTTTCAAGTCCGCCTGGCTAGCTAACACCCTCAAGTTATAAATCTATCACTAAGCACCAGATGATGTGTTCCAGCAGCTGCACTTGAGAGATAAACCTAGTCGCCCACTAGGTTTAACGTGTTTACTTACCGTCTCAGATCACTGTTAGACTATAGTCTAACGCCCACCCATAAACTATAAAAAAAGCATATTGAAACAACCGAACCCACTGAGTGCTTCACTGTTCACCACTGCATTTATTTGTATAAATATGCATTATTTATAAAATTATAAAGAGTTTATCGTAATAAATAGATACAATTACTAGTACAACACCTTTATATTTTTTTTTCTTCAATTTTGTTGGTTTCGCAATGCGATAATTTGGAATTGGCAATAATAAAGGGAGAGAGGAGTGATCGCAATTTGATACAATTCACTACTCACTCCTTTTTTTATCCGAACTGACTTCATTATTGTCCTAACAAGGTCTTAACAGCTTCACCGGACTATGACTACTCACTCCCTTGACGTATTGCATGAGCATAATATAAAAGTCACCAAGATTTCTCAGTCATGTTTTAGATACAGTCAGAGAGTCGTGGTTATTTCAAAATGATTAAGGTGCAAGTCAGAGAGTCGAGATAATTTCAAAGTCCGTTAAATTTCTTAAGATTAGTAATCACGTGCTTGACAAAATTATCGAACGATTTAATAGCAGAGTTGTTCTTCATCAAGCCCAAAACAATAAATGGATGTATGAAGGTTATCATAAAGCATTATGTGCCCTAATCTCTTGGTAAACCTGGGGTATTCTTGAAGCAAATGTTTAAAGTATTGAACAGATGTGTTATCGCAGGGGCAGGTGTTATCGTCAATAACCTTAAAGCGATTAAGGTATTGCTTACAATACTCATGTCTAGTTAATATTTGTGTCATATGGAATGAAAGTCGTACGTAATTTTGTATTATCTTCTAATTTGGGTAGACGTGTAATAGTGTATCTACCCTGAGCAGAGTTTTCATACCTAGCCTGCCAAACCCTGTGATGGTCAGCGCGGATTTCGCGCTTGGCGAAGTTCATCGGGAAGAATGCATAGCTAGACTCAGAATGTAGAGCCGCAGCGTGTGTCGCTGCGACGTTAGCTGCCTCGTTTCAAATAAAGCCGGCGTGACTTCTGATCCATGTGATGTGTACAATGTAAGGCGTGCGTGTGTTAATGAGTTTATCTGAATACCTTTATATTACACTAGCCAACCCGTGCCCACTTCGTTGGGCGGTAATAGGCATTATCAAGCTACAACTTTTCTCTAGAACTCAATCATATATCTCATAATTAAGGCAGCGTTCGTAAGAAACGTTTTCTTTCGACCATTTTTCTCCGACTCCCCAGATATTACCCCCTACAATCTCACAAACTTTACCTCTTTATAATATTAGTATAGATTATAGATATAAACTTCGCACGCGTGGAATAATTATTTTGGGCTAAGACGCAGCGATTTTAAAACATTTTTCATTGTTGCTCCGCTCCTATTGGTCTTAGCGTGATGATATGTGGCCTATGACACTCACAAATAACGGGGCTTTTTCAAAATCAAATTTTCAAAATCTGTTTAGTAGTTCCTTTTTTTTTACGTGGGGAAATCCCTTATGGATACACCACCCTCTCGGGGGAGAGGGCGGGTTATGTCCGACTCGCACGGACTAAAACCCTACGGTGTACGTCTGCCGCTATAGTTTGGGTGGCACGAGATCTCTATAGATTTCATCGTGCCGCCCCAGCGGTTGGCTCAGCAGCGAAAACGCCGCCGCCGGGCCCCGTCCTGTTACGAGACAGCCGGGTACACACCGGCCGTTTCCTCCGTCCGCCGGACCTATGCAATGGGAAGATGGGCCCCCCGACCCATCCTCCCTGGTCCGGCTACGGTGGGAGGAGGCGGTCAAACTGCCGTCTCCTCCTGCCTGTCCTCCGTTGGCGGAGAGGGTCACTTTGAGGATCTTGCTCACGGACCCTCTCCGCCACCTCCTTCTGCGAGACGACTTCCTCGCAGAAGGAGGTCATTGCGTTCCAGTTATCCTCACTACCGAGCATGGCCGCAACCACGCTCGGCAGTGAGAGGTCTTGCCCTACCGCCGCAGCCAGAGTACGACGTTGCTCCTCCCACGCAGCACACTCAGACAGAGCATTTTGTAATACAGTTATAAACCAACAACACAAGAGATAATAATTGATTTACCTCGATGATGTCCTTGATGTAAATTTCTGCCCTATACCACGATCCAAGTTCAACCGTTATACCATTTTTGGCAACTGAAATTCAAGGTATTAATTAAGAGTCAAGAAGAACATTACCTTTGTAATTAAACATAATAATTTAAAATCAATAGTTTTGTTGCGACACATAAGTCAGTATTGTATGTACTACATAAATCGATCTAAGAAACCAGAAACGTAGCTCTGAAAAGGGCAAGAATTAAATCCAAGGTTACACTTAACAATGTTTCTCAATCCCGTCACACGAGACTTCTGTGTGTACATCATAGAACTGTGTGGGGAATTATTCAAAATTCACTTATGTCACATCCCCCACATGTAAGCGCGGCTCGTTTTTTGTTTCCTTTTTTATTGTATTCATGTTTTTTTTATTGCTCTTGAAATGTTAAACGTTGCCTATTCCATTGTCTACTTAATCTTTTGTGTCCGAGTGTATATTTTTGAATATTCTATTATAATTTTTTTTTGCTAGAACTGACTACGCTGTTGGCCTGGGCCTTAAAATCTGAAGAGTTTGTTTGTTTGTATGGTTGAACGCGCTAATCTCAAGAACTACTGGTCCGATTTGAGAAAATCTTTTTTGATCTGGTTTTAGATAGCTCATTTACCGAGGAAGGCTTTATGCTGTATATCATCACGCTAAGATCAATAAGAGCGGAACACTAATGAAGAATATTTCAATATCGGGCATTTTCTTCCGTTTGAGAGCTTTCGTTAGCGTTAGTATTATATACGTTGCCATGGTAACGTGGTATGTTACTATCGCAAACATTTTCAAAGTTTATTTTGTGTTCCTATTCAAAAAGTTTATTCTACGTTGGTTTTGTTTCCAATGTATATTTTAATTTAATTTAATTAGGTACGTATTATAAAAATAAAGTGTGTGTAAGTAAAATTAAAATAATTTTTTTATGAATGGATATGGCTACAAATGACCAAAAATTTTTTTTTATAGTCTGTATTTTTATACTATTATGATTTGTCTGTTTGTTTGTTTGTTCCGGGTAATCTCCAAAACGACTGGACCTATTTTAACGGAAATTTTACTGGCAGATATCCGAAATTATAGCGGTTCTATTTTATTTGTCAGCGGCTTCGTCCGCATTGCTATTTCTAAAATAGTTGGATTGCTTATCACGGGACTTTCACTGGCAGATAGCTCACCTTATAAGAAATAACTTAGACTATTTTATTTTGTTACTCAAGATTTCGTCCGCAATATCCTACTATCTCCTAATCGGTTGGACCGATTATCACGGGACATTTACAGGCAAATAACTAACTAATGAGCTATTTTATTTTAAGCTAGCGGGCTCGAATAGACGTTGTCTCGTCCCGATAATAAAAAGAAAACCTTGACAAATTATATCTAAACCTTCCCCATGAATCATTCTATCTACTGGTGAAAACGGCATGAAAATTTGTTCTGTAGTTTTTGACTTTATCGCGAACAGATAGACCAGAGGACTTTATTTTACACTATGTAGTGATGAACTGTTACCTGTGCATTCGTCCGTGTGAAATTGATCAAAAATATGTTGTTTACTGTAAATAACCTCGTGAGACGTGTGCTTTACTGGATTCCAAGAATAAATATACATAATTGAAAGTCATATAGTTGTATATAATTTGAATTATATCATCTTTTTGGTCATTTTGGGGGCCATTTTGTTTTATTCACCGCGTTTGCGTCTACATAACTCAGTGATTATAGCAACGTATAAGAACAACTTAACTATATCAACAATATGGACATATTATATCTATATAATAAAAAATTTAAGACATGTTGTTCGATAATGTATAGCTTAAAATTTTCATTACTTTCTTATATAGTGTTAGTGAGCACTGAATATGGTATATAGTAAGTTAAAGTTCCAGGTATGTTGCTGATGATAAATCCCATGCCATTTGATATACTATTAGTATTCATATATCTAATATACACGTTATATGTTACAGTAGATGGCGTGCGTGTCGTAGTTACAAATGTTTTGAAAAAGCATTTCTGTAATGTACACACCCACTCACAATTTTACATTTCTTTAATACATTTTAGAAAAGCGCGCGCGGAGCCGCGGGTAACAGCTAATATATTCATAAAATTCATTTTTTTTTATCATGCACAAGGAAACAAAGTATAATGATTCTTCCTTCAAGGAAATCATTTTGCTAAATAAAGCCGGTAACCAAATAGTTGTTGCAAAGGTCTTGTATCGAACTATGAGTGGAAGGCAACGTTCAACATAACAGACATGAACCCTGATTCACACAGTTGACGTTTTAATATTTATTGTTTTAGAATTAGCACAATAGTCACAGAACTTAGACAATTTTATATATTACCGTTCATAAGGTACAGTAAGAAAATTCACCCTCGTAAATACAGTTAAAATTTTAACCGGCTCTCTAATATTATTTAGAGCATATGGGAAAAACAATATATTAGCAGTAAGATACTGTCTAGTAATAAAAAACAAATAATTTTTATCTGACAATCGCATGAAGATAATATTATTTCACATATATAAAATAATACTTATTGATGCTTCTGTAGCGAGGATAAACAAATCTGAATAATCAGCCATTATATTAGTGATGGTCTGTGGAGGAATCACTGTATCGAAATAGAAATGCAGTCCCACGCCATCTAGAATTTCTGACACTTCTGGACGACTTTCTACCACCTGTGAAAATGAAGGTGCAAAATATATTCCATTATTAACTTAATAATCATGTGTTATTTACAATTATAATACTAGCAGACCAGGCAGATTTTGTGTTAACCTTTCAAATGGTCAATGATGACTTAATCATAGCACCACCTTTCTCTCTCCGGTACTAAACCAACATAAATTGAAATATTAGTCATTTTCACTCATAAATATAGAATAGTAACTGCATAGTCATCTATCACATCCTAATATTGCTATGAACAATCGTATTGTACAACATAAATTGATCATGTGCATATTAACATAATAGGTCACGTTGTTCAGAAGTTCATGATCAGTAAGAGACAGACTATCAAGCCAAAGATTATAAAAATCATCGTTCATATCCACAGAGTAACGAAAGCTGCGAGCAGTCAGTAAGCGGTTTCATAATTCTACGTTCATATCAGTTAGCGATTCATTTTAATTCGTGAATAATTAATTACATATAAAACTAACTATGCCTGCGACTTCGTCCGCGTGGAACTTAATGTAATAAACCAGTGTTTAATAAAACCACCTGAATGTATTAAGTCAATTTACTTATTTACTTTACTCACTTACTTAAGTCGCGGCGGCGTCATTAAAATTACGATAACTTTTGATAGACTGAACCGAGTTTAATGAAACCAAAACTACATACTACTCAAGGATATGCTTTATGATTTTCTTTCTGAGGTTTTATTGTGAACCCAGTGCTTAGCAGTGATGCGTGTTCTTACAAACAGACAGACAGACAGACATTTCTAAAAATGATTGTAATATATTCTATTACTTATTCCTAGATACCTGTAACATTTTTTTTCACGTAAACCGAAAAAGTACAGACCCTTTAGATTTACATTCTTATTATAGATATGTATAGAAGATTGAAAATCTAAAAAGTACAGACACGTTACATTTACATTCATATTATATGTATAGATGAAGTCCAACGGTGTTAGAGATAGCTCTGTGGATAAAACCGCGGGTAGCAGCTAGTCCAAATTAAAATAGCCTGTAATTTCAGCTATTCTTAGTGAAATTCCCGTCAAAATCGTTTCAGAAATTACCCGGATCAGACAGAAAATCAAAAATTTTTGAAATTGAATTTTCGTTATCTATTTCGTCTATACTTTCATATCAAGTCATAAAAAAGTTGTTATTTTGATATTACATACAGACACTTCACTTTTATTATATAGATAAGTAATACAAGCTACTCTAAATTCTATTACAACATGCATTCTAAGCTAATGCATTTAGTGAATCAAATCAATCTGGCATATTGTATACTAAAAAATAAATCGATCAATTTTTAGACATATTATTAATACTTACTTGTGTAAACCACATTGGTAGAGTGAACCGTTGATCGTCGACTCCTATCAATTTCACTGAGGGGTGATATTTCTTCATTGTTGGTCCTATATTATCAGCTATGCAATCAGCCTGCAATGACACGGGATTAATTAAAACTATATTATAAACTCTACGACTGTTTGTTCAAAGTAGGCATCAAAGTTAGAGCTATTTTAATAGAACAATATGAGTGAAATTAAATTTTTACATTACTGCTATTTCACACCGTGTGCTATATTTAAAAATTATTATCAACTGTGAATGTATCAATTTATGTGTTGCTAAACCTATTTGTTTCCACGTACAGCATTTTTTGTAACTCTTTAAATCACTGCTATTTTACACCGTGTGCTATATTTAAAAATTATTATCAACTGTGAATGTATCAATTTATGTGTTGCTAAACCTACTTGTTTCCATGTACAGCATTTTTTGTAACTCTTTAAATCACTGCTATTTTACACCGTGTGCTATATTTAAAAATTATTATCAACTGTGAATGTATCAATTTATGTGTTGCTAAACCTACTTGTTTTCACGTACATCCTTTTTTGTAACTCTTTAAATCACTGCTATTTTACACCGTGTGCTATATTTAAAAATTATTATCAACTGTGAATGTATCAATTTATGTGTTGCTAAACCTACTTGTTTCCACGTACAGCATTTTTTGTAACTCTTTAAATCACTGCTATTTTACACCGTGTGCTATATTTAAAAATTATTATCAACTGTGAATGTATCAATTCATGTGTTGCTAAACCTACTTGTTTTCACGTACAGCCTTTTTTTGTAACTCTTTAAATCACTGCTATTTTACACCGTGTGCTATATTTAAAAATTATTATCAACTGTGAATGTATCAATTTATGTGTTGCTAAACCTATTTGTTTCCACGTACAGCATTTTTTGTAACTCTTTAAATCACTGCTATTTTACACCGTGTGCTATATTTAAAAATTATTATCAACTGTGAATGTATCAATTTATGTGTTGCTAAACCTACTTGTTTTCACGTACAGCCTTTTTTGTAACTCTTTAAATCACTGCTATTTTACACCGTGTGCTATATTTAAAAATTATTATCAACTGTGAATGTATCAATTCATGTATTGCTAAACCTACTTGTTTTCACGTACAGCCTTTTTTGTAACTCTTTAAATCACTGCTATTTTACACCGTGTGCTATATTTAAAAATTATTATCAACTGTGAATGAATCAATTTATGTGTTGCTAAACCTATTTGTTTTCACGTACAGCCTTTTTTGTAACTCTTTAAATCACTGCTATTTTACACCATGTGCTATATTTAAAAATTATTATCAACTGTGAATGTATCAATTCATGTGTTGCTAAACCTACTTGTTTTCACGTACAGCCTTTTTTTGTAACTCTTTAAATCACTGCTATTTTACACCGTGTGCTATATTTAAAAATTATTATCATACTGTGAATGTATCAATTTATGTGTTGCTAAACCTACTTGTTTTCACGTGCAGCCTTTTTTGTAACTCTTTAAATCACTGCTATTTTACACCGTGTGCTATATTTAAAAATTACTTGTTTTCACGTACAGCCTTTTTTGTAACTCTTTAAATCACTGCTATTTTACACCGTGTGCTATATTTAAAAAATATTATCATACTGTGAATGTACCAATTTATGTGTTGCTAAACCTACTTGTTTTCACGTACAGCCTTTTTTGTAACTCTTTAAATCACTGATATTTTACACCGTGTGCTATATTTAAAAAATATTATCATACTGTGAATGTATCAATTTATGTGTTGCTAAACCTACTTGTTTTCACGTGCAGCCTTTTTTGTAACTCTTTAAATCACTGCTATTTTACACCGTGTGCTATATTTAAAAATTACTTGTTTTCACGTACAGCCTTTTTTGTAACTCTTTAAATCACTGCTATTTTACACCGTGTGCTATATTTAAAAATTATTATCATACTGTGAATGTATCAATTTATGTGTTGCTAAACCTACTTGTTTTCACGTGAAGCCTTTTTTGTAACTCTTTAAATCACTGCTATTTTACACCGTGTGCTATATTTAAAAAATATTATCATACTGTGAATACATCAATTTATGTGTTGCTAAATGTACTGTTTTCACGTATACTGTTTTTGTTTGTAACAGTAGATAGAATGGTTCATGGGATATGTTTAAGTATAATTTGTCAAGGTTTTCTCTTTATTATCAGGACGAAACAATGTCTGCCGAACCTGCTAGCTTAAAATAAAATAACTCATTAGTTAGTTATCTGTCTGTAAAAATCTAGTGAACATGGGTCCAACCGATTTGGAGATAGCACTGCAGATGAAGTCTTGGCTAACAGAATAAAATAGTCTAAATTACTTCTTGGCGAATAAAAAACGTAAATTACTTTTTATGCGGTCTGCTATCTACCGGTTTACACCCCGTGAAAATCAGTCCAACCATTTTGGAAATAGCAATACGGACGAAGCGGACAAATAAAATAGAATATGTCAACCGGTATAATTTCGGCTATTTGCCAGTAAAATTCCCGTTAAAATAGGTCCAGCCATTTACAGGAAATTATCCGCAACAAACAAACAAACTGACAAAATATAATAATATAAAAATACCGACGAAATATTAAAAAAAAAAAACAATTTTTGTTATTTGTAGCCATATCCACTCACCAAAAAGTTGTGATTTTAATTTTACATACATACACTTTATTTATATAATACGTAAAACGATTACAAATAAAAAATTACGATCAAAAATAACGTAGAATAAACTTTTTGAATAGGGACACAAAATAAACTTTGAAAATGTTTGCGATAAAAACTTTCCACGTTACCATGGCAACGAATATAATAGTAACGCTAACACGCAGCGAATACTTTCAAAAGGAAAAAAATGCCCGATTCTGAAACATTCTTTAATGTCACGCCGCTCCCATTGGTCTTAGCGTAATGATATCTTCCTCGATAAATGAGGTATTTAAAACCGAAAGATTTTTTCAAATCGGACCTAGTTCCTGAGATTAGCGCGCTCAACCATACAAACAAACAAACTCTTCAGCTTTATATATTAGTATAGATTAAAGACGTACAAATTCTGCAAATTACAATTTATAGGTAGACAGAAAAAAAAAATCTTCTTTTTCTTGCGTATCACGTGCCTAACTATGGTTGTAAACTAAGATGCAGCTTCTTACCATCGGTACCCAGCTTGATGTCAACCTCCCTAGAGGTCTCTTTTTCTGTGTCTAGTCACCGAGAGTCAATTAGTATCGATTGATACTATCGATAGTATCGATTTTATCAAAGCATTTCACGGACTTTGAAATTACCACGATTCTCTAATTTACATCTAAATCATGACTGACAATTTTTTGTGACTATTAAAATGAAACTTTTATTACATCGTCTCAAACTTTTTCGTCTATGTGTTGCATGTCGCGTGATGGTCGGCCGCGGAGTAGGGATAAAGTGAAAGGCGCTCGTCAGAGCAGCCAGGGCCAATATGGCGGCGCCTATAGACTTTATTAGTTAAATGTCTATAGTGTGAAAATAGTTTCACTTTTACTGTGGTTTCATAAAACCACACAATCTTTTTTTATAGAATACTCATGCAAGGGAAAGAAAAGTGACTCATATCAAATCGTGATCACCCCTCTCTCTCCCTTTATATTGCTAATTCCAAATATCTTTGTGCGTAACCAACAAAATTGAAAAAAAAAGCTATCGATATGAATGCCTCCATCACTATCATATTATAAATTTTGAACTCAGTATCAGGGACTCAATATTATGTCAATAACTAATGTAAGTTTTACGGAATACATATAAAACAATAATATTTAACTGAAGACTTCATGTATTTTTTTATATCATATGAAAATTAACAGTGATGTAAATAACAGAATCGAATGTAGTATTTCGGAATGTTCGCGAACATTTACTAATTTAAATTGGAATCATTACAGGGAAACAGAAGGTCAGTAGTTTTCGAGAAAAATGCTTTTTTATAAAGTGAATACATTTTAGATGCGTTGAGCTTCTTATAGAAAAAAAAATTGGTAGGGGAATGACTTATGAGTTCGCGTTACGGATGACCTCGACATGCTCGTGACACATTGCGCTTGTGTCAGACTAAAGACGCATAGTAAAGTGACCTGTATGTAATATTGATACTTTGTGTCCAGCTTGTATAGCCTATCATATTCTCAATTAATTAATAAACTATATGTTTTTATTACTCGCAGTGTGAATATATGTGAAAACCAGAAAAATGTTAATAATTTCAATTTACAAAGAATGAAATTTAAATAATTCAAACTATAATTGATTTAAGAATTCAAAATAGTACAATTATTCTATTGTTTTGAGTTTTTACTTCTGTCAGTAGTATTTTTTTTTAAATCAAGTTCTAGAAAAACATAAGCTGAGCTGCATTTAGTTTATACGGTATTGTAGAGTAACGTGTTCCGATTATGGAATAATTACAAAGACCTGGATTTCACTGCCGCAGCTTGAGTTCTTGGGTTCAATTTTACAAAATTTTGGACGTGTAATTTTCAAAGAATAAACAGTATCTACATCTGGTATATTTTTATTTGGATTGACAATCACTCGCCTAACAACTTTTATTCTTAAACACATATTGATATAGATATAACGGACACCATAGAAGCTATGAAAAGGCACTACTTTTTCCAACTTTTGACAAATATTGTGATAACATTACGTGATTTGCAGGTATACCACGTGTTAGGTTAATCGCTTACAATGTTCTAATACCTTTAACATATAAAATAATAATATCAATACAAATAACAAAGAGAACCTAAGTTAAAGTTTGTAATCTAAGACTTTCAAAAGTATAAGCACAAACGTAATAAATTTAGGTGCAATGACCGGCGCCGAAAGCCGCAAAGGGCGACCCGGAGTTAATAACCTTCGATAATGAAACGCCACAATACACCACTTTGTTTTATTCATGCCGTTCCGACGTTCACTTTCACTTCACCCGACGGTCATTTACACTGTTATTTAACATAGACGCGTAGAGGATTGTGTATAATTTTTGTATTTTTCTAGATAATTAGGTCAAATATTAAGCACCTATTCTTTTGATTGATTTAGAACGAGAATGGAGTGCAGTGTATACTCTATAAATATTGCTACTGTCTAAACTATCAGCATATATATTAGCATAATAGATAGCCGATGTCCATCTGGAATAGTATAGTATCCTTAAAATCGTTACAGTTAATAAACAAACATAAAAATTGGCTCTCACTATTTATAATATTTGTATGGATATAAACGCGAGTAGAAATAATAAATATTAATAAAATTTAAGATTCACCATATCATCTATAGTCCAACCAAGATTATTGATTTTAGCGAAATTGACAGCTCCATTAATGGGCTCGTTTGTAATGGTAACACCCCATATCGGAACACCTTCATTTTTATACGCCTCCACAAATCTGAAAATAATCGATTAACACTACATCTGTAAACTGAAATTACTACAGATATATAACAAACACTACCAGCCACTTGCAATTTCGTCTTCATTGGTAAATGTTTTGATTTGTATGTTTGTGTAAACCAGAGGTTCTCTGACCTTTTTCTAATAGACCATTTTCAAAATTTCACTGGTTCCAGTGGATCCCTGCAGCTAAATTTCTACTATATTCCCAAAACTCGACAATGACAAATGTGAAGATTACATCTAACTATGGAAATTTGCAAGTCTCGACACGTTGTACTGAATATGGGATATGCAAGTTTTTACAAGTAACAGTCGCTAAGCTTCTTAAAATAATAAAATAACTTATTAAAAAATAGGTGCTTAATATTTGACCTGATTATCTCGAAAAATACAAAATTATATGCAATCCTCTACGCGTCTATATTAAAGTACAGTGTCAATGACCGTCGTTTGAAGTGGAAATGAATGCGGGAACGGCATAAACACAAATCAAAAGGGTTTATTGTCCGTTTTATTATCGAAGGTTATTAACTCCGTGTCGCCCCTTGCAGCTTTCAGCACCGATCATTACACCTAAGTTCATTACGTTTGTGTTTATACTTTTGAAAGTCTTACAACAAACTTTAACTTAGGTTCTTTTTTATTATGTATTAGTATTTGTTTTGTTATTATTATTTTATATGTTAAATGTGACCATGAATTATCATCTCTTAGAATATTGTAAGCGACTAACCTAACACCTGGTATAAATTAAAAATAGTGGATAACCGGTCTCTTACAATTATAGGTTGGCATTGCTCCCTCAAAACCTGTTTTGGATTATTTATGGTGTTTAATATCTCGATTATAGATTTGGCACAATGATATTACAAACTAGCTGTACCCGCAGCTCCGCACGCGTTTTATTAAAACCTATTAAAGAATTATAGAATTGTGAGACTATGTACAATTATAGAAATGCTCTTTAAAGACAATTGTAAGTACGACGCGCACGCCACTAAAAGTAATATGTAGCGTGTACATTAGATATATAAATACTAACATCGTGCCAAATGAGGTTTGTCATCAGCAACATATTTGGAACCTTAACCCACAATACAACTACCTCAGTGCTCACTTATACTGTATAAGGCACTAATGAAACAATAACTTAAAATATTATTATAAAGATTTACATTACATTTAATGTACATTGCCATTATTATAATTAAGATTTTATGACTATAGAAAAAATAAACGCTTCTCTCTTTCGCAATTGTATTATGGAACTCTTTACGTAATACGTTTATAATCTAAGATCTTATTAGGAAGACCTCTATATCATTAAAATTATTAATAATTATAATGTCGAATTGTAAACAATAAGCTGATAATTATTTCTCTTATTAAAAATAAATAATGAGTTGAAATCTTGCTAAATTTCATGCAAACAAAGTTGCGGATAACAGCTAGTCTAAAATAGAATAACCAATTACTTTTTATAAGGTTCGCTATCTACCAGTGAAAGTCCCGTGAAAATCGGTCTAACCGTTTTGCAGATAGCACTGCGGGCGAAGCCGCGATTAAGTCTAATTTAGAGTAGCCTAAGTAACCCGCTGTACTTTCAGCTATCTGCCAGTGAAATTCCCGTCAAAGTCGGTTCAGCCGTTTCGGAGATTACCCGGAACAAACAGACAGACACACAGTTTACAGTTTTACTTATAATATCATTGATTTGGCATTTATTTTCTGGTGTATCTCCTTCCAGCTAATTTAAAAATACAATCCACTGTCTAGGATACCCTGGCCTGTGTTCACCACTTAGCACTCAGACTACAAGATATTTTGCAACACACCTGACACTTATTATTATATTCTGGCCAATTAAAAAAATAACTTAATAAATCATAGCCTATGTGTTGCTTTGATATAAACGATATGGTTAATGTACAAAACAAAGCAATATGTATTAATAGCCACCTATGAAGCCACCTTTGAAGTGATTTTGACTTAGTTGATAGGTTCCTGTGAAGGAAACCATCCTGATAAAACCATATCAAATCAAGTAAAAAAATAAGAAATACTTTATTCAGTTTAGGCCCTAATCAGGCGCTTATGAACGCCAAAACTACTACCAGTTCAGAAAACAACCCAGTCATAAGAAGAGCATAGCATGCTGGTAGCGTTTTTTCTAAGTTTGCCTGACTAGCACCCGTTGGTGTTTTCCGGCAGCTGCACTTGAGAGCCAGTCCCTCTCTAGGTTCGTCTTGTTTACCATCTTAGATTACGTTGTCGTTTAACATGAAATGAGATTATGGTAAGACCTATGAAGTGTACAAAAATCATATCCTCACAAACTTACTCGTTTACAATTAACAGTATATTAGGATTAGTTTTAACTAAAACTTTGTAATAAATGCTTGTGACCACACAAATCGTATTGTAAAAAGTATTTCTATGCCAATAATTAAATTTTAGCATACTTCATAGCTAACAATAATAAATAAATACTTTCCGATACTGACTTTTTAAAATAGTCAGCAAAAGTTTGAAAGTATTCCCTTTTTAAAAAACCAACACCAGCGAAATCGTTGTTGGTCTTCGTTCATATTGGAGGTGACCAAATGCTGCCTAGGACGTCTATCGGTGTACTCGCTGCTTCCATGCACGCTCTGATCATAGGAAGCTAAAAGTTAATAAAAAAAATTAAATAGTAGACTAATATTACGCAATGCATTGTTTTAGTCTGATCTATACATATAATAAGAATGTAACTTTGACGTGTCTTAATTTTTTCAATTTTTGTAAAAAAAAATTGTTGCAGTTATCTTGGAATAGGTTATAAAAATACATTTCAATCATTTTTAGAAAAGTCGCAGGCACATCTAGTTAAATATAACATTGACTTTGAAACAATCTACTCTAAAAAATGCGCTGAATCGTTTTAGACCATAGATACCTATCTAGTCTAGGATTATCGAAAACCCTCCAATAACTCAATAACTACTAATTTACTATTAAAAATTAAAATCGAACACACTTGAAAATATCGCCTTTACAATAACTTCTCCAATCGACGAAGTTCGGAGGTAAGAAACATAAAAAAAATACAACCAACTTGCGAAACTCTTACTTTATAAGTCGGTTAAAAATGGTAAAATTTGAGAGAGTGTGCTTCGGTTTCTTTTATTGCATTAAGTTTTAGAATCATCAGACATACTGGAAAAATTGTTACGCCCTTTAAAGCCTATTTAGTAAAGAAGGTCATTAGGTCATCTAACATCAGCTGTCGACTGTTAGGAGTGGATAACTTTAACGAATAAATTAGTACGAATTGGTCGCAAAACGAGAGCCGAACTGTGAATGATTATGCCAATGAGATTCGATGGCGCGGATCATGAATCGTGCAATCAGTTTATATGGAACTAACTTCTGTTCGCGACTTCGTCGGCGTGGAATAGTCACTTTGGGTTAACGCTAACACCCAGCGGAATCTCTCAAAAGGAAAAAAAACATTTTGAAACGTTCTTCATTGGTGCTCCGCTCCTATTGGTCTTAGCATTATCTACATATGTATATAAAACAAAGTCGTGTTAGCTACACCACTTATAAGTCAAGAACGACTGGACCAATTTTTATGATTTTGATATTTTTGGAATCGTCTTCGCTCGGAATAGGATAAAATATGATATTCATCAATAAAAAATATCATTAAAACACAAACATTAGCCTAGTTACATGCCCAATTCCTTACACGTTGGGTTTTGCTATTATAATTTCATAAGGCGCTCAATTTAATAGTAAACAAAATGTATGTCTTTCGTTTGACCAACGAACGTTGTTCTGTACAGACGGTAATAATATTCGAAAATGTATTCAACCCCAATACAATGTATAAGAAAAATATACAGATATTCATTTGTTACAACCTTTCCCGGCTGACACCGTAAAACGGTGAAATTGAAGTTGACCGGTCGACGTCTTTGTTTTGTGCGAGTGTCACGAGTTTCTACGAGTATTATTATAATGAATCTTTTTGTGCCGATATTATCATTAATAACCTGGCTTTGCTCTTGATGGAAGATACCTGTTCCTCATGTGTGGTTATCGATTAATTACGTTAGGAATGCCAGCGCCAAATCGTGGAATGAATTACGAGTTCAATAGAGAATCGAAACGGGAAGTGAATATGATCAACATGAATTAGATTAGTAGTTCAAACGAATATACCCCTGTTGAATCCCCAACAGAAGGAAGTCTATGATAAATTAAAGAAGGCAATTGATGATAGAAATGACAGCTTATTTTTACTGGATGCCCCTGGTGGAACTGCTAAGACATCCTTTATGTCAGTAAATTTAATCACTGTTCGTGCAAGATCCAATATTGTGTTTGCAGTTGCTTCTTCTGGAATAGCAGCCACATCCTTAGAAGGATGCCGTATGGCTTATTCAGCATTAAACTTGCCATTTAATCTTCAAACTATTGAAAAACTAACATGGAATATTGCAAAACACTCCGCAATGGCCAAATTTTTAGTAGCATCCAAAATAATCATCTGGGACGATTGCACAATGATGCATAATCGCGCATTGGAAGCACTTAACCGAACATAAAAAGATCTACGCAATGACACGAGATGTTTAGGAGGCGCAATGATTTTACTGTGTTAATGATGGACGGTATTACAATAAAATCACTATCGCGCTGTCGACTAACGTGCGTCTGTAATGAGTTACGCCAAAGACTGCCTGTGCTACCCTTCCTTCGACCCGCACGTCACCCCCGCTACGTATTGGACTTTGTACCGTTAACACTCCCCAGCACAGTGCTGGAACAGTACTCCTATCCTACAGGTATACGAGCGACCCGAGTTAGTGGACGCCTTACTACACCTAAATTAGTGCGTACATCAACCACCCTCACGCGCCCATCCTTCCCTGGTAATATCGCTTCGATCCTTCCCCTCATCCACATCTTTCTTGGAACGTTTGGGTCCACGATGATAACTAGGTATCTTACTTGTAAGGGGCTTTCTTCCTGTATCCAATTTTCGTAGGTATCAGATCAGGTAGCACTTCTTTTACCCATCTACTCCAGTACATATCGGCTAAACGCTGTGCAATTCGCCATTGTTTACGTATGACCAAGTCTGAATCATCAAATTCACCTAAAACTGGCAGATTAGATGAAGATCCCAGAAGAAAATGATTGGGTGTAAGAGCCTCGCTCGAGCCGGGTTCGACGCTAACGTGAGTCAAAGGGCGACCGTTCACAATCTGCTCAACTTCAGTCAGCAAGGTAAGAAAAACTTCTTCACGAGGAGCGCATTCCCTCAGTACAACTCTAAGCGAGTCCTTCACGGTTCTTATAAGCTGTTCCCACGCCCCACCCCAATGAGGGCTAGATGACGGAATGAAAGTCCAAGTTGTACCATAATTGATTGCTGCCGACCTTAAGTCATCTTGGTTTAAACCTTGAATATAATGCTTAAGTTCAATATCAG